>CM031239.1:530558450-530906662 GCA_018340775.1 Taxus wallichiana var. yunnanensis | reverse complement strand
GTCTCCAACCACCTTCCACACTTTTCTTCCTCCTCTGGATTTGAGTTTCTTAAATCTGCAAACAACTTCTTAGCAGATTCCTTGATGAAGAGAGATCTTCTTCCTTCTAGTTTTGCAAGGATTTGCAACACAAAAGTAAATGACGGGAAGGTAAGACAACCTGGTATTTTCAATATCAAATCAGCATGGAGTTTCCACTAAGGACTTTCACCTTAGTTGTGCAAATGCACTAAAGTAATTTGTCTAATGTTTTCTAGATGAAAACATTGCGAAAGCCTTATAAATTAGACCTTTCGCTTGTTAAATCAATCAATCACAATACACCAAAAGTGTTTGAAATGCTAGTAAAATGGAAAAAGGGCAGACAAAACTTGAAACCCTTATTTTAAAACTTGCATATTTGAAGCATAGAATGATATTTTAACAATGTAGCAGCTCAAATACTTGAATAAAAAAATACTCAAACTCTTCTAACACTCCACAAACACCAAGAATTTCCAAGAAGTCCCCAGAAACAGTGCCACTCTAGTGTTGGTATCCAAATTTGTTCTCCTTTTAAGTCTGAGCAACATCACAGATATGTCATGGAGCTTAAAGATAGATTAGACCATGTTGTATGTCGTTGGTAGCCGGGGATGTGGTCTAGGTAGCACTCACGTTTGTGGAGAAATGGATAGCACTCCAATAGGACTTGATCTTGTCCTAGCTATTTTAGGTTGTGCCTTGCAACCAAGGTAAGAGGACCTATTTTGTAACCTTGTAATGGTGAAGGAGGTGAAGATGTCCTTTTGTTTCCTTGAAATTCTATGATGGAGACCTTGATGAAAACATGATCAACACCCCAGATCTGAACTCTCACGAGTTGTCACTTCTCAAAACATGGGTATGTTCTCAAAACAAGGCAAAGGTTACTAGAGACATTGGAAATCCTGATCTGTTATGCATACTTTTGCAAATGGATTTTGATCTTCTATGGGTATACAAATTCAAATAAGGGATAGTACATGATAGGGTCTTTGTTATTTAGATGATTTTTGGTGGGGGATTGACAAAGAAAACTGGGATAGATAAGATCTTTGACAATCTCTACAATACTTGAACAACTATCAGATGAAATGCCTCAAATAATCAAAATGTTCCTTCAACCTAGAAGAGGCACAAATGGAAGCCCAGGTTGCACTCTTCACACAATCTTTGAGAACTTACCACAAAAGCTCGAAGTAAAGAACTCAATTAAACACAAAAATCCTTGATAAAACCATGCCTAAGGTGCCCCGAAAGGCTTGCAAACAATATTTGCAGTCAAGGAAGGTAAAGTGATTTTAAATTTGTTTATCTCCTTATCGATGAAGGCTCTTCAACATGAGATTGCAAATGCCACTAAACTATCAACAAGAAATGGATATTCTGTGATTTCTAAAGACTTTCAATGCAAGATTGCAATAACAATAATGAAAACTGTCCACAGGCATTTAAAAATGATAACAAACACCATATTGCCCAAAGAAAACATAGATTTGGTTCAAAACTTGTTAGATTTAACAAATAGGGAGAGTTACATGAGCAGTCTGGAAATTTGTGTGATCGCTTATACACTTGTTGTTAGGAATATCTATGTCAGTAGTGTGAACATAGAATATTATGTAAGTGATTATATTATCTAGGATAATATAATATGTGTTGTAATAATTAATTACATTATTGTAAATGTAATTATGAGTGGGTGAGTAAATATTGTTATGAGTTATTGAGTAAACAAATCATTAACAATATTAGTTTTGTGAGAAAACAAAATCTCACGTAAAATAGCATGGAGTTGTTTTAGGAGTTATGTGTGGAGATATTTATGGAGATTATATCTCCTTAAATATAGGAACAACATCTCCTATTTAAATGGATGTAATACTTCCTATGAATGGAGCAAGAATAAAGAGTAAGATTTCAATTTTCTTTATGCAATTATGATATTAATTTTTCATTTGGTAACAGAGCAGGTTTGATGCAAGAAATTTCAGTGCTTTCATGATCAAATCCGTCTCAAAGAATATATCATAGTTTTCGTTTCCAGGATGTGGGTTTTTCTATAATTTTGCGTGCAGAATTATGTGCTGGTCAAGAAACTACAAAAGAAATTTCAGCAGAACCCAGAACGTAGTTTGGAAGAAATATGGATTTTACTATGCAGCTATCAAATTAAGCACATCAATTCTTCTACTGAAAGTTTTCTCCAATTTTCAATAATGTTGAATTGTTAATACAAGTTCTTGACTTGCTTGGAGGTTAAAAGGTATTCAATATAAAATTTTAAAGTACTTGATTCAATTTTCTATTTTTTTATCAGTATTGTACAAAATAATGGAGAAACTAAATATGATTGAAAAGTTTGAAGGACAAGATTTCCATACATGGCAACTACAGATGCAATTACATTTAATAGAAAAGGATATATGGGATATGGTGAAGTCTAATTCAACTCCACCCACTTTGGAGGAAATGAATTGGCAAAGTGGAATGTAAAAGATCGAGAGCATTGGGTACCATTGGTGGGCTTATCAAAACCTATCTACATCATGTGGATTTCACAAAATCTGTAAAAGAAATTTGGGAAGTCTACTCAACTAATGAAGAACTTTCATGTCCTAGTGATGAGGATTTCCTATGGTAGACTCTTTTCTTGTTGGAGGAAGGAGGCAATGGAGGAAGGAGGAAAATCAGCATCCTCTCGTCATTCACCAACGATGGGGTCGCAGACAGATGTGGTGATATTTTATTTCAGTTATGTAGTGTGTTTATACACAAGGGGGTGAAACTAGTTTCATGTTTTGATTTTAATGTGTTCACATAGACTAACAACAGTTCCTGAGTGTCTATTTGGTGTGGAAGAAGAAAACTGCTTGACTCAGCTTACAGGGGAAAATCATCTACGTACGGTCCTCTGACTATCGTACGGTCCTCTGACTGCCATACTTCGGTGGAAGGTACTTCGTTGGAAGGTGATCAGTCGATGAAGATGTTCATATGACAAGGATGATCATTAGCAGCAAGATCTAGATAGCAAGATCCAGTAGCAATGGCTACTCGACAAGTTTGATGTTTCCAGGAGCTCTTACCCCATGTTCACACTAAGGGGGCGAATGTTAGGAATATCTATGTTGTAGTGTGAACATAGAATATTATGTAAGTGATTATATTATCTAGGATAATATAATATGTGTTGTAATAATTAATTACATTATTGTAAATGTAATTATGAGTGGGTGAGTAAATATTGTTATGAGTTATTGAGTAAACAAATCATTAACAATATTAGTTTTGTGAGAAAACAAAATCTCACGTAAAATAGCATGGAGTTGTTTTAGGAGTTATGTGTGGAGATATTTATGGAGATTATATCTCCTTAAATATAGGAACAACATCTCTTATTTAAATGGATGTAATACTTCCTATGAATAGAGCAAGAATAAAGAGTAAGATTTCAAATTTTCTTTATGCAATTATGATATTAATTTTTCACTTGTAACCAACTCACATACATGAATTCCTAACACATGAGACATTAACCTGGTTCTTTGGTGGATTTCTTAGAAAATGAGATTTCTCTCAGAATTTGTTCATGATTTTCAACTCCCTCTCTTTTCCATTTCTCCAAAATGCATCATATACCTTATGCCACCTTGGAGCCTTCTTTCCCAAGCAAAGAATATGCCATGGGATCGATTCTAGTACAACAACTCTTCATGATTCAATGAAAATGACATCAAATAGAAAAACACTCGTAGGTTTCCAGGTGTGCCCAAGACAATTAAATCATTACAAATATTTGGATCATTATCCATCCTGGAGGCATGTTTTTCATCATTGAGGCATGCAAACACCTCTTACTCATCATTTTCACCTTTTTACCCTTTTAAACTACCTCTGTAACTTTTGATTTTGTCATTTCATGTGCTTGCTCGGGCTGGGGCAAAAATTTACTTCAAAAACATCACAAGTCAAAGAATTAAGCCATGAAAGTGATGCCAATGATCCTGGAAGGCCAAGACGACACAAAATCACTATAAATTTGATGAATTTTGATGCAAAATTCGTGATTCCAAACTTCCTGGAGGAAAAATGGTGGCCAAAAAATGAAATTGCACAGAAACCGTCGATCTTATCCAAATTTTCCCTTTAATCTGGGCCCTCCACGTGTCAAAAAACAATTGGGACCAAAATTGGGATCATTTTTGACTTCTCCACATTTTTTGGAAAAATGGAAAATTTTGACTATTTTCTCTGCCCCCTCCACCATTGAATTTTGGAGCTGACACGTGGCATATGGTGGGTTCCATTGAAATCGTGCTTCAATTCTGCACATTTTAACCTTTTTGGAAATTGGGAAAATTTTCACTTTTTGCCCCGCAGGCCCGCACCTCCAATTTTTCCCTTGCCACGTGTCTCCTTGTGATTCGCTAGCGGGCCAATGCTTAAATTTTTTATTTTGAACTCTTTTGGCAAAAGGGAAAAATTTCTTCTTGCCCCGCCACCCGCCTATCCCCTTGCTCTCTGCCACGTGTCGCTCAATGATTCGCTAGTGGGCCAGCGCTCCAAATTTTAATTTTGAACTCTTTTGTGAAAAAGGGAAAAAATCCCCTTCTACCTCTCCGCTGCCCGCCAACCTACCTTGTCCCCCCGCCACGCGTCCATCTCCTATTCGCTGCGGGGTTTCGGGCGAAACTTGACTTTAAACCATTCAAAGTTTAAAAACTTCAAAATCACCAAAACCTCCGCCGGCCCTCCGACCCACCTTGCTCTGTTGGACACGTGTCTACCTGTGATTGGTGCAAAGCCATTTTTTATTTTTTACCTTCTAGACAATGAAGGAAAAAAGTTATAAAATTTTCCTTCGGCCCCTCCCTCCGCCTTTTGGTTTTTTGGGACACGTGTCTCCTCCTAATTGGTTGCAAGGCATCGGACCAAATTTTGACTTTAAAACTTTTGCAAGAATAAGGTCAAAAAACCTTAAGGAAATCCAACCACCCACCATCCCGCCTGTCAATCAAAACATGCCACGTAGGCAAAATTGAAAAAAGGGTCCCTGGGCCTGAAAAAGCCCCATTCACTTGAAAAGGTGAAAAATGAAAAGTTAGAGCACCTCCTTGCCTTTCCTCAGCCAATTCAAACCCACCACGTTGCCAATACCTTCTAAGGATGAATTTAATGGGTAAATGACGTCCCTCTGATCGTTAAAACATAAAAAAATCCAGGGAAGCCCTAGAATTGAATTTTTTCACCAAGGATGGCAAATTTTTTGATTTTGAATCAACTAAAGGATGATTTTACAACATTTTCAACCTTGGGATTGGATTTTCAAATACAAACAAGTATGAATTGATCAAATTCAATTTTTTCATGATCTGGCAAAGGAAAAAATGACATAGCCCGCAAAATTGGAAAAACTAGGGCACAAAAAAGGGAAAACTTGGATTATTCTTTCAAATTAGGGAAAAATAACAAGTTTGTGAGCATTTTAAAAGCATTCAATTGGAGGGGAAGAATTGCAGACCATCAACTCAAAAGGTAAAAAAATTGAGCACATATAGATTTGAAAAATTAGGGCAATAAGGTGCGAGCTCAAAATTTTATAGGTGGATTTTTCCCATGCAAATTCTCGGACAAAAACTTAAGCAGAGTTCATCATGAATGAGGGAATAAACAATATGCACTAAAATAAATGAATATACATTGAAAAATAGTTCAGCGTGCATGCTTAAAAAACAATAGGTTTGAACGAAACCCATTACTCAATAACAACAATGTATAGTCAATAACAACACTATATTTTGAAATTGTAAGATGTATGAGTGAAAAAGATGAACCAACAGAGGTCGAGCTGAATGGGAGATTAAATAATAACATGCACATAAACAACTCAATATATAATGAATATATGTTTGTAAAATTGGTATTGCTTGATTAAACAAGAACATGCACAAAAACAACTCAATATAGAATGAATATATGTTTGTAAAATTGGTATTGTTTTTCAATGCCCTCATTGCATGAAACCCAGGAGAAACATTCCAAATAACTATGAAAATGGGCTCACCTTGTGACTCAGTTGGCAATTGGAAATTGGTTTAGACATTTCTTCAACTCTGTTGCAGGGAATACAAGGTTAAAGGACTCCAATCTTCAACTTCGTAGTAGGGTGGAAAGGGTCAGGAATGTTCAGCTTCTCGTCCCCAAATGTGGACTACCAAATGCATAGGCATGTAGTAAATGCCTGCATTGAGTGTGTTATTGGAACGCAGTGCAGAGTGACAATGGAGGTTGGCGGAGTGGTAGAGGATGAAGTGGAGTGAATCGAATGTGTTTTTCTTGGATTAGAAGTAAATTTGTTCACTTGTCATGTGGGTACATGCAATTTTTGTGCGATAAAAATATTTTTTCATTCACTATGCAAATTTAATTTTTTTAATGGGTTTTTTGTAGTGGGCCCACCACGTGGCGATTGACGTGGCACCAACATGGAATTGTCACTTTTCTAAAATCACAAGGAAATTTTTGATTTGCCGATAAAAAATTAGACTCCCTCCTTCTCATGACTTTTATCGAACATCGTTGAACATAGTGTTCTCAAAGACGACACCTTTCCCTTATTTAACCTTTGTTTATACAAGTAAAAGGGTCAATAATTATAGATTTAATAACAACAAGGGATACAAATATCCCCTTAACTCAAAAATATAAATTTGATCCTTTTAGAATGAACTTAATGGTGGAACTCAAACAATTCACCCCTCATTGTTCCATGATCAAATCAACTATAAACTTATTATTCATGGTTCTATCACTTTCTTTGTTTATAACTAGTAATCGTATGTTGAGTGCATGATGGAAACACCGAATGGGATGGGGCAAAGATTTGAAAAACGAGGAAGTGAAAAAGAGGGAGGGATTTGAAATTTTAAACCAGACTAGTTCTAGTTTGGTTTAGTAGGATCCGAGTTTGGTTTCATTTTTAAAACATTGCATAGAATTAATGATTAATTAATTAAAAACTTATGTTGTCTACATCAATCATAGGGCTCCAAATAGAAACAATAATTTAGCACAAGACCCAATCAGTATACACCAAAATTGGGTCATAATCACCTTAAACCTCATTAATTAAATTAACCATATCCCACCTATTCATATCCCCTATTGCACATGTTAATTAAATTAGTTATTTTAATTAATTTAATTAATATCCCCACTTACCACCTCACCTAGCCACCTCACTCAATGACCTACTCAAACCTCATTAATGACCTAAGACTGAGTATAAACCTATCCTAACTAACTAGGACTTAGTTTAAAACCTAGACTTAACTCCTATTAACAAACCAAAAAATACTCCCACTTATCTTACCGTGATCTATCACTCGAGACTCGGTAGAAGGTTGGAGATCATGCCAAAAATAGCAACAATCTGGTTATTTTTGGCCAACCTAGATATTCTGCCTTGATTGACGTCGGTGATATCTCAACCGATGCCAGTCACCTAACCATGGTCAGTTAGGTTAAATATGTTTCCAAAAGCCTTTCTAAACATTGGTCATTCGATTCAGGATTTCATTTCTTACAAAGACTTAGAGCAAACAAATTTCTTTAGCACTCGGGAATAAGAAGCCACATAGGAGCACTACCAACATTTGATCACCATTCATCATCCTCTTCACGATCATAGACTCACAACAGAAAGGCACGAAGGTCTAAATTTCCATGACACTAATACAATGGCTCTTCTTTTCAGATCTCGGCTTTCACCATCTTCATCACCTACATTATTCAATCTACCTTCCAGTAAGTATCTAACATCCCTACACTGAATCTCTAGTTTCCTTGTGTAGATTTTTTTATTCATCTCTATAGTATATTTCTCTCCATACCCATTTTCTTCCTCCCATTAACCTATCACTTGATCATACCCGAAAGTTTAATACATTTTCACCCTCTCCTAATCATATCTCGAGTCTTTAGAACCACTTTATGAACCCATCCTCACCCTTTCCAACCTTTGTACAATCACAGGGAGTTTGGAAAACCAACTCTAAGAACTTTCTGCTCATTGCCCCTACCGACGCTAGTCATCTAACCCATGGCGGTCACGCTGCATAACTGACATCAGTCAGCCAACTGACACCGGTCACTGTGTCTGATAATATAACTTAGACCAACAAGCTAATACCCTATAGCTCAGAATCATTCCTAATCCTTACCAGACCTCACCCAAGCCTGATACCCTACCTAAAAACCTCACCACATACTTTCCCATCTCTTCGCGTAGACACAGAGAGAATCTGGACCCATGTTCCTAACATTTAGCCATCCTCACATAAACAAATATCATTTACCCCTAACCATCATCGGTCATACGTTAACCGTCTTCGGTCATACCATGACCGACATCGATCTTTGTGTCAAGTAAACTACCTTAGACCAGCAAGCTAATACCCACTTCCCAATAACCCAGAATCATTCCTAATCCTTACCAGAACCTACCCAAAGCTTGTGTTAGACCTGCAGCTCAACACCAACCCAATCAACCCACCTGTTTTGACCTTAAACAACCTTTTGCATGACCTTTCTTATTGTTTTGTACAAGATACCTAAATTGTTTCAATTCTAATAAGATATTTACTTCATGGATGATTTAACTAACATTAATATTGTTATATAGAAGTGGATTGACACCTGTTTAGGAAGCATCACACTTCCCAGATCTAGCTCTTGCTAGGCAATCCACTCATTGTTTTGTTTAACTCTTTTTGGTCGTATTGTTTTATATTTACAGGTAGTTCCTCCCAGCCAAAACGGAGCTCTCACACCCATTCTGATCTAGAAGTCATCTACGAGCACATTTGACCTTCAATCGACATTACAACAGGTATTCCTCCTCACCTTCTACCTCTATCTATTTCATTAATTTGCTAAGAATCCGGTGAAAAACCAACTCAATATTCTAAAAAATTGTCACTTCCTTGAAGAAGTAGAAGATAGACCTATCCTAATATCGGGATGTGTCTTTGGATTGGATTGTCATAAAAGCTTTAATTCTAGTTGTTTGGCTTCCCTGCACTCTCCTCTTCCATTGTATTTGTAAATATCTCAATTTATTCACTTATTCCATTACTAAATTAAAAATTTATTTGAATTTCAAGTTGATCTAAGCAAATCTCAAATTTCTCTACTATTTATTTCGACAATCTGCTTCCACAATAAAGTGAGAAATTATATCATGTTATAAAACACAGTGCATTACTCATAATTATATTGTGATCACACTAGACCTAAATTCATTGGATAGGAGAATAATCGCGCTTCAAATTTCATTGTGTCATGAACTATATAACCTAAAACACCTCCTAAATAGTAAGGAAGGTAGGGATTCACATTATCTTTCTACATATGCAACAACATAGTCTTGCCTACATTACTCAAATATAATGGTGGTCGAACTCGGTGTCTTCCAATCAAAAATAGCAAAATATACGCAAAATATGGAAAAGTTAAATAGGAAAAAAAAAAATCTTTGCAATCCAACCAAATAACAATCCACTACTCTATATGACACATTTCCCTAACAATGAAAACACTAAATAGCCTAGAATAGGAAGATGATGGATCTGAATCTTACCACACAATTTAAGGCCTAAAGTTCTTTATAAGGTCACCAATACAAAAATATAGGCTTTAGATACCACCCACCAATCTATTATTCATTATAAGGTCACCGATAGAGGGGAACAAATTTCATACTAATTGAAAAGTATTCAGATAACCCCACACAAACATACCACAACACCCAACTCAATTTATTCATTGTCTTTTCATTGAAAAGCAGAAAGTCATTACCCAGTATATAGATAATTGAAACATAATGCATAATCATCAATATAGTTATGTTAGAATCTACTCTGATGGTCAATTTGAGGGTACAGTCCCAAGATCCCGTTACACCATGAAAAAATTCAATATGTTACAAAATTACCAAACATAAGATCTCATTACATTATTTTGAGCTAGAAATCTTAGCTAACGATAAACCTTATAGGTTTCCCAACCTTCAACATTGCAATTTTGAAGTACTTTCTAGTTAAGATTTGAATACTTAGCTTTCCAACACACTAAGCAATCAAAAACCAATCTAGATTGATTTCTCATCAAACCACATAAAATTTTAGACATCAAACTGCATCCTAAAACAAATAACCCAAAAGAGCTGAAAATTGCTATTGAAAATTAAAAACTAACATCCTAAATAAGAAGTAAGAATTTGGGAATATCACTCTTCCCTTGAAAGATACAAATTTGAAGGATACGTATATCAAAATCTATTTGCAATTTTTTTAAAAAAATACTACAATTAAGGGTTGTAGGAGCCTAGAGTATCTTAAATATAGACATACATATATAATTGAAAACAGTAAAACCCAATTCTCTATATTCAAGCCATATACTAACACTCTGTGATAGAAAACAATTTTCAGCCTAAAATTAGGGAAAAAGATAAGAATTCGGTGCATCGTCTGTGTCAAGATCAAATTGTCCTTGTTAGGAAATTATCTTCCCTTTTTTTTCTCTTCTTGAGGAGATTATCTTCCCTCTTATTCTTCTTGATTTCAAGAAGATATTCCTCTTTCTTTCATTGAGCTTCCTCTACATCAACACCCATCTTATAAAAATCCCAACTGAGCTTATCACGAGAATTGGGTCTGAGCGACATGGGAAAATATCAATTGGGTGCCCAAAAATTCCAACAAAACATTGTATTTACATAAGAATTAGAAAATTACAGTTCAATGAAGATATGAATAATGAAGATAATGAAAAATAAAGAACGAGAAAAGGATATTTACTCCAAAACCATATTTACTTTGGAAAGTATTACATGGAATACAAAAATCACTTTGGAAGATATATATGTCTAAGAATCAACATGTGACCCTAGGACACACTCAACCTCCAGAGGTTGTGTTAGGACAACCGATATGAAATGGAAGATGGCTAAATAAGATGATTTGGAGGAAATGGATAACGATTAGTCTAGGCAATCGAATATCCTCTATGGGCACTATGGGAATCTGCTCGTCTAGGGAAATGAACGCATGTCTAACCTGTGCGCGTGAAATAGAACGATTGAGGAGGATGGACACACAAAGGATTTTGTCAATGTCAGTGTCCCTATACACCCTCTCAACTAGTTTTGGAATGCATGGGAAATGTCCAACAATTGCCTCCTAGAAGTCTCCAAACAAGGTCATGGAGGTGGAAGGGCAGGGTTGTGAAATCACAAAATATAATCTCAATTGTAATTGTTGAGCTAGTTTGCATAAGAGATGTCCACTTCGACATTCAAGGCCATCAGTTGTGAGATAATAACAGGTGGAAGTGGTGTGGTTTGGAAAACTAAGGTTCTGAGGCTCGTGTCAATGTCTGTAAATAATTCAGTTTTGTTTGGCTGTCAAACTCGGGATCACACACCAAATCTCCGAGTTGCCTAGGGCCTTGGATGGTCATGTGGACATACAAATAATTAATCTAATAAATAAAAGCTAACTAATAAAAAAAGAAAGTGAATCTAATATATTTGTTTTTGTTCTTTTCAATGATTTTAAATAAAGGGAATAAAATAAATAAAAGTAAACTAATTAAACTAATCTAATGTTTTTGTATTTTTGTGTTTACTTTGGAAAACAAAAGAAATATGCATAGACAATTAACTTCTTCTAATTAAATGAAATTGCTTCTATTCTAATAAATTAAACTAAACAATGAAATAACTGGATGTGGCTATTTCCCTGTTGCAAAAGATTTAATCTAAACTAATAAAAATAAAGATTTTCCTAATTGTTTCTTTTGGTTCTACCTTAGAATCACGGGAAGAATGAAAATCTTCTTAGAAGCAATTAAAGCAATTATTCCCCTGAAGCTTCTATGGTAAAACAAAAGCTTTCTAATGAATAAATTTAAACTATAGGTAAATGGATTGTGAAGAACTAACAATACTGTGCACATGAACTTCCTCCAAGATCATCACAGATATATCCACATGGATAAGTTGAAAAGAAATCTTCAACAGAAGCTTCTTACAGACATATGAAATAACAATGGATTCTACTACTTCAAAACAAATGGATTATAAAAGCTAATTAATTAAAATCTATTTTAATTAAGTAAATCTTCTAGAAACTCAAAACACCTCCAACCTGGAAATGTAGTATAGAGACAAATCCAGTGTTAGAAAATGCTTTTGATATCCCCTCAACTTCTTCCAATGAATGTCCAAATGTGTCTAGGGAACTATGTTGGAAATGTGTGCAAAGAATAGGAGAGAGTGTTGAAGTTTGCTAGCTTGTAAACAATATCGTAGCAATGCAGGAAAGAGTAACAAGGCAAGAGATTTGTGCTTGTTTGTGTGCTTCTTGGTAGGATTACGACAACATAACAATACAATTCCAAAACAATGAACTCCACCTATGCTTCGGGAAGAAGCTTGGCTCTTATAGAAAATTGGCAGAGAAGTGGTCTAACCCACTTGGCAGCCAAGGAATGCCACATCACTCAAAGAAGGGGTAGTTAACTCACAAATAACAACAAGATGGGAAGAAGAAGTTTGTATGCATCTAACAAGCCTAAGAACAACCAATTTGGTCAAGAAACATGCGCTAAAAATGAGTTTGAAGAAGATGACACACATTCAAAACATGTTGGAAAAGGCTTGGATAAAATCACACGTAGCTGTTGATCTATGCAGATCGGGTGATTATGTAACCACCACTCGGGAAGATCAAAAGTTGTGTAACTTAAGGCAAACAGACTAAGGAAAAGTTGTGCGAAATTATAAAGGAAAGCAGGAAAGCTAAGAAAAGGACAAGTAAGCTACAAAACATGCTGCAAATGAGGATTTGGACTTGAACATCATTGGAATTGATATTTTATCATCATTGGGGATTTTAATCATTCCAAAAATGTAACACGTGCAAAATTGGGTACGTACAAGAATCTCAAGACATGATTATGAAAAGTTAAATGAAAATCATTAAACACAATATTCTCCCTTAGAAAGAACCTTTTGAAATTTCCGTTCATAAACAAAATTAAGCTAGGTTGATAAGAATTTAGGGCTAGGAAAACATAAACAAAAATTACATACCATAACCACGACATGTCTTGCACTAAGCACAATGAATTCGGTGCAAGAAATAGCTTTAGTACAGACTTTTTTGATCCTTTGCTTTATTGCATCAATAAAGTGAAACCCCTTTATATAATACTTATTTGGTATAGCATCCTTCTTCAATGGAACGTATCCTTCAAATGAGTCCAGCAAGACAAAAGCATCACAACCCTGAATATTATGATGCCCTAGGTTATAAAAAAACTTGCGAAAGATATTTTGAAGAAAAAAAATGTCTAAACGCCCACAAATTTAAGCCCATCACGTGAACGACTAGGGGCTATTTCTCATAGGGGAAACATCTTTCGACGTAATTAAAGACTAGATTTTTAAGCACAACTTATTAAACCTTATCGAAAGACATTAATTAATTTATAGTTGTAATTAATCATAGAGTTTCTTCTTGAACAAGGTGGAATGAGCGAGAAAAACAAATCATTATACAAATTGCTACAGGCATTACCTCGCAAGAATCATATGACGAGTTTTGGAGAAACAATTCAAACAAAAATATTAGCACAATGTCCCATGAGCCAAGGCTTGAGATTTATTATCAATACATAAGTAATAAAAATAAGATGATGTTGGAGTCAAAAGGAGAAAGGTTCCTCAAATCCCATCTTGAGTTAAGAGTTTTATACAACCATTTAATATGGAATAAAAAAACTCAAGTAACTTGGGGTTGAGGGTACTCTGTTTAGATTTACCAGAGATTATAATTTCATTTCCTTTCATCTGCAAATACTTAGTATAATGAGGAATGTATATGTGTGAAAGATGATCCCAAAGATTCATCCCTTGTGAGCTAGCCTTTTTGCTAGTATTATATACACATTTATTCCTATCAACAGGGTTTCCACCTAGATATAATGCATCCAAAGATACCTATCAGAATTACCATTCAGATATATTTTAAAGCTCAAAATATATCAAAACAACTTTTCATCTAGATACCAAGGTTTTGATTTCATTGTTCCTCTGTCTAAACACAAAAGGTACAAGACACAAATCCTCAAGTAAATCTATTATTTAGATTGTCTTCCAATTGTTTGACAAAATGCTATGTGAAATAAATGGAAGCACGAGCAACAATAAAATTGAGCATGCAATGTCCCATCCCCATCTCTGGGTTGTTTTCATCATTGTTAATTATTTGAAAACTATAAATAAAAACATAGTTCAGAAACACAATAGATATAGAGCTTGTTGTCGGAATTCTATCCATAGACAACAAAACTTCACTCCACTCGTTTTCACAATATGTTAGCAAGACAACATAGAAGAAAAATTTCAAACCTTATAAACTTTTGTTTTCAAAATTGTGAACCTTTTTTATAGATAAACTGGGTTGAAGGGGCCCGTACCCTTTACAATTCAAATAGGCTTGAAACCTTAGATAATGACATTTAACTAACCAGAAAATTGACCATATGGAAAGGGCTGGGAGTATGGAACCAAAACCAACCAAGAAGATCGAACCAACAAAAGCTATAGATAATGCTACTATATTTAAAAGCTTACTAAAAAAAGGCATTATGCCTCAGAGTCAGAAGAAACAAAGATAAGAATATACGGCATTCCCTAATCCTCTGAAGAAGCCTCGACTATAGCACCACCACTTGCCTTATACCACAAGAAATCATATGCATCCTCTGCCAAAGCCTTGAGATCAATCCACCATGTCAGAACTTAGTCAAGAGGCTCTTTATTCATAGCTAGGTCAGGATACTTCAGACGTTCACAACCTCTATTTTTATTCTTGCATAAATCGACCAAATTTTCATTGAAAACAAGAACTTCCCCATGGCGTTTTCCAATTATTTAAAGATCCTTTCTTAATCCATCATCCCGAGAAAAATGGACTCGACATCAGCTTAGCCCGTAAAGCCATATTGGCTTGCCCCACCTCGGATTCGAGATTAACTTGATGCATTAGCTTAATCCATTGAATTTCCATGTTAATATTGTCCTTCTTGTTGGGAAAAATAGTAAGGAAATGATCCACGAAAGTGGCCGCCACTTCACTGTTAACCCTAGGATGACCCTGTGCTTCCAAATGACTATCCCCAACCACCTTCTGAACTGCCAAAACATTCTCCTCAGAATCTAAATTCAAGATGGATTTCAATCTCTTATCCATTATGGCTGAACAGAAGGAAATTTCCCTGGTACTACCAGTGAAAAGTAGAAAGGGAAACCTTGCACAATCCATGGCGAGAA
Organism: Taxus wallichiana var. yunnanensis; assembly: GCA_018340775.1. NCBI lineage: Eukaryota > Viridiplantae > Streptophyta > Pinopsida > Cupressales > Taxaceae > Taxus > Taxus wallichiana. The sequence goes on along the minus strand of CM031239.1, from coordinate 530,891,235 downwards.
AAAAAGGCAAGCATGAAATGTGAAAAAGCCAAAGGACATTACATAAAAATAGTCTGCCATCTCGCTTCACTTGTGCCAAGCCATAAACAAAAATCAAGTCCTCCCCTCCAAATCATCATTTAAAATATTTGCAAGATCAGGCCTCATAATTATTGCTTTTTTTCATTTTTATTTGCTCAATGCCCTTATTTGCTAGAAGATCAACACATTTATTGCACTCTCTATACACATGCTTGATACTCCAAGAAGTGACATGAGATAGTCAATTAATAATTCTCCTTATTCCTAAGTCAAGTCTCTAGGAATGTGCTTTTTTATTTATAACAACATTAATTATAACTTGGGAATCACCTTCTATTTGAAGGTTATTAATATTAAGGAGATAGCTAACTCAATGCAAAATTCCAGAGCTTGAAGTTCCGCCATATTACATGATCCATCCCTCAGCTTGAATGAAGATGCCATAATCAAAATACCTCCATCATTCTTGATCATAAAACCAATGCCAGAAGCACTAGGATTACCTCTAGCAGCTCCGTCGAAATTTAACTTGAAAGAACTAGGACTAGGAATTGACCATCTAGTAGCTTTTCTTCTGGAAAGACTATCGGAATTCATTTTTATAGCACCATCACTTGGCTTCAAAATACTTGGCCAATTCTTTTGAATTTCTTTGTCCCTCTTTGTAAAAGAATTTCCTCTTTTCCAGAAAGAAGACACATTTTCTCAAATTGCCCAATCCAATCTTTTTAACACTTCCTCCACAGAGTGAATTTCTTCTCTGAAAATCCTCTTATTTCTTTCTCACAACAGATGTCAGATTAGAAGGATAGGACTACAAATCCAAATAGAGGAGAGAGCATCACAAGGATAACCTTTGGGTTAGAAAGCAAAACTTCTAACAAAGATCTCGGTTGAACCCAAGGAAGATTCAGACGAGCACAACCAATTCCAACACTTCTATGCAAACAAGAAATGGACAAGAAGGTAATCCCTATCCTCTTCTTCAACCAAGCAAAGAACACATCTTATAGGGCCAAGCAACCCCAATTTTCTTTGCCTAAATTGAGTGAGAATCTTCCCCTTGAAAGGCATCCAAGAAAAAAATCCATCTCTTGGAGGACAAAAATTAGACCAACAATCTAACCAAATATTATCTTCTCGCTCCTACATCATTCATCAATTTTTTATATCCGCATCCAGATGTATATTCTCCCGACACAATAGCTGTCCAAAGGATCGCATCATCATCTGAAGAAACAAACAGATTCCTACTATCCAACTCTTTTTCCAACTTGGAAACTGCCTCAGCTGGGACATTAACATGGTTGAAATCCTTCCAAACCAAGGAACAAGGAGTATGAGTTGGCTTTACTCCATAATCAATTACTCTGGATCCCCATTTTGCAACTAGAATTATTTTTAGCTCTTGCAATTCTGGAATCTCATCCAAAGTAGGAAAGCCATTCTAGGAGTCATCCCAAAATCTTGCATTTTCACCATTTCCAATTTTCCAGGAGACTAAATTCAAAAACATATCTCTACAAACAACCATAAAATTCCAAATATGCGAGCCAAAGGAAGGATTATCCACTCGAAGAATTTAATTTGACAAAGGATCTCCTAAGTATTTACTTTTCCACTATCTTGCTCATAACACTGTTAGCATTAGAAAGAAATTGTTCAGACTGGAGTTTAGCACCTAGGGCTAGGTTTTGTTTACCTAGATTAATGATCCCTGCCCCACCTAGATCCTTAGGCTTAGAAAGAGTGTCCCAACTAATGAGAGGAATTTTTTTATCTTCTTCAATCCCTTGCCAAAGAAATTTCCTCATAATGCTCACTAGCTTATCAAGAATACCTTTGGGGATCTTAAGAATGGAGAGCATATAAATAGGGGTTGCATTCAAGACAAATTTAATTAGCAGAAGCCTACCAGCCAGAGAAAGCCATATGCCCTTCCAAGATTGTAATCTACCCTCAAGAGCTGAGATAAGATCCTTCCAAAGGGAAGCTCTACCGACTCCTTTAAAGAGAGGAATTCCCAAATATTTCATCGGGAGATTTCCCTTCTTGAACGGAAGATATTGAGAATATGGGTTTCAATCTTGGGCAAACATTAAAAAAGAAAATGACATATTTTAGAAGACTTACCTCCTGACCAACAACAATAGAATAGATATCAAGAGAGGATTTCAGCTCGATTTCTTCTTGAATAATCACCTTATCCTGAATAAGAATGTGTCATCTGCAAATTGTTGATGTGACACTGGATCAAACTCATTAGTAATTTTTAGACCCTGCAAACGTCCCGAGCTAACTTTTATTTGATTAATCTACTTAGAGATTCAACCACCAAGATGGAGAGGAAGGAGGATAGAGGGTCCCCTTGCCTAAGTCCCCTATTACCTTCAAAGAAACCTTCTGCTCAACCATTTATCAAAATAGAGTAGGATGGACCAGCAATACAACTAAAGATACACTTGCAGAGAGGAGGGGAAAAGCCAAAATTCTTAAGAACTTTTATTAGGAATCTCCAATTGATCTTGTCATAGGATTTATCGATATCTATCTTTAAAAGTATACCTAGGGAACTATTATTAGATAAAGAGTGGATGAGCTCGTGAGATTCAAAAATACCCTCATAAATAGATCTGCCCTGGCATGAATCCAATTTGCTTTGGCGAAATAAGAGAGCCTATAAAAAGATTCAATCTAGAAGCTATCACTTTGGAGATTATTTTATATGTAGTATTGCACAAGGAAAATGGTCTGAAATCAACGAAAGAATCGGGCGATCCTTCTTGCCATCTTGGGGAAAAGGCAAATCAAAGTGCAATTGAGGGCTTTAAGAATAGATCTTGATTTTCTAGACTCTTCTACAACAACCCATATATCCTTGCCCACTATATTCCAAAATCTTTGGAAAAAGTCAACCTAGAAACCATCAGGACCTAGGGCATTATTCTTTTCCATTGAAAAGACCACTTTTTCTACTTCCTCCAAAGAAAAGGGACGAAGCAGCTGCTCATTTTGAATGTCGGAGATAACAGGTTGGATAAACTCTAAGAGAATATTTTGCCTAGATTCGAAAGAAGCTTCTTCCCCACCCAAAAGGGAGGAGAAGAAATGAATCTCCTCCTCAACAATATCCTATTGGTCCAACAGAACGACACCATTGGTGTTCTTAATACTGGAGATGCAATTGGAGCTTCGTTTAGCCTTGACAGAAGCATGAAAGAACTTAGTATTTTGATCACCCTCTTTAAGCCAATTTTCTCTCGACTTTTGCTTCCAGTAGATTTCTTTCTCTACAAAGGAGCTCCCAAGTTCATCTAGTAGAAGCTTTTCCTTTAAAAATTCTTCCTTACCCATCCCATGGGTGAAGATAAAAATATTCAGATCTTGTAGTTCTTTCTCTACCCCGAGCTTTTCTTGAAAAATGTTCTTGAAATGAACCTCATTCCATTCGAGGAGCTTACCTTTTGGAAGCTTGAGTTTTTGGGCCAGGATATACATTTTTGTATTTTTGATACTGAAAAATTCCACCAAGCTTTGATATTATCTTCTAAAGAGGGGTCTCGCAACCACATCAACTCGAATTTGAAGAGAGACTTTCTAGGAGAAGAGTCCTGATTGGAAAACATAACCATCAGATAGTGATCAAAACTAGACCATGGCAACACTTGGCATTCAAGGATGATATTTCTAAGTGCACAGAGCGGGCTAGCCAAGAACCGGTCCAGTCTCTTAGAGATGTTACTGAAACATTTTCTTCTATTATTCCAAGTAAACCACCCTTTCTTAGGCTCAACATCTATTAGAGCAACATTTCAAATGAAGGAGCAGAAATCAATTTGAGACTGAGAATTTCTTCTAATACCTCCACTTTTATCCCTACTTTTATCCCTATCGGAGGAAGTGGAGTTGAAGTCTCCTCTAAGGACCAATAAATTATCCTTCCTTCCTTGAATTTCAATAGACAAATCATTCGAGAGAGATCTCTTCCCAATTATACTATTAGGAGCATACACATTCACTAAAAAGAACACTCGATTATTTTTGGGACTTACCTTGCAAAGTTGCCAATTGTGATTTTGAGAAATTAGCTCGACTTCCACGAAATTAGATTTCCAAAAGCAACCAAGACCCCAGAAGCACCTTGAGAATCCATGAAGCAGCCCTTCCATCCTTTGAAAGAACCCCAACATTTCTTTAAATCCGCAGCAACCATTTTTGTTTCTTGAACCAAAACTAAACTAACTTCAGAAGACAAGATACAACGCTTAAGCAAGCGCTGCCTATCAGGGGTGTTTAAGCCCCTTACATTCCCTTGAAGGATCTTCATTGCTGACTCGGAAGGACTTTCACCTTCCCTAATTCAGATTTTTCAAATTTGATCGTGCTTTGCTTGCCAAATTTGACTTCTTTTTGATCAATTTCCTGTTTGGATTTCCTTCATCTCTTGCCACTTGAACCACAATTAGCAGATTTTAGGCCCTCTAGACCAGCTGAAATTTTAGTAATAGGGGGCTCAACCGCTAATTCTTCAGTCCCAACTTCACCCTCTTCCAACTCTTCAGGGACCTCAACTATACCTTGAAAATCAACATTTTGGTTTTGATAAATCCAGTCATCCAGTTCGCACATTGAATTGGCTTTGCCCATGCTAATGCCTTCTTTGATCTTGGAAGCCCCTTATAATCTCCTCGGTGTCCTTCAAAAGAGATCTGGGGGAAATAGAATCCATCTAGGCAATTTCCCATCGTTGGAGTTCGCTGAAGACGGAAGGGACTGATTTTTACTTCTCCATTCCACAGCCTTAGGATTTAGTCCTGGAACAAAATTTCGAGATGCAGCTTTAGAGCCCGCATTACTTTCAGACCGGGGGCCAGGATTCTGACTGAGAAATTGATCTATATTTCCCTTGGAGGCAATTTTTCCTCATATGCCCCATTTTCTTTTTGCAGGAGAAGCATTTGATGCGCAGACCCTCATAATCAATGGCTTGATCCCAGGGGCCACTCGGAGACGGAAGGCGAATATTTTGAGGAAGAGAAGCCGAAACATCCATTTCAATACAAACTCTCGCATCCGAATTCTTCCAAGATTTAATTGAGGGATTTTTAATTTCCACATGATTTCCAAGTGCGACGGCTATCAATTTCAGAGATGAAACCAACAAAAATTCGGGTGGAAGGCTAGGAAAACGAAGCCAGAGGGGACCTTCCCAATTTTTTCTGGGAGGCATTGAAAAGTGGGGTCCAGGGATGAAAATAAAGACTAGAAGAATTTAGAAACTAGGGACCCCCTATAATCTAAATTCAGAGCCTCAACAGCGGGAAATACAACTTGAAAGAAACCTTGAGAAAGGAACTTTACCTTCGGTCTTGCCAATTTGACCCAAAACCAGAAGATCCAAACCAAAATCTCTTGCTTGCGAAAGCTAGCTCCTATGGACTTGCAAATAATAGCTTTCCGACATAAATCCTCACATCGCTCCTCCTCCATTTCGCGATTCAGATCAATGTTAGGGACTTTATTCAAAAATTTGAAGACAATCCCCCAATAGACAGACTAGCATCCTCCGACTGTTCGGCTCCAGTTTGGTTTGAATGGAGATCTGGGACATCCTCAACAGAGGTCGAGCCAGGTGCCTGCGGGACACCATTTACCACTCCTGACTGATCTTCCCTGAACAAGCTCAGCCACCAAATTCTGAAACGTTTCCCTCCCCAACTTCTGGAGAAGGGATTTCAATAAAGCTCCCGGACCAACCCGAAGAATGAAGAGATCCTTTTCTGACTCCGAAGCCACTTGATCAGCGGGACCTAGATTTCCCAGCCACGACTGTTACTAACTGGAATAGAATGGGCACTCCATATCCACGCCCCGACGAAGCATCAATGCCAGAGAAGGCAGAATTTGAAAAAGGGCGTGAAGCTTAACGGCTCGCAGTTTTCGCGAGTTTCGCAATTCGCACTATTCATCGCAACCTCGATCAGATGACATCCCAAATTGTAAACTGTTTATTTTTAAAACTTCTATGAGTTTGTATTTTTTTTTTAAAAACTTCTATTCATTTTTACTCAATGTATCGTTATAATATTTTGAAACAGGATCTACATTGGGAGGAAATAAGGGTAGATATGCCATAGAAAACGGCTACAACACCTGGATGGAAATACACAGAATGACATGATATAAAAAAGGTGAAAAAATGCACATTTTGTAAATCCAAAATGCAACATAATTTAACTAGGATTCGAAGTTGAATCTACATGGAAATGCATACCAAGTTTCTAGTTTCCTACAAATGGATAAGGATACAAAAAGAAAATATTTAAACAATTTGAATCCAAGGTGGAGCATGTTGCAAGAAAACAGAAAATACACATTGAAGTTGAGTTTGTTCAGTCTCATCCGTAAATTTCACTACAAGGAAAACAAAAACAAACATTAAAGACATTTTTGGATACAAAAGTCTAAGGAATATGTTGATAGGGCAGTGGAAAGGTATTTTTATGGTGATGCACTACCTTTCAATCATGCTAGATCTCCATTTTTCTCGGATTGGTGCATGCGATTTTAGAATTTGGAAAAAGGTACATTAGCTGTTCTTATGAGAGTTTACGGACATCGAGTCTCAAGAAAGAGAAGGCTGAAATAATAAATGATCTGGAACCTATTATAGATTCTTGGAGAAAATTGGATGCACCATTGTTAGTGATGGTTGGTCGTAAGAGACGTAGAACTCTTTTCAATACTTTTTTTTGTTGTCCTCTTGGAGCTGTATTTCTAAAGGATGTGGATGCTTCCAATGATAATATCCTAGATGATAATGTTTGAACAAACTATTTTACATGTTGGAGTGGAAATTGTAGTTTAAATTGTGACTGACAATACTATAAATTGTGTTGGAGTAGGAACAAAATTGATGGAAAAATATCCTACTATAGTTTGGATTCCTTGTGTTGCTCATGTCTTGGACCCCCTTTTAGAGGATTTTGGAAAGTTACAATATAGATGCAATCTGGAGTTGCCAAAATGAAGAAGGGAAAGTGATTGCATGAGAAACATTATACAAACCACTAGTTTACATTAAGAAAATAGTAAAAGAGTGTAAGAGAGAATTATTGATGTCAAGGGACACAAGATTCACAACTCGATTTATTTCTTAAAAGAGAGAGAAATTGAGGAGAAGGAAGCAATAAGAAATGTGGTGGTTGGTTGAGATTGGGTAAATTGTAAACTTTTGCCTATCCAAGAAGACAAAAAAATGTAGCTATAATTCTAGGGGAATAGTTTTGAGAGGGAGCAAGAAAGGCCAACACATTATTTGAGCCTATTGTAAAAGTTCTTCGAATGGTTGATGGTGACATTCCTTTCATGGGAGATATTATTGAGGCAATGGAAACAATAAAAGAGGCAATCAAACAATCCTTTGGTGGAGATGATTGTAACCCACAATGTAACTATTTAAGGGATATGATAGATGAGAGTTGATATATGATGCACTATCTTTCACATTCAGTAAGGCAAGCATGTTACTTGAATCCTTGCTTGTTTGGGATGAAGCATGGAAGTGACGAGGAGACTTGGATGGCTTGTATCAATGCATGGATAGAATGTGCTTAGATCATGGTACATGAAGCAAGTTGGATGTTCAAAAATGCATATAGGGATGAGATTGGGCTCCACTTCTCTCAACAAAAGGAAAGAGAGAACATGGAACTAATCTGGGTATCACAATTGTGCAATGGTAAGAATCATATGGCGTTAAGAATCCTATGGCGAGTTCAACTTCAGAGTTACAAACACTTGCTATTTTTGTTCTAAGAAAAGTATGCAGTGCATCTAGTTTTGAAAGGAATTGGAGTATATTTGAACTCATTCATTCAAAGTGAAGGAACATATTATGGACTTGGCAATATCAAATTCAATTTTTGTCTTGCACCTACACTCCTAGTTCTTTGAGTTTGAATGCCAATTTGAACTATGATGCAAAATACTATGTAGATGTAAGTAGTGGTGAAGAAGAGCTATCACATAGTGAATATTCAGTGAATGATACTACTAAGGGTTGACTATTTACATGGGATTTTCAAAGTTTTACTCCAATTTTAAAATTGTAAACAATTGTTATGAAGTTACAGACATATAATATGTTATTTCCATTATTTCAGTTAATAAATACATGTTTTAAGTTTATGCCATAATTATTTTTGACTTTACTAATTTGGAATTTTCTACCTATTTATTCTTATAATTATTAAACACTATCATATTTTTAAATATACAATTTACCATATTTTTTGATGGACCATTATTTTTTCCATATTTAAGGTCCATTGTTTAATACTCCAAAATCCTCATGACATGTGGTCTACATTCTTCCCTTGTGGGATTCCACTCAAAAACACACAAATTAAAGATAAATTGCAACAAATAGAAAATCGATTTTTGCCATAAATACTCAACTAGGGTTAAAGTGAATTTATTTTTAAAATTTTTTTCTCAAAATATTTGCCCAAAACATATGAAAATTTGCAGGAAGCTTGCTATGATAATAAAGAACCCTAGAACAATATTTTTAGAATTTTTGGATCATATATGACTCGCTTGAGAAAAATTATAGAAAACCCTAGACTGACTAGAAAACCTTAAAAATCCATATCTTCTCAAATACATACGATAAAATCCTGAAATTTTGGAAATAACATCTATTAATAATATGAATGAAAACCCAATTTTAGTCTTCAAAAAAAGCACTCTGAAAACCCTCCAAAAAGCACTTTGTAAAATCCCAAAATAGGTTTCTCCGCTGAAAGAGACCAAAATTCCTCCAAAATTCCTCCAGTGGCACCAAACCTGCTATAATCATTGCGATAAAAAGATCTAGAAACCCTTGAATTTTATCCACCAAAACCCTTCTTTGAAAACTCTGAAATTGATCTCTAAAAATCATCCCTGAATTAGTTCCAAATTGACAAGTTAGGGTGGATCTTCCACCACCGAAGAATGCCCTGCTAGCTAGGAATGGATCTCTCACCACCAAAGCTAGGGTTCCTGTGGGATTTTACTACACAAGCTAGAAAAAAAAAGTAAACAACGGTTGCTCAAAGGAAATCATAAGTGTGTATGCAAGAAGACCCTCTTTTTCTCCTCCCAATCTCTTTTTATAATTTCCCCCAAACAACTTGTCGCCCAAGAAACCTAAGTTGACCTTTGAAAAATAAAGCAACTTAAGTTGCTTTTCCCCCCTAGTTGCCATAGGGACATAAGTGACCCCGACAGAAGAATATAACATTAAAGTGTTATTTGTCACCCTCCTAACGTTAAAACATAACGTTTTCCCCCACCAAGCCACTTAACACCCATGCCAACGCAAAAATATAACAAATAAGCAAGGTGGAATACCCAATAGCCTCTAAAGTCTTTAGCCCCTTGGGTATGACCAAGGCTAAGACTAAATTTGGCCCTTAGGCCCTCTGTGAAGGAAAGGGAACATTACAGTCCTCCCTTCCTAAAATTTGCTTGTCCCAAGAAAATGCAAACTAGGATGCTGTAAAATTTGTTCTCCCTCCCAAGTAGCATCCTCAAGTGGCAATCCTCTCCACCGCACCAAATACTTTGTGATCACCCTACTCTTGAGCCTCCTCTGTCTCACCTCAATAATAGATTTTGGTTCCAAGACCAACTTCCCCTCATCATCCAATGGTGGAAACTCCGTGGAGGGTACGATATGTTATCCAAGTGCCCTTTTAAGGCACAAAACATGAAAGATATTATGTATCTTATTATGCTCTGAAGCTCCGGCTCATATCAACGCCCAACTCATCGTCTACCTGTATGGACCATAGAATCGTGGTTTCAGCTTCTTTGTACCCTTATGCTTTAGTGAGGACTATCTGTATGGCTACAAGCATAGGAAGACTAAATCTCCCACCTCAAAAGACCTCTCTACCCTGTGCCTATCTGCATATATCTTCTACTAATTTTGTGCCTTCTGAAGGTTCTCTTTGAGAGCTTTCAGAATATCCTAGTTCTCCTGTAACCAATCATGAGCTTTGGGAGCTCAATTGTCTAACAATACCAAATCTGCAAATGACATAGCATCATACTCGTATAAAGCTCAAAAAGGAGTCATGCCAATGCTCATATGATAGGTGGTATTGTAACAATACTCACCCATGTGCAACCACTTAATCCAAGCATGTTGATGACCTGTCACATAGCTATGTAAATAGCCCTCTATCCACTTGTTAACTATCTCTGTCTGTCCATCAGTCGGTCTGGATGGTATCTAGTTCTAAGGGTCAACTCAAGTATTCGCAAGCTTAAATATATTTTGCCAAAAAGTTCTCGTGAAGACCTTATCCCATCGCTCACTAAAGCAATATTCATATCCAATCCATGAAGCCTAAAAACACCCGTATAAAATACCTTAGCCACATATGGTATATCATGCCCATTAGGCTAAGAGAATAAATGAGCATATGTAGTCAACTGATCGACTACAATGTATATGCAATCATGCCCATGTACCAAGGGGAGTCCTGTAGTAAAATCCATGGATATGCTCTCCACTTCTTCTCGGGAATAGGAAGATGATGAAGTAATCGTCTTTGGGAAAGAATGTTTGGCCTTGGTTTGTTAGCAAACCACACACTCTCTGATATGATTAATGACATCATCCTTCATCCCCTTCCATGAAAATCTCTCTCTGATATACCTATATGTCTTAAATTATTTAGGATGTCCCGCTAATGGTGTATCGTGCACTTCCCCGAAGGATCTTCTCCTTTTTGGACCCAGTACAAGGAAAATTATATCCTTGTAGTATATGAGATCATCCAAGACTTTATACCTATCATCTTGTATAATACCATCCATGACCTCACATGCAAACTAATTTTTGGAATACTCAACAAGTATGTGAGCCTTCTAGTTTGTTGAAAACTCCGACATAGAACTATGCATAGAGGTCGGGTAAGGTCTCCTAGATAAAGCATCAACAACAACATTGTTCTTACCTTTGGTGTACTCTATGTCAAAGTCGTAGGTTTGTACCTTGTTCACCCATCTCTGTTGGCGATCGTTGAGATCCTTTCGCCCCGGGAAGAACCTCAAAGCTGTTATGATCTATACGAACCACTAATTGTTTGCCCACAAGGGAATTTGGCCAAAGCATGCATGATGGCCAACATCTCCTTATCGTAAATTGAGTACACTTTCTCCACAGGCTGAATTTCTAGCTGTCATAAGCAATGGGGTGCCTATCTTGCATAAGCACTAAGCCCAATACCCTCTCCTGATGTATCACACTCAAGTACAAATGGGTGAGAGAAATATGGCAATGCAAGAATGGGACATGAGCTCATCACCTCCTTGAGGTGATCAAAAACTGTTGTCTTTGCTTGGACCAAGCAAAATCCCCTTCTTGGTCAAATCTGTCAATGGAGTAGTCAACCGAGAGAAGTTCTTCACAAATCTCCTGTAGTATGTGCATAGTCCCAAGAACCCTCTCAACTGTGTCAATGTCCTAGGTGGTGGCCAATCCAAAATTGCATGTATCTTCTCCCTATCAACCTTCACTACCCCTCCACCAATCACATATCCCAAATATAATAGCTCTGTCATGCCAAACTCACACTTAGAAGCTTTCGCATATAGTGAATTAGCTTCTAATATCCCCAAGATCTCATCAAGGTGCCTCATGTGATCCTCCCAAGTCTGTTGTAGACCAATATGTCGTCAAAGAAAACCAATACAAACTTCCGCAAGTGGCGGTTGAACACATGGTTCATACAAGACTAGAAATTCACTTTGGTGCATTAGACAACCCGAATGGCATCACTAAAAACTCAAAGTGACCATAATGGCACCTAAAAGCTGTCTTATGCACATCCTGCTCTCTAACCTTGATCTGGTGATATCCAAATCACAAATCTATTTTAGAAAAATAGATTTCCCCCTATAGCTCATCTAGCAACTCATCAATGCGTGGCACTGGATACTTATTTTTTATTGTCTTCTTGTTCAAGGCATGGTAATCTATGCACATCTGCATGGTTCCATCCTTCTTCTTCACCAACACCACTGAAGAAGCAAAAGGACTGGAACTAGGTCTGATATGCCCCATCTCAATGAGCTCATGGATAGTCCTCTCAATCTCATCCTTAAACCATTTGGGGTGACGGTAAGGAGTAGTAACCACAGGTCTAATGTCCTCAAGCTCGATCACATGCTCAAATCCCCTATCCGGAGGTACACCTGGAGGTATGTCACCAAAAACTACACTATGCCTATCCAATATACCTGGATATCCACATGATACTCTGACTTCCCATCCTCTGACTTCTTGGTCGAAACCAAGCATTGTACTGCCCAATCAACCCCATTGTGCCTGTGAATCCTCTCAATCCTCTTAGTTGTAACAACCCTGGGTGCATCTGTAGATAAACCTCTCAAAGTCACATTCCTCCCTTCGGACTTAAATTTCAGATCTATCGTCGAAAGTCAGTCCCGAGAATTCCCAAAGGGAATGGATCCACTATACTCAATCACAAGGTTGGTCTCTCAATACCAATAATATAGAAATCATCGATTAACCATATAGTTACCCATCATGATGCTCAACTTTGGAACTCGTTGTGTGTATCTCATATACTTTCCATTGGATATAATCACATTGAAGCCCTCAAAATCCTCTACCTGTAATCCTTGCTTCTCCACCAATGATGCATCAATAAAGTTGTGGGTTGCCCCACTATCAATGAGTACCACTACTCCCGAGCCCTGTAAAACTCCCCTAACTTTGAATGCCTTATACCTTGGGGTACTAGACAAAGTGGCAATAGTCTCCTGGGGGAAAGTCTCATCCTCCTGCTCCACCCCTGCATTGTCCAATGTCTCTCCATATCCATCCTCCAATCCCTGAGTATCATCCTCATCACCATCACTCTCCTCGAAAACCTCTATGAATTGGGCCTTCCCTCTACCTCTGTAATCATGTCTTGAAACCCAAGGTGTGTGGCAATATAAAAATAGTTTCTTTCACCTTAACTCATCTCTACATGCTTCCTCATCAAGCATGGACTAACATGAAACACGGTGTTTCATATTTCGTAGTTTTTGGTTTTGTATCATATGCACATGTGCACGATGAGCTAAGGAAGAAGTTGGATAACAAAGGATAAAAGAGTATTTTTGGGGTATTCAGAGAATAAAAAAACATACAAGTTGTATAATCCTATCATAGGAAAGGTTGTGATCAATAGAGATGTTCAGTTCATTGAAAATGAAGTATGGGATGGAAGTATAGAGAAAACAGTGAGTATAGCAGTAGTTATTCCGCATGATGATATGGCAGATGAAACTTTAGAGCAGCAAGGTATTGTATCTACAAATCTTGGACATGCACCACAAGTCGTAGCACAGTTACACCTCCATCTATAGTTCAGAGGTCTCCAAGATTTCAGCCATGCAAGAGACACCAAAAGCAAGTCCATCACCACAAAGTAGTCCTGCATCAAATAGTCTTGTGCAAGGGAAAACACGAAGTCTTAGTGAGATTTATAATGTTGATACAACTAATTCATTTTCAGTTTTTGCCTTATTTTCTAAAGCTGTAAATCCAGTATATTTTGAAGAGGCTATAAAAAGTAAACTTTGGGAAAAAGCCATGGATGATGAGATCGATGTTATAGAGAAGAATTAGACATGTGGTGATGGATCTTCCAAAAGGAAATGACGTGATAGGAGTCAAGTGGGTCTACTGAGACAAAATACAATGCTGATGGAAAATTTCATAAACATAAAAGCAAGGCTGGTAGCAAGAGTTTTTATGCAGCAATATGGAGTGGATTACAATGAAAATTTTGCGCCAATAGCACAATTGGATATGGTAAGAATGGTTTTAGCAATTACTGACTCAAAACAAATGGCCTATTTATCATATGGATGTAAAATCAACATTCTTCAATGGTTTCCTTAAAGAGGAAATTTATGTGAATTAGCCAGAAGGTTATGAGATTGAAGGTCATGAAGGAAAGGTATACAGGTTGAAGAAAACACTCTATGGTCTCAAGAAAGCACCTAGAGCTTGAGTACAACATGATTGATTCTTATTTGACACTGAATGGTCTTAGTTGGAGCAACACCGAGCCTACCTTATACACCAAGATAAATAAACAAGGTAAGATTCTAATTGTTTGTTTCTACATAGATGTTTTGATCATTACTTTGGGGGAAATCTATCTACAGAGTCATTAAAATTAGCCATGAAGAAGGAATTTGAGACGACAAATCTTAGTTTTTGCATTACTTTTTAGGCATTGAAGTTCAACAATCGAGAAGGTGAATTTTTTATCTCACAAGCAAAGTATGCAAATGATGTTTTGCAAAAGGTTTAACATGTTGAATTTTACGCCAATGCCAACACCAATTGTAGTAGGTTTGAAGTTGAGCAAAGAGGACAACAGATTGTTTGTGGATCCAACATTATTCAAAAAGTTGGTTGGAAGTCTTATGTATATGACCGCCTGAGGCTTGACATTATGTATGGTGTGAGCCTCATATCTAGGTTCATGGAATCTCTGAAAGATTCACATTGGCAAGAAGGAAAAAGGATTTTGAGGTATGTGAGTGGAACAAGGAATCATGAAATTCTATATTCAATTTCAGATGAGTTCAAACTCATTGGTTATACAAACTTGATGATAGTGCCGAAGTACGGTGACCGTTATCTTCAAAGAAACGCAGAGTATGTAGCAGCAACGGGAGCAACATATCAACTGATTGGATGAGAAGATTTTTGAAAGATTTGATTCAGAAACAAGAGGAAGCTACATAGATTTTTTGTGACAACAACTCAGCCATAGCGTCGTCCAAAAATTATGTTTTTCATAAGAGGAGAAAGCACATTGATACGAGGTATCATTTCATCAGGGAGTTGGTAAACAACAAGGAAATTCATCTTGAATTTTGCAGATCCGAAGATCAGTTTATAGACATTTTTACAAAGGCTTTGACAAAGGAAGTTTTTGAAAATTTGAGAGATTGTTTGGGAGTTTTGATCCTGCATATGGCAGATCTGAAAATGCAAACAAAGCTCCAGAATAGTGAAAGCTACACGTTTGAAATTAAGGGGGCATATTAGAAATATGCATGTGTAGCATATAATTCCTCACATAGCTTTTTAGGAAATCTAAGTTTAGTTTTAGTTTAGCATGCAGTCTATAGGTTTAATTGGATTCCTATTTTTAGGAAATAGATTTAAATCAAATAAAACAAAAGTAGTTTGTTTTGTGCATGCACATCATGTGGTTGTTTTTAAAGAAACCGTCTAATTTTAGTGTGCTTTGTTTTTAGAGATGTAGTTGGTTATTTATTAGCAGCAATTGTAATTTTTGTAATGAGTGTGTTGAATACACATAGTGAACACACAATTTGATTATAATGAGTCAAAACTCTTATTAAAGTGAAGAATGAATTAAAAAAATTATGCACAATGAGTCTTGATTAGAGTAAATTACTTTGTTTTATTTATGCAATTTATTTTTATTTTCTATTCGTTGTTTAAGACTACTCTGATTTTCTACAAAATATGGAACTGCAATCGTAGTTTGAGCCTCCAAGGAATTCAATTAAAAACTTACATTATCGGTCATGTTTCAACGCGTCGACTGACACAATTGAAATAGAAATCATGCATGGAAGAGAGGAAATGAAGGCCCTAAAAATTGAAATGAGAAGTGGCAAGTTCGAGACTCCATGAACCGCAATTGAAACCAATGGGCACAAAGGTCAAAACTCTCGGAGTTAAAGCAACTCCATTTAAGATGTCGATCCGTGAGTTAAGCTAACAATAATAAACCCCACCCCATTGATATTTTTAGGGATGTAAATATAATAATTACACCGGACACTCGCGTTCCACCATAAACGGTTTTCTCAATAATCCTAGGAACAATACATTGCTGTAAAGCATCTCGGGAGAGGCAAAGATATGGTCCATGTGACTTTCATTGAATTTTATGAGAAAATAACCCTCGTGAAAATTTATAGGTAAGAGTTTTATATAAAATAAATAGTTTTATAATGGTGTAGTTAGTGTGTTAAAGTATTGATTGTGTTATATCGTGTTTGTGGCGATCGCGATTTGTTGTGCAACTCGATGAACACGTTGGCTTTCTCCAAAATATCTGAAGAAATACGACAATGTCGGTACCCCCACTGTCTACCAACTTTCTTGTGTGTGTATATATAATCATTGCGACGAGAGTGTTAGGGTTGGGTGAAGTACATTTTTGCTTTAAAAATGTATTTATATTTAGGTATTGTATAAACTTAACAGAATCGTAACTAATTACTTAGAAACAGAAACAACAACAACAAAATCGACTTCAAAGATTTTGTCTCATCCAAAGATGAGATTTGACGCCCGAATCCCAAAAGTTTTAACCATATTTTACACTTTGTGAAATAGTCGGTAGCGTCCTTGTTTGACGTGAAATAATTTGGCAAAACCATTATTATCACCGTGAACATATTCAATGTAAATATTGGCAAAACCGTCATTATCACTATAAACATATTCAATGTAAATATAAGTGCAACATTACATAGATATTTAAATAACACATTTTATTGAAAATGTGTTTATATCAAGTATATAATCCCTGAAACTTATCCAACACTTATAAATACAGCTAAAAAATAATGTATTTAATAGGGATGGAGGGGTTGCTTAAAACCAATTAACGTCACATATTTTTGTTTGACGGGTGGGGTCAGCTGTCAAATCTCATCCCGGGTCTCGTCTAATTTTCCCCGCCACCATCCACCTTCATTTTCAATTGCAAAGAGCACACAGTTATAAATATTTAACTATACGGAAAGGCATTTTTGCAGATGGAGTAGGTGTGGTTGGTGTAGTTCGAAGGGCAAGGACGTTGAAGCACGACCCATGTGTCCTGTGGCTGATACTGTACAGTGCAATCGTTCAACGAAATAATATTTCATTGTTTCCCAGCATTATTCGAGTTTGAGCAGATATTTTCACTTCCATACTTTTCGTCGTTTACGTTAATCTGTCACGTTTAGCTTATGGCTTAGAGCATGGAAAGGTTAGAAGTAATGGTAAATGTTGTTAAGCTGGTTGAATTAGAACCAAAAATAGGACCTGATATGGTAGGTCAAGGCATGCACATGCTTGTGGATCCGGTCAATGAATTCTTTGCCCTCACTTTCAGGCTCAACAACATTCTTATGGGTGGAGTTCCATGAAATATAACTTCTGGATTACAATCAGATAGTCGTAGATTCCCATACTTTTTCAATCATGTCATAGTCATCACCACACAATAGCGTGAAGAAGGTGTCGAAACCGTCAGACAAACAGAAGATCAAAATAAGTGTTGAATCCCATGTTGGATATCAGGATAGGGTGTAGTCACCTGTAGATTTTGATACGTCCAGAGTATAATAATCCACCACAAACCAGAGTCCACAAGCGTCACCCTCTTAATGGCGTTCTCGCCAAAATCTACAATATTTCATTATTTCTGACTCTCTGAGATGGTCATGAAGGACCTTATTTGAAGTCGGCAAGACAACCTTTGTCAAAGCTAAAACAATATTTGTTTCTCCCTTCTAGATGAAGCATATTTAGCAGTAAATTTATCACTATTTCGGGCTTTCTACTCATCAGAAAAGCCAAAGCGTCCCACACAAAAACCCTCAAAATTGTATCGAATAATATCATCCAGGTTATCCAACAAATTCAAACCCTTAAAGATTTTTATTTCCTCAAATAGGTCTAATAGCTCACAAGAAAATCCTCTTAATAACATATGTTCAAGTCATAGATAAAATTCAGCCTACAAAAATCAATAACATTTTCCTTCTGTCAACATGCATTCTTCGTTGGAAAATTTATACACCTCGAATGTTTCAGGCCAAATTTGGACATTCTTACCTAGGAATCTTAAACGTTTCGATTTTCAAGTTAAAGTTAGGCATTATTTGATGGTAAATTTAATTCATCCTTCCAAATTTTAAATACATCGATTTTAAGTCTAATACAACAATTTTATTCTTGAATATTCCCCAGTTACTTGGTTAGAATTAAGATCTACTTTCTTCTCAAGTTTGAAGAAAAATATCGATTGGAATTGTATGGGAATTTTAAAGAATAAATATAACTCGAAAAATGCATTATAATTCCCATAATAAGTATCATCTATAATTACACGCCGAAAGACATATTCCCAAGTGGAGTGAACCCACCGCCATTGGAAAATGGCAATTCCATCAACGTATGAGATCACATTGGGGAGGACGTTGAACTGCAGACATGTTTCAAGCATCGAGCACATTGCCCATGGCGGATACATGCGGTATGAAAAAAAGTATAGAGGACGAAGGAAAGGTCGTTGAAGTACATTCTCCTATGAACCTTCGCTTGGAGATGAAACCCTAAAGGGATAAGCCACCTTTTTAACATAAATTTATTCGTCTTCATATAAATAATCAAATGTTGCCCAATCAAATACATTGAAATTTTTCTTGTAGGGTTTCAACCATGGAACTGCTTTGGATTTTCCTGTTTTTATTTTATTTTCACCCATCTTGAGCCAAAATTTCACTCATCACACATCGTTTGTTTCCTTGCACTTAATCAAGCTTAGAATTGTAAAGGGGGTACAAATTTCCCCATGAAGAAAGTATTTCAGTTGGGTTTCGAACATGGAACCTCTTTGACTTTCCCCATTTTTAAAATTGTCCCCTACAAGCGTAAATTGTACTCACGTGAATATTACGAGCAAGATAGACACGGTTCAATGGAACACAATGCACTTCTCCTCCATCAAACACCTTCTTTATCAACCCTCATCCTCTACCTCTTTATCGCTTCCTCAACACTTACTTCATCCCTCCATTACCTTCAATATGTCTATTATTCTAAGGCAAGGTTGTCCACTTAAAGAAAACTTGGTACGTCCATGCTGGAATTTATTGAAGATGAGTTGGATTTCAAATGTGTGGAGTCCATTCAAATTCAAGACGCTTGTGCCATTTCCGAAGCCATTGAGTGCTCTGGAAGTTTTCTTTTCTATGGCTCTATTAACTATACATTTACATTATCGAAGAGGCTCAAGACTACCCAATACCATGTTTTCACATTCCTCCATCTACTTGAGACAAGATTCGCAAGTTTTAATCAGAGATGACTATTTGCATATTTCTTGATTTCCTACAATTACTCCACCTTGCAATGAAGGTTTTGCAACCGAGTGCTTTATAAGGAGCAAGAAAATGTGGCCGAGTCGGTATATGTCTGTGATCAAAACAATGTAAGATTTAGGGGTGAACCTTGTAAATGAGATTGAGCCGATATGTTGGTGACCAAGATAACCTAAGAATTAGGGGTGAACCTTGTCCTTTGATCATAACACGACATTCTTGAAGACCGATCTCTTCCATCTGTACCTCCTAGGCACATGTGTCGAATCTACACTACGTAGATTTGACATTTGGTCAAAATAAGATGGTCTTGAAGATAGACCACCGCCATCTGTACCTCCTTCCCACATGTAGTCAACCTGCAATTTGTATAGTTCGAAATGTTGCACCATTTAAATGCCAAGATTTGTGGCTTCTGAGAATGACAAGCTTCTTTTTTTCTACTTTGAGTCGCTTTGTCACAACTCATGTGCTTCAATTAGGGCTCGAACAGATCACAAATCTATGGAAATATAGTGCCACGTTTCACCCATAACCACTAGTGTCGATCGAGGTCAACTACTTTTTAGCAAGCTTGAAAACCCCTTGCTCTTACCACTCCAATCATTGTCAATTCTCACACATCAAGAATGTTATTTTTAGACATTAAACCATTTAAACACCAATATTAGTGGCTTATGAGAGTTTTATCCTCTAATGCTTGACATTTTTGAACACATCGAGTTAACTACTTCGCCCAAACTCATGTGCCTCTATTAAGTTTCATGTAGCGGACCAAACACTAAAATGTTGATTTCTGCCATGTGTCACCCCAAGACAATTATCTCGCTCAAAGTCGAGAAATGTTCACCAAGATTGAATCCCTCCTTTCACTTTTTCTTCATTGATTATTACTAGATCCCTGACCTTGATATCTTCCACTACTATGCATTATACTTTTCTACATGTCAACTCTCATTTTTACTACTTTCATTTAAATAACGGCCTACAATGTTTACTCTTCTATATCATTACCACCTATTACACCACCACCCACCATACTAATTTTTTCGTTTGTTCCACTATCGCTTCCTCCTTATAAGAAACAAAATCAAATACCTTAATCAACACTACTTCACCTCTTTATTTCCTTCCCTTTCCACACATATCATTCCTTCGCCGCATCTCTTTCGGCGTTCACATCAGTGCTCGCGTTCGATTGCTAGTTATTGTTTACATGTGTTAATGAGAAATACCCAAAAAAAAATCCCCATCACTAAAAAAAAATGTTTAACGGCCATAGGTGGCCTTCAAATTTAAACACCATACACCACTAATAACCATGCATTTAAAAACTATTAAATATCTAAATATAAGAAAAGCACCTTTCATTCTGGACAAAAGGTGCAAATTTTGAGGCATGACGATTATAAAAATGGTAAGAAAAATTATAAATGGCATCAAACTTTATACCAATCCCACACGTTTTAATAGTTAGAGTGTCAGGCTAGAGCCGCGTTGGTAATTCAATAAATTCAAATTCCCCTTTTCCATCGTGCACCAGTGGAGTCATTGACAGGTATAGGAAATCAGATAAGTAGTCCAGATTTTTGTGATCGACGACCTGTGTGTGAGTTTTTCATGCGCTGCAACAGTCCGGACAAACGACGAAGTACTGTTAAAACCAGGTCGTCGATTCACTGAAACATGTCATAGACCCCAGCTTCATCCGCCAGCGGCTACCCATCACTGAAAATACACCTATGCATGGTGAATGGAGAGCTCCCACATGACCCATCCCCTATGACCCATCCACCATCGCCGTCCACCAGAAAGGTGATGTCATCGTGTCCCCAGGAAGCCATCTCCCACGTGGCTCCAAGCAGTGTGACGTGGAGGGTCTCCGAATTTTAAATGCATTATAACACATTCCCCTGCCCTAATGCGTCCAAGATTTGAATTATTGGGAAACGTGACACCGCTTCCTCCTCCTAATGCGTCCCCTGGTAATCACAACACCATCCCTGTATAATGTCCCATTTCTCTGCATCATTGTGGTAGTCACGCGAACTATGTTTTTCATCCCCCATCACACGCCATCTCAGGTATATTTTTACTTTTTATTACATACCCATCAGGGAATAACACAGATTACCTGCATTTTTTGAGGAAGAAGCACAGTATACGGGAAAAGAATAAGGGAGACCGCAGTTTTTGAGGAAGAAGCCGAAGTTCGAACAGAGGAGAACCATTAGAGGACGTGGTTAGTTGCAGAGGACGTAGTTCGTTGTAGAGGACATAGTTGCAGAGGACATGGTTCATTTAGAGGAAATCTCCATTCTACAGTAAGTTCGAAATCCATTGATTCCACTAGTTTGTAATAGTAAGTTTGAAATCCATTGATTCCACTAGTTTGTAACACGGGGATGCGGTTTTTCTTTCCCATTGAGTCCCCATAGGCCCGCTAATCACTTTGTTTCTTCCAAATTGTCTGAGAGAGAAACTCCCAAACCAATAATAAAAACCCCAAATCCGTATAAACAGAGCTTGATAAATTATGATGTTAAAATATGATGTTTTCTAGTACTACTATTATGTACTGAGGCAAATACTAGTTATAACTTATATAGTAGCCAAATATGGATATATGTTAGACATGGTTGGATTGGTTAATGCTTTATAATGTGCTATGAACAGATCATTCGAAATCTCTCTAGTGTATTTTTGTGTTTCAAAAGATTGATCAAAATACATATAGTAAGACTATAAAGCAAAAATTGTGGAGTTAATTGTGCACAGTCTCTTTAAACTGTACTTCTTTCATGGGTATTAAGCATTTTGTTTATTGCAGATCCTTATATATGAAGATGATAATGGGTAGCATGTGTATTAAGCATTATATAATGGGTATTAAGCATTTTGTTTATTGTTTTAAGTGACTGTGTTTTGTTACCATGAAAATTAGGTATAATGATATTGTGCAAAAAAAGGTTGTGAAGGTGTAGAAGTAATGGATTCTCGAGTGAAGAGCAAGTCTTAAGTTCACATAAGTCCTTTGTTCCTTCGTAGGGTAGTTCAGGGGTTTCATACCCTGACTTAATAGCCATTGTGAAGACTGCATGAGCTCGTGATAGTTAAATAAAATGGAACAAATGCTCCTCACTGCTAAACCAATCATGAAGATAGGTCAACAATAGACCCTCACAAGAAATTTGAGACTTTGAAATCAAAAAGAAAGAAAGATGCAGAGTTCTGTAACCTCGTGGATTCACACAATCCTGTAGCATTTATCATTTTTTTAAAAACTTTGCAAAGATAAAAATGCCCACACAAATAAATTTGACAAATAAGAAGAATTTTATATGGATAATACAGTACCTATAATAATGTCAATAGTGCACTTATTGGTATCATTACCTGTCTATTATTGGTATCATTCCCTGTCAACAATTTTCTATATGGAGGAAATAATTTTGAAAACACACTATAATTTTCGGTTTAAAAGTAATTACAGTGTGTTTTTCATCATTATTGAAAACACACTGTGTTTTTCAACAATGAAATTTTAAACTAATTTCTTACTATAATTACTATAATTGAAAAACTACTTTTAAATTTCATGACATCCCATATTATACCTTTATAAACCATCAATTATAGTTACTTTAAAACTTTAACATTGAAGAATTGAGTTCTATTTTAATGTCCACAAGTTTTCCTCCTCCCTTAAAACGTATACAATGTAACTCCATGCAGAGTTTTCCTATTTTAATATTTTTGAATAAAGGAAAGAAAAAAACACATGGCTTTGAGATTCAAAAAGTATTATGTTAATTTATGTTTGATAAGATTATGAAACTTATGGATTGCAATATTTAAGGTAATTCTCATAACCAAACAATTCATAAACTCTTTTGTTCAAGCGTACTCCTTATTATGGTGTTGATCAAAATTAGTTGTGTGTTGTTGAATCACAATTTAATTATTGGTTTGTGTAAAAACTATTTTGGTGTTGTTGATTATAATTTTAAAAATCCACACAAACCTCTAGAAATATAATTTTAAAAATCTAACTAAGTATGACTAAATAAATATGTGATATTCTGGGATATGTACAAATGGGAATGTGTGCAACATGAACTATTTCAACCTTTAGAGTTGTGAGGAGTGCAATTGGGACTATGTGGAGAAGTTTGAAGAAATTCAACTTTTAGAGTTATGTAGGGGCGTAAATAAAATTGAATTTGTGTGCCTTAAAATAGTAGACACCCAAACCCCACATGTAAATAATTTATAATATCGTATCTACATAAACAAAGTACATTTGGCAGATTTATAAACTTTAGTAAGTGATTGGGAAAGTTGGCCTTTTTCCTAGCTTGTCAGATTTCGATCTTTAGTAAGTCCAAGTCCTTTTTCCTAGCTTAATAGGGTGTCTAAGTCCAATTTCTAATCATTCATATTTTATTCAAATAGTAGGAATGCATTTGTTAGGTTTCCTAACTCCACAACATTTTCTATATAACGTTTCTTATTATGATCAATTATTTCATTTCAATATTTATATTTCAACTTTTATACCCTAAACCCCAAACCCCTAAACCCTAAACCTAAACCTTGAACCTTAAATTTTAGAAAATAATTATAGTTTTAGAAAATAATTAATATATTCGAAACTGTAAGAAAAGGAAGCAATTTGATGTCATATCTATTACCTAATACTTTGTAAATAGGAACAAATGTATGTGCTTGATATACACAAGGACAAATATAACATGAAACTTTTTCATAAGTACAAATATATCGAACAATTGTTTGGAAGCATGTTTTCAAAACGAATGACGTGTTCAAATATTTTGTTTAGTATATAGACACTAAATAATAGTGTGAACTAGTTTATTATTGTGATATTATTGTATTCACGTGTTTGTTAATAAATGATAGAGGATTCGGTAATTTCTACAATTTGCGTTTATTAATCACTGGTATGAGACTAGTTAATTATGTTGATATCATGTTGGTATTGGTTAAATATGCATGCGATCTTCGAGCTGTTAGTTGTGATTTCATTGCTCTTAGTTGTTTTAAAGTAAATACATTAGGAAAAGTTTGATTTCTTGGATGCATTATAGTTGTAAATATTGCGAATGTGGAACTCATTATATATGTATATATATTTGTTATTAGTTGTTAAATATTGTTAAATATTGTAATGTAATGTTGTGAATGTTTAATGAAAGTTGAAGCTATAAAAATTATGTGATATCATACTCTTGACTCTCAATTTGGCATATGGGGAAAGTGCCTCGCAAAGAAAAGATTTGGTGCGTCTTTGAAGGGCTTGCCCCTCAGGATGCCACATCGATACGCCCAACTATCATTTGCGTGATGAAGGGGCTTGCCTTAGGATTCCACATCGATAGATGGGTGGTAGAGGCGTGCTTAAGTAGAGGTTTTTAAAGTCACCGCCGACCTTCCACTCGAAATGCACCCTCTCGTAATATCACAACCGTCCCTTTACAATGGACGGTTGTGATATTATGGGAGGGTGCATCTTGGAAGTGAAGGATAGTTTTGGCATTTATCGATACTTCAATTTTTCATGGTTATTGTGATTATTTTATCATATTGGATGATTATATTTGATTTGACATGTACCGTACTAACGTTAATTGTATATTTTGTTTGTAATAGTTTTTTTGTAATTGTTGGTGGACATGATGTTGTAACTGTGTGTTTTGTGTGTGTGTATATATATATATATATATATATATTTTTTATTAGTTGTTAAATATTGGTAATTGTAATGTTGTGAATGTTTAATGAAAGTTGAAGCTATAAAAATTATGTGATATCATACTCTAACTCTCAATTTGGCATATGGGGGCAAGTGCCTCTGCTGCAAAGACAGAATCGGTGCGTCGTTGAAGGGGCTTGCCCCTTAGGATGCCACATCGATACACCCAACTATCATTGCGTGATGAAGGGGCTTTCCCTTAGAATTCTTCATCGATAGATGGGCGGTAGATCGTGTTAAGCGAGGTTTTTAAAGTCACTGCATGACCTTCCACTCGAAAAATGCACCCTCTCTGTAATATCACAACCATCCCTTTTGCAATGGATGGTGTGATATTATGGGAGGTGCATTTGGTGAAGGATAGCCGTTGGCATTTATCGATACTTCAATTTTTCATGGTTATTGTGATTATTTTATCATATTGGATGACATATATTTGATTTGACATGTACCGTACTAACGTTAATTGTATATTTTTGTTTGTAATAGTTACTCTTTTGTAATTGTTGGTGGACATGATGTTGTAACTCATTTGTATATATATATATTTGTTATTAGTTGTTAAATATTGGTAATTGTAATGTTGTGAATGTTTAATGAAAGTTGAAGCTATAAAAATTATGTGATATCATACTCTGACTCTCAATTTGGCATATGGGGCAAGTGCCTCTACAAAGACAAAGGAATCGGTGCGTGTTGAAGGGGCTTGCCCCTTAGGATGCCACATCGATATGCCCAACTATCATTGCGTGATGAAGGGGCTTGCCCTTAGGATTCCACATCGATAGATGGGTGGTGACTATGTTGAAGTAGTTTTTAAAGTCACCCGCTTTGACCTTCCACTCGAAATGCACCTCTCGTAATATCACAACCGTCCCTTTTACAATGGACGGTTGTGATATTATGGGAGGGTGCATCTTGAAGTGAAGGATAGCCGGTTGGCATTTATCGATACTTCAATACCATGGTTATTGTGATTATTTTATCATATTGGATGACATATATTTGATTTGACATGTACCGTACTAATGTTATTGTATATTTTTGTTTTAATAGTTACTCGTTTTTTTGTAATTGTTGGTGGACATGATGTTGTAACTCATTTGTGTTGTGTGTGTGTATATCATATGTGTATATATATATATGACATGTGTATTAATGTTGTATTTATATTTGTTATTTTTGTATAAAATTAGTTGTAATGTTGTGAATGTTTAATGAAAGTTGAAGCTATAAAAATTAGGTGATATCATACTCAACGACTCTCAATTTGGCATATGGGGGCAAGTGCCTCGCAAAGAGTCCAGGAATCGTGCGTGTTTGAAGGGCTTGCCCCTTAGGATGCCACATCGATACGCCCAACTATGTTGCGTGATGAAGGGCTTGTTCCACATTATAGGATTCGCATCGATAGATGGGCGGTAGAGGATGACATCTTGGTGGAGATGTTTTTAAAGTCACCTGCTGACCTTCCACTCGAAATGCATTCTCGTAATATCACAACCATCCCTTTTGCAATGGATACGGTTTGTGATATTATAGGAGGGTGCATCTGGTGAAGGATAAATTGGCATTTATCGATACTAAATTTTTATGGTTATTATGATTATTTTATCATATGGATGAAATATATTTGATTTGATGCCGATACTAACGCAAATATATTTTTGTTTTGACTCTTTTGTAATTTTTGGTGGACATGATGTTGTAACTCATTTGTTGTGTGTGTAATATATATTTTTATTTATATATTAATATTGGTTTCTAATGATTTGAATGTTTAATGAAAGTTGAAGCTATAAAAATTATGTGATATCATTCGACTCTCAATTTGGCATATGGGGGCAAGTGCCTCTTAAAGATAGGAATCGGTGTGTGCTAAAGGGCTTGCCCCTTAGGATGCCACATCGATTTGCCCAACTATTCATTGCGTGATGAAGGGCTTGCCCTTAGGATTCCACATCGATAGATGGGTGGTATAAATCTTTGAGTAGAGGTTTTTAAATTCACCCATATGACCTTCCACTCAAATGCACCCTAATTCGTAATATCACAACCAATCCCCTTTTGCAATGGACGGTTGTGATATTATGGGAGGGTGCATCTTAAGTGAAGGATAGCATGGCATTTATCGATACTTCAATTTTTCATGGTTATTGTGATTATTTTATCATATTGGATGACATATATTTGATTTTATGTACCGTACTAACGTTAATTGTATATTTTTGTTTGTAATAGTTACTCTTTTGTAATTGTTGGTGGACATGATGTTGTAACTCATTTCATTTGTATATATATATATATATATATATATATATATTATTTGTTGTTAAATATTGGTAATTGTAATGTTGTGAATGTTTAATGAAAGTTGAAGCTATAAAAATTATGTGATATCATACTCGACTCTCAATTTGGCATATGGGGGCAAGTGCCTCTCTTCAAAGATGAGGAATGGATGTGTCTTTGAAGGGGCTTGCCCTTAGGATGCCACATCGATATGCCCAACTATCATTTGCGTGATGAAGGGGCTTGCCCTTAGGATTCCACATGATAGATGGGTGGTAGACTATTTTGAGAGAGAGGTTTTAAATTCACTGCCGACCTTCCACTTGAAATGCACCCTCTAATATCAGAAATCGTTATTTTTTACAATGGATGGTTGTGATATTATGGGAGGGTGCATTAATTGAAGTGAAGGATATATGTTGGCATTTATCGATACTTCAATTTTTCATGGTTATTGTGATTATTTTATCATATTGGATGACATATATTTGATTTGACATGTACCGTACTAACGTTAATTGTATATTTTTGTTTGTAATAGTTACTCTTTTGTAATTGTTGGTGGACATGATGTTGTAACTCATTTGTATATATATATATATATATATATATTTGTTATTAGTTGTTAAATATTGGTAATTGTAATGTTGTGAATGTTTAATGAAAGTTGAAGCTATAAAAATTATGTGATATCATACTCTGACTCTCAATTTGGCATATGGGGGCAAGTGCCTCTGCAAAGACAGGAATCGGTGCGTGCTGAAGGGGCTTGCCCTTAGGATGCCACATCGATACGCCCAACTATCGTTGCGTGATGAAGGGGCTTGCCCCTTAGGATTCCGCATCGATAGATGGGTGGTAGACTGTGCTGAGCAAGAGGTTTTTAAAGTCACCCGCCGACCTTCCACTCAGAAATGCACCCTCCCGTAATATCACAACCGTCCCTTTTGCAATGGACGGTTGTGATATTATGGGAGGGTGCATCTTGGGTGAAGGATAGCCGTTGGCATTTATCGATACTTCAATTTTTCATGGTTATTGTGATTATTTTATCATATTGGATGACATATATTTGATTTGACATGTACCGTACTAACGTTAATTGTATATTTTTGTTTGTATGTGTGTTGTTGTATTCAGTTTGTATTTTGCATGGCGAAAATGAATACACGAAGTCTAGTTCCTACGAATCCCGTAGGGATAACATTAACAACTCCCAAATTCCAAAGGGAGGAATGTTTAGGAGGTCCACATTTGTGGTGTATATAGACCATCATCAATAGTCAAAGCCACCGAAACCAGAAATTGCAAGTGATGGTTAAGGCCCGACTCAATTTTTGGAAACTTCTATTATTTATTTATCTAAGTTCCACACTATAGGGCCGCATTCACGAGGATATGGTCTAGCGTATGACATGATGGAGGATGCCCAGAAGTACGAGCCTCCACATAAGCTGAGAAAGATGGGAGTTCCGGTCATAAAACCGGTGATAGATCCAAAAAATTGTGCAAAGAAGATTGCACATGGAAGCAGCTCCAAGTTTGCTGCTAAAAAAAAAAAAAATAGTTACGGTTTTTTATGTTTTGTTCTAAAAAACTTATGATGTGTTTGAGAAAAACCTATATAAATATTTATTTTTTTTGGATGTCGATTCACACCAACATAAACATATTTTGTTTTGTTGTTTGAATATATTCTTGATTAAATATGTTTTCCTTAGTATTAATACGTGTTTCTATGGATTATAGTTTTAAAATTACCAATGTTTAGATATTTGTATAGCAAGTTTAGATTAATAAAATTCATTTTTGTTAAAATTATATTTTGGTAGGAAATGTGTAATGGTAACGATTTTCTAATTCACTAAGTATGGGATTATCATCATTTGTCCAAATTTAGGATTGTATTGGTGTAATTATCATTTCCCATCGTTTATTTATGTGTAAAGAGTGTTGTTTTATGAGTTCAACTCATATACAGATGCACCTGTAGCCAACTTAATATACATAATATAGAAAACCAATATTGTTTGAAAAGGAGTTAATTCTAGAGAACTCGAGTACTCATTGAAGCATGTAATTTAAATACTAGATATACATTACAATGGTTATTTAGTGAATAAACTATAACAATTATTAGAATGTCATTCGCAATACTATAGGCTATAACAATTATTGGAATGTCATTCGCAATACTGTAATTAATCAAATGTTTATAGATATTGATATTGCAAATAGACTGAACTCTATCTATTCATAATATACTAATCAATTTATTAAGTGATTTATTCAAATTTAATATTTACCCATTACATTTATAAACTCGTAATTATCGGAAAACATATCTTAAAAAAATGTAACTTGTGTTTGTATTAATTATATGTTAGCAATATAAAGTTATCTATTCAAAAAATGAGTGGAATGGACCCAAACTCGTGATTACGATTCTAATATATTCCAAAATTTATTTGCACTTTAGTCTAACATATGAAATACAAAGTTTTAGTATTGTAAGGAAGTTTTAGTTTTAGTTTTAGTTTTAGTAGACAAAGTACTAACTCCATTGACTCTCTAATAAGAAATCGTTATTAATGAATGAACTCAGGAGCATATGTTATAGAGCCTTGTCATATGTTAAATTATAGATGTTTGTATTGAAAAAGTCAAATTAGAAGTGTTCATTCTATTTTTTTAATGTTTCTTACGATATATTGTTGTCCATTGTAAAGGTAAACATGGTTGAAATTTGGAGATTGGAAATTCATGGAGTGTCGAATACCTCGAAAATCTAGCATGTTCATCATTCATATTATACGGCCATGATGGAAGCAAGATAGTAGAAAGAGGTACAATTGTCGGAAATGCCAGTACGACCGTCCACCAGGCTGAGTATAGGGCGTTGATATTGGGTCTTGAGGAAGCGATACGCCACGATGTTCGGAACATTTGTGTGTTTTCTCATGATATGCTTGTTGTGAAACAAATGACTGGTGTATACCAATGTAACAATGTAAATCTTTCAATTCTTCGAGTTCAAGTGCTAGAGATTGTATCTCGCATTGTGAAATGTTCATACGTGCATGTAAAAGTTAACAGAGGTAGGTTAGATGTATGTCAAGTGTCTAGGGACACTATAAACCAAGAAGTGGTAGCTTTGCTAGCACTTGCCATGGAAGACATTTTGATATGATATATGTGTATTTCCTTTTTGCGTAATGGTAGACATACATTATTTATTAGATTGTGAATAACTAATATTATGTGAATTGTCTCTAGCATTATATATTATATATTTTGTGGATAATATGATGTTACATCATATAGTGTTGGTTGATAAACCGGGCATTTTGGATACATCATGCTTTATCCTATAATCTCTTTTAACACACTTGCAATTCACATTTCATGTTTAGTTCGGAAACATCTAGAGTCAATTATCCAGTTTTGAAAAAAAGAATGTGTGTGGCTAATTTCGTCACAAATCATTTATTGTGCACGACTTTCTCAATATGAATGCAAAATATGAATAAATAAGTTTGTGCACCATTTGTTTCAGTTTAACTTGTTTTACAATGCGTCACTTCAACGATGGTTATGACAATGGACATGAACAAAACATGGAAGCTCGGTGACATGGGCCGATCCATGTTCACAATCATTCTTATGTTTTCGGGGAAGACATAAATAATGAGATGGTAATATATAACTTTGTGAACATTAATTGTTTGTCCTAGTAACAATTATGTCATTTGTTGAGATAACAATTATGAAATTGATGTCTTTTCATACAGGTTTCTTCACATTCCATGATGATAATATACGAATATGTGAACATTACTTTATTTGCAAAATACTTAATATTTTATGTCGGGCTAATAGTTATGCACTTGGACTCCGTAGATACAAGTACCTTCACATAACATGGCGCGTACGCATTTTGCAAGCGTCACAAAGGAAGAAAAGGGAGATGATCCTCCAATAGTTGATGACGATACGGCAGATGGTCCTTCGGAGCCCATTCGCTCAGATATCCATGAGCCACCCGTAGAATATAAAACTGAATATGTTAATGGTCGTATTCGTTATGTCTGTCAGCATGGATCATGTGTTGATAGTGGGGATGTTAGGTTTTTTGAGTTGCATAGACTAAATAGACATCGCCAAGTAGAACACAATCTTCCCTCCATTGAACCTCGTAAGTGTGGCCGTAAGCATATGGGGAAATGAACACCTATCTCTCAAGATAGAAGCAGGGCATACGTGCAAAAGAGGGAGGCGGATGTGAACTACGTCCTAAGGCAATGATTCTACTTGCAGCGGAGGAGGGTTATTGATCGTGTTTGCAAAAAGAATGCAAATATCGATTTGAGGAGTTGAGCTGAGAAGGAAAGAGGGAGGTGGATGATGCAATGCGTGCCTACGATTTAGTGGAGATGAGAAAGGTGAGAGAGGAGCATTGGTTGAGAGTGAGAGGAAATAAAAACTCAAATATCATAACAGAGGTAAATTTAAGATTGGTATAGAAATTTAAATATAATGTTAGGTTGGAAATCAAAAACTTGATATTCTGTCATGCACAGGAAGCTAGAGAAGAGGGTGGAACAAGTAGCAAAAATGTTGACGCCCTACGAATGATAACGTAAGTAATTATTGGTCTTTCGTAAGTAAAGATACAATGTAGTTTTTGTGTATTTTTGTATATACTAACTGTATGCGTGCGTAGGATTATGACATTCCCTTGTGTCAACTCTTACGCCGACAGAGACACGTGATTCGTAGTGTGAAACAGAGAGAGGTAAAAAATCACTTAACAAGCTCTCTGAAAAATGTATGTTGCCTTATGTTGTTGATACTTTGATTGTCATGATGGCTCGATTGTTATAGGTGGACGTTTGCGATAAGACGCCCCCTTCTCAATCAACCTGTGGTCTCGATCTTATTGGAGAGATAGCTTCACTTGAGGTAAGAAAGGTGGAGATGAAAAATCCCGGAGTTGAAACTTCTTTTCCAGTCGAGGAGAGAGAGGGTTATGACGGGAGGCACGAGGAGAGGGACACAAACACCATTGCTGGTAGTACGAGTGAGGGTGGAACTGGACTGGTAAGTTATTGAATGTTCTCATTTGTTTTTTTGTATTCTTTTTTGGTGAAATTAAGAAAAAGTTATTAATGCAATTGAGATTGTCATTATTATAGGCTTTTCTGGTGGGACCAAAGTCAGGTTAATGTCAGATAATATGGTTGTCATGAGAGGAGTGGTTTGTGATAGTACCCCGCACACGAAGTGTCATGGCATCACACTCCCCAAATTTACTGTCAAAGTGATTATTTTTGAGGCCATTGTTCCCACTGCTCCATTGCCCTACCCTAATACATTTGCAAACACTTTGGCATAGTGTGTCAAAGGGTTTGCTATTTGGGATCTCAGTGATATCAGACTTGACACTCCTGAAGAGGCGAGTACTTAGACATTTTGGATGAATGATATAATTTAATTATGTGTTTAACTGAGAGATTCATCTACGTTCACTTATTTACTACATGGTTGGCTCTCAGGATGATGCGGTACATGCTGAGACAACGCGCCATACTCGGATAAAGACATCAGATGCGCCACCCATTCTTGGCATCACACCAAATTTTGTTCATAGAAATGAGAAGAAACGTATTAGATTTTATGATGGACTATTGTCTGTCGCTAACACTAGGCAACGAAGGAGATGAAAACACCATGTAGAACATTGATTGTGAGGAGTCGGATTAGTATATATGTGTATATGATGATGATGTTACTTTAATGTGTTTGAGGTTTACGACTTAGTACTGCATTATTGATATATTGAATATGGTTTGTGGTTATGGGTTACATAGAGTTATCCATTTACGATCTGTTTATAATGCATTAGATTGTTTTTATTCTTGTTATGTGACATTCCATTACTATATAAATGATGATGTTGTCACTGTGTATCTGGTTGACGTATTAATGTGACTATGGATTGTGGATTACGTTTTTTGGTATGTGGTTACATAGTTGAGTTCTTATTCCTTGTATGCCTGCTTGGGTTTGACGTGTTCAGTAATTATCGTTACATAGTTGCATTCTACATCCATGTATGCGTACTTGGGTTTGATGTGGTTATGAAACTTTCATATATATTTCATCGATGATAATATTTTGTTACGTATAAGTTAAGTGCATTATTTCCTTTCTAATTATGTTTGAATGGTAACAAATAATAATCGATTGTTATAATACAGGTTTATTTAGATGGCAAGACTAAAGAAGACTGGAAAGCGCAAGGTTGTGCAGTGCAAGAACCAATTGACCATGAATCATTCGATAGTGACACTTATCCATACAAAAAGAAAGCAAATAACTCTACAAACAAAGATGTCGGTGCTACACAAGAAGACGTGCCTTCCCCGTCAGTTCGTATGGAGTTAGAAATGAAACTTGTAACAAAGAAGACAAAGATATATCAAAACCAGTGTGAAAGCTTTGCACTGGAAAATTTATATTTTACGAAAAAAAAAAAGGAAATATTGGATGAAATAGGAGATATTGCCTCAAGGCAGATGGAGTTGGAGGTCGAGGTTCAAGAGTTAGAACTGGAAATTAAGAATTGGGAGACAATGCGTGAAGCGAAAAAAAAAGTGATCGCAAATCATGTAGCCAACTTTAATAACATTCTTAAAACACACGAAGATCATAAGGAAGTATGGAAGAAGATGTACATGCAGGCCAAGGTGGCATTTGATGAAAAAACAACATGCACTGGTGGCTTAGACAATAATAACAAATGAATATTCCAGTCATAGAAATTTTATATTTCACTTACATATTTGTCAAGTTTTACTTATATATTAGACATATATGTATAGATATTGATTATGTGGTATGCAACAAATTAGTTATATTTGATGAATCTTGCCTTTGTAGCATAATAGATGATATGGATAGACGTACGTGATTTTACACTAATATGGTTGTTTTTCGGTTGATGTTATGATGTGCACGTTAATTAGTATTTAGATCATGTATTTCAATTGTTATATCTGGTATGCGATGTGATGAATGAGGAAGAGTAATACACCGTGTGATTAGAAGACAATTGTATATATGTGTGATGAGGTTGTTACTTTATTTTGTTTGACGTTTACGATTTAATATTTCATTCTTGTTAAATTGAATATGGTTTGTGGTTCTGTTTATAGCACATTAGATGGTTTTTATTCTTGTTGTGACATTTCATTTATTGCATAAATAATGATGTTGTGACTGTGTATATGGTTAATGTATTAATGTGACTATGAATGTGGATTACGGTAAATGGTATATGGTTACTTTGTTGGGTTCTACTTCCATGTACGGTATATGGTTACAATTACGTTTGAATGTTAACAAATAATAATTGGTTGTTTAAATATAGGTTTAATTAGATGATGAGAAAAAAGAAGGTTGGAAAGCGCAAGGCCTCACCAGTGCCGGAACCAAAAGACTATGCGAAATTCAATAGTCCCAGTACTAATGTTTTAGGAAAGACTGAAGAGAGCACCTCAAATGAAAATTTTGAAGTTGGACACGAAGATGAGTCATCCCCGTCAGTTCGTATGGAAGTAGAACTGAAACTTGCAAAGAGCAAGGCAAAGTTTTATAAAACCAAGCGTGAAAGACTTAGACTGCAATATGTAAAATTGTCAAAGATAAATAAGGAATTATTGGACCAATTACTAGTTGCTTCCTCGAAGAAGATGGAGTTGGAGCTTGAGGTTCTAGAGTTGGAATTAGAAATTAAGAATTGGGAGACAACGTGTGAATCCAACAAAAAAGTGTTCGAAAACCAAGAAGCAAGTTTTAATTCAAGTTGTTAAAATTCACGAACATCACAAAGAATCATGGAAGAAGATGTACATCCTGGCCAAGGTGTCTACTAAGGAAAAAGTACCAGTCGCTCACACCGAAGATTGTCCAAGTGACCTTTGACATAAAATATGACTTTGTAATAAAATGACACTTTCCATGTGACCTTTGACATCAACAGGGGTTGGTTAAACGTATATTCTAGTTTTTGAAAGAGTTAATAATATTTATACCATCAAAACATAATAAAAAATAAGAAGGTTTTAAAGTCTAATAAAAAGATTTAAATTGGAATAAGATTTAAAATGTGAGTATTGTGAATGTTACTTTTAGTTAATGTACATTTTATAGAGAATTCAAATTTCAAGTTCTCATTGAAGCATGTAATTTTCATACTGCGTATACATTACAATGGAATGATCTTAGTTTAAATGTGTGTTACCATTCATTAAGACTACAAAATAGTTTTCATTGGTTCAAGTGTAACTTCTCATCTTCTCATACTTTATTTGCAATGTTATACAGATTCAATGTAAATGTTATGGTGTAAATGTATAAATGGTTTTTCAAACTGCTGAAAAACACCATGCATTTTTCAATGTGGTGGAAAATGCACCCCATTTTTCCATCGCATTGGAAAAACTCAACCCTTCTCCACTAGACAATTTTTGTTGATGTGGAGTCGATGTTTTACAACAGAGGAGGAAGAGCACGGTGGGTGCGCCTTTTGGAGAACATGGTGGGGGTTTTCAAACTATAAAAAACACCATGTTTTTCAACGTGGTGGAAAATGCACCCCACTTTCCATCGCATTGGAAAAAACTCAACCCTTCTCCACCTAAAAATTAGTTGATGTGGATTGATTTTTTACAAAGGAGGAGGAAGAACCACGGCTGGTTGCACCTTTTGGAAACATGGTGGGGGTTTTGAACTAGCTTTGAAAAACATCATGCATTTTTCAACGTGGTGGAAAACACACCCACTTTCCATCGCATTGAAAAACTCAACCCTTCTCCACCTGACAAGTTTTTGATGTGGATTTTATGTTTTACATACAAGGAGGAAGAGCATGATGGGTTGTGCCTTTTGGAGAATGTGGTCGGGGTTTTGAAACTGCTGAAAAACACCGTGTATTTTTCAACATGGTAGAAAATGCACCCCACTTTCCATCACATTGGAAAAAACTCAACCCTTCTCCACCTGACAAGTTGTTGATGTGGATTTGATGTTTGTGACAAGGAGGAAGAGCATGGTGGTTGCGCCTTTTGGAGAACATGGTCGGGGTTTTCAAACTGCTGAAAAACACCGTGTGTTTTTCAACGTGGTGGAAAACACACCCCACTTTCCATCGCATTGGAAAAAACTCAACCCTTCTCCACCTGACAAGTAGTTGATGTGGAGTCGATGTTTACATGACAAGGAGGAAGAGCACGGAGGTTGCGCCTTTTGGAGAACGTGGTCGGGGTTTTGAAACTGTTGAAAAACACCGTGTGTTTTTCAACGTGGTGGAAATCACACCCCACTTTCCATCACATTGAAAAAACTCAACCCTTCTCCACTAGACAAGTTGTTGATGTGGATTCGATGTTTACAACAAGGAGGAAGAGCATGGTGGGTTGTGCCTTTTGGAGAACGTGGTGGGGGTTTTCGAACTACTGAAAAACACATGTGTGTTTTCAACGTGGTGGAAAACACACCCCACTTTCATCACATTGGAAAAAACTCAACCCTTCTCCACCTAGACAAGTTGTTGATGTGGATTCGATGTTTGTGACAAGGAGGAAGAGCATGGCGGGTTGCCTTTTGGAGAACGTGGTGGGGGTTTTCAAACTGCTGAAAAACACCGTGCATTTTTCAACGTGGAAAAAATGCACCCCACTTTCCATCGCATTGGAAAAACTCAACCCTTCTCCACTTGACAAGTTTTTGATGTGGATTCGATGTTTGCAACAAGAAGGAAGAGCACGGTGGGTTGCGCCTTTTGGAGAACGTGGTGGGGTTTTTCAAACTACTGAAAAACACCATGCATTTTTCAACGTGGTGGAAATCACACCCATTTTTCCATCGCTTTGGAAAAATTGAACCCTTCTCCACTTGAAAAGTAGTTGATGTGGATTCAATGTTTACAACAAGAAGGAAGAGCACCATGGGTTGCACCTTTTGGAGAACGGGGTCACGGTTTTTAAAAGTGTTGAAAAACACCGTGCATTTTTCAACGTGGTAGAAAATGCACCCCACTTTCCATCGCTTTGAAAAAATTCAACCCTTCTCCACTTGACAAGTAGTTGATGTGGATTCAATGTTTATAACAAGAAGGAAGAGCACCGCGGGTTGCGCCTTTTGGAGAACGTGGTGGGGTTTTCAAAGTGTTGAAAAACACTATGCATTTTTCAACGTGGCGGAAAATCACACCCCACATTTTTCCATCACATTGGAAAAATTGAACCCTTCTCCACCTAACAAGTAGTTGATGTGGATTCAATGTTTACAATAAGAAGGAAGAGCACCGTGGGTTGCGCCTTTTGGTGAACGGGGTCGGGTTTTTCAAAGTGCTGAAAAACACCATGCATTTTTCAACATGGCGGAAATCGCACCCAAATTTCTATCACATTGGAAAAAACTCAACCCTTCTCCACCTGACAAGTATTTGATGTGGATTTGATGTTTACAACAAGGAGGAAGAGCATGAAGGGTTGCGCCTTTTGAGAACGTGGTGGGGGTTTTCAAAGTGCTGAAAAACACCGTGCATTTTTCAATGTGGCGGAAATCACACCCATTTTTCCATCGCTTTGGAAAAATTGAACCCTTCTCCACTTGAAAAGTAGTTGATGTGGATTCAATATTTATAACAAGGAGGAAGAAACACGGGTTGTGCCTTTTGGAGAACATGGTGGGGTTTTCAAAGTGCATAAAAACACCATGCATTTTTAAATGTGGTAAAACATCACACTTTCATCACTTTGAAAAATTGAACCCTTCTCCACCTGAAAAGTAGTTAATGTGGAGTCAATGTTTACAACAAGAAGGAAGAAGCACCGTGGGTTGCGCTTTTTGAATGGGGTCACGTTTTTCAAAGTGCTAAAAAACACCATGCGTTTTTCAACGTGGTAGAAAACGCACCACACTTTCCATCACTTTGTAAAAACTCAACCCTTCTCCACCTAAAAAGTAGTTGATGTGGATTCAATGTTTACAAGGAGAAGGAAGAGCACTATGGTTTTGCCTTTTGGAGAACATGGTGGGGTTTTTGAACCGGCCTAAAAAAACGTGCATTTTTTTAATGTGGTCCAGAAATCGCACCCATTATTCCATCGCTTTGGAAAATTAAACCCTTCTCCATTTGAAAAGCACTTGATGTGGATTCAATCTTTACAACGAGAAGGAAGAGCATGAGGTTGCGCCTTTTGGAGAACATGGTGGGGGTTTTCAAAGTGCTGAAAAACACCGTGTGTTTTTCAACGTGGCGGAAATCACACCCCACTTTCTATCGCTTTGAAAAAATTAAACCCTTCTCCACCTGACAAGTAGTTGATGTGGAGTCAATGTTTACAACAAGAAGGAAGAGCACCATGGGTTGCACCTTTGATGAATGGGGTCACAGTTTTTCAAAGTGTTGAAAAACACCATGTTTTTCAACGTGGCGGAAAACACACCACACTTTCCATCATATTGGAAAAACTCAACCCTTCTGCACCTGAAAAGTAATTGATGTGGATTCAATGTTTACAATGAGAAGGAAGAGCACTGCGGTTTGCACCTTTTGGCGAACATGGTGGGGGTTTCAACTAAAAATACACCATGTTTTTTCAACGTGGGAAATCGCACCCATTTTTCCATCGCTTTGGAAAAATTGAACCCTTCTCCACTTGAAAAGCAGTTGATGTGGATTCAATATTTACAACGAGAAGGAAGAGCACCGCGGGTTGCGCCTTTTGGTGAATGGGGTCATGATTTTCAAAGTGCTGAAAAACACCATGCATTTTTCAACGTGGAAATCACACCCCACTTTCTATCACTTTGAAAAAATTGAACCCTTCTCCACCTGACAAGTAGTTGATGTGGAGTCAATGTTTACAACAAGAAGGAAGAGCACCACGGGTTGCGCCTTTTGAGAACGGGGTCGTGTTTTTCAAAGTACTGAAAAAAACACCATGTGTTTTTCAATGTGGTAGAAAACACACCACACTTTCCATCACATTTGAGAAAAACTCAACCCTTTTCACCTGAAAATAAGTTGATGTCGATTCAATGTTTACAATGAGAAGGAAGAGCACCACTGGATTTGCACCTTTTGGCGAACATGGTGGGGGTTTTCTAACTGCTGAAAAACACTATGTGTTTTTCAATGTGGCAAAAATCACACCCATGTTTCCATCGCTTTGGAAAAATTGATCCCTTCTACACTTGAAAAGCAGTTGATGTGGATTCAATCTTTACAACGAGGAGGAAGAGCATGGCCGGTTGCGCCTTTTGGAGAACGTGGTGGGTTTTTGAAGTCTTTAGAAAAACACCGTTTATTTTTCAACGTGGTGGAAATCGCACCCCACTTTCTATCACTTTGAAAAAATTTAACCCTTCTTCACCTGACAAGTAGTTGATGTGGAGTCAATGTTTACAACAAGAAGGAAGAGTACCGTGGGTTGCACTCTTCTGGTGAATGGGGCGCATTTTTCAAAGTGCTGAAAAACATCGTGTGTTTTTCAACATGGCGGAAAATGCACCACACTTTACATCGCATTGGAAAAACTCAACCCTTCTACACCTGAAAAGCAGTTGATGTGGATTCAATGTTTACAACAAGAAGGAAGAGCATTGCGGTTTTGCCTTTTGGCGAACGTGGTGGGGGTTTTCAAACTGCTGAAAAACACCGTGCATTTTTCAACGTGGTGGAAATCGCACCCATTTTTCCATCACTTTGGAAAAATTGAACCCTTCTCCACTTGAAAATCAGTTGATGTGGATTCAATGTTTACAACAAGGAGGAAGAGCATGGCGGGTTGTGCCTTTTGGAGAACGTGGTGGGGGTTTTCAAAGTGTTGAAAAACACCGTGTGTTTTTCAACTCTCTCTCGGTGGAAATCACACCCCACTTTCTATCGCTTTGAAAAATTGAACCCTTCTCCACCTGACAAGTAGTTGATGTGGAGTCAATGTTTACAACAAGAAGGAAGAGCACCGTGGGTTGCGCCTTTTGGTGAATGGGGTCATGTTTTTCAAAGTGCTGAAAAACACCGTGTGTTTTTCAATGTGGCGAAAACACACCACACTTTCCATCGCATTGGAAAAATTGAACCCATTCTCCACCGAAAAGTAGTTGATGTGAATTCAATGTTTACAATGAGAAGTAAGTGCACCGCAGGTTGCACCTTTTGGTGAACGAGGTCACATTTTTCAAAGTGCAGAAAAAACACCGTGCGTTTTTCAACCTAGCGGAAATCGCACCCCACTTTCTATCACTTTGAAAAATTGAACCCTTCTTCACCTGACAAGTAGTTGATGTGGAGTCAATGTTTACAACAAGAAGGAAGAGTACTCACGGGTTGCGCCTTTTGTGAACGGGGTCACATTTTTCAAAGTGCTAAAAAACACCGTGTGTTTTTCAACGTGGCGGAAAACGCATCACACTTTCCATCGCATTGGAAAAACTCAACCCTTATGCACCTGAAAAGCAATTGATGTGGATTTAATGTTTATAATGAGAAGGAAAATCACCGCAGGTTGCACCTTTTGGAGAATGGGATCGTGTTTTTCAAAGTTCTTATAAACACCATGCATTTTTCAACACATTGAAATATTTTATATAGTGTTGAAAAAGGTTTATTTTTCAGCACATTGATAGTAGCAATTAAATTTTGACATGATAATTTTGTACTGCTGATTACATATTTTCATCATAATTACATAAACTTTCTATTTTTTAAAATATTGTATATTATCCATATATTACGTGAGTTCTTCTACATTGGATAACACCACCAAGCACTTTTTTAAAACACTCTAAAAATAGTCAAAGAGTAGGTCAGTTGTACACATTCCATATTTATGTATTTTAAATATACGCAATGTACAATCTCCTATACATGAATTGAA
Source organism: Taxus wallichiana var. yunnanensis (assembly GCA_018340775.1). Taxonomy (NCBI): domain Eukaryota; kingdom Viridiplantae; phylum Streptophyta; class Pinopsida; order Cupressales; family Taxaceae; genus Taxus; species Taxus wallichiana. The sequence goes on along the minus strand of CM031239.1, from coordinate 530,849,964 downwards.
AATGTTTACAATTATAATTTAGTCCCACTGAACATGCCATACATTTACTTTCCAAAGCTCAACCTGCTCATTCTGTAAGATACACCATTTGCATATCCATTGCATCTACAACACAATGAATTAAATATTAGAAAAGGTATCAAAGGATTTTTACCTTACATACAATAAAAAAATGTTATGATATTAAGGACATTCAATACACACCTTGCGCAGATGCTAAATTTCTAAAAGATAAGCGGCGATGGGGAGATGTTTCAGCTACATTTGAACCACCTACAAAATAAATGATCAATATGTTAGTCTTCAGCCTCCACAATTAAAATTTCTTGTGAATAGTTCACACTAATAGTTCAATGTTTTAACCTGTATGATCCATTTGTGTGGTTTGTCTCCTCTTTGCACGATTTCACTAGGAAATTGGAAGCATTCATAGTCTTCAGCATGATTGTTCAAATCTTCTACAATGACTGGCCTCTTACTCACACTACGGTGGCATTTTTTACTCGCACTAAACCATGGACGCATGCGGGTGTGGTAAATCTCATTGACATCTCCTTTGAAAGCAACATCAAACATATTTGATGCTTCTAAGTCTCTCCTAAACCTTTGAACACATTCAAAGAATGTTTTTTTCTGTTCATTTGTACTCAGTCGTGTATTAAATATTGACTTCAAGAATTCTTTGGATGTGTGTTCTATAAAATCTGGTTCGCTTTCTATCATCAAACCACCAACCCCAACTATTTTAGGAGTTCCTATGATGTATAAGACATTATAGAAAATTATTTATTTAACACAACTAACCATCAACTGTAAGTGAGTGTCATGGTGGTGAGGAGGGGCCATCCCATAACATGCCATCGTTTACGGTGCTTGTCTCATTATAGGTATTAGCTGTTGTATGAGCAATGAAAAGAAATTCAACACGATGCTTATTTCGTTAGAACTTATTCTTAGCAATCTATATGACTACTTGCCACATATAATGACATTAAATTACCTTAAACTTCTCGTGTCTGAATGTTGGATACGAAGAAGAATGGAGCTTTTCAAGTGTCGGTGATGAATGCAAAACTCATTCCTGAGGGTTTACTCAAAAACCTAATCTAACTTGCCAAGGAGATAGGGTAAGAAGATGCATAAAAATAAACCTAAACTAACAAAGGTGATGCACCGAGGAATGAAGAACACCTGTCTTGCCAATAAACACAAACCATTAAAATGCAATGCAAGATCATGCACAGATAACCAAATTTGTAGTGAAAGATCAAGAGGATGCAAATGAACATAGAGAGGGTTGAGAATCATCCACAAACATGCATTATTTTCTCCAAAGATTGATACAATACACTACAAAATGCCAAGAGGCAAAGTTGCATTACAGTTTTAGATGGGAGGTTTGAACTCCACAAATTCACCTACCAAAGAGAAGAAGGGAGGGGAAAAACAAGAATGTCCAACCTTTAGAAAGAAGCCCCTCCTTACAATTTATAGGAAGAATGAGAGAGGGAAGAGAGAGGAATTCCAAATCTACCCCAACCACCTCCAAATTGTATTTAATTCATCTCATTATGGTGGTAGGTGAGAACCCTAACAAACCCAAAAATGGTGAACTGTATTTTGCATTTTTGAAGAACTTGTTCTCACCAATTAAAGATATCCAAATGTAGTTGGACAAGAGGACCTTGTAAGCTTTCTGAAAAGTCCAACCTTGCGTGAATCTGAGCTCCCTGTGAAAAGTTATGGCCATTTGAATATCTCGGGTCGTGGTTTGCTTCTCTCGGGTTCTGGGGGTGTCAACGCTCAAAATGTGTGCGCCCCGAAGATGCACCTCTGGGTGCATCCATCCTCATGTCAACATACTCTTAAGTGCACCATAGTGCTGAAAATGTCATGTCGACATCTACGCTACTCTGCACCTCCAACCTGCGCCCTGGTGTGTAACTTTTTCCATGTCGACATTTTTTCTTCTATTCCTCCAACTCGCGCTAGGCATAACTTTTTCCATGTCGACATTTTCTGATCTGCACCTCCAACCTACGCAGAGGTGCGAATTTTTTCCATGTCAACATTTTTCAATCTCGCCTCCAACCTGCGCCATGGTGCAAATTTTTCCATGTCGACATCTTTTGATCTGCGCCTCCAACTCTGCTGTGGCATGCGCTAAACTTTTTTTTCATGTCGACATTTTCTCAACTCGCGCTGCGCCGGGGCAAATTTTTCATGTCGACACCTTTTCTCTCGCGCCTCCAACTCGCACGCAGGGCATGACTTTTTTTTCCATGTCGACACCTTTTCAACTCTGCGCCTCCAACTCTGCGTGCTGTGGTGCAATTTTTCCATGTCGACATTTTTTCGATCTCGTGCCTCCAACTCGCGCCAGGCGTGACTTTTTCCATGTCGACATTTTTTGATCTGCGCCCTCCAACCTGCGCCTGGGCGTAACTTTTTCCATGTCGACATCTTCACTCTACACCTCTAACCATGCCAGGGGCATGCAACTTTTTCCATGTCGACTTTTCTTCGCGCTCCAATGCAAAGCTCCAACGGTGGTGGCATAAATAAATGTCAGTTTTGAGTTTCTTTGATTTCCATATTCTTTTGTTTGTCTATATTTACCCGGGGAGGGAGATATATACAACAATTTGGTGACTCAATGGGATCACCTGCCTGCTAGGTAGAAGATCAGTGGCCTTTTAGCAATCCATTGGGCATGGAGTCATAAGCAATAACCTAAAACCAACCTGATATCTGATCCCGAGCCTGATACCACAACTCCTTCTCCGAGAGCACGCTGAACTGTAGAAATTCAACCTGAGAGCAACAAAAACCTGTGCCAAAGCACTTAGGGAAATTGAAACCTAACTACAACAAGACAATGTGCATCCACACTTAGAGGAATTGAAATCTAGGCTAATATTTACAAGGGTAAACCTTTTCCTTTTAGTAGCAATGTTTAAGATAGATTCCGTTAACCGGAATCGGGAGTTCTTCTCCATCCAATGTAGACAATTGGAAGGCATTACTACTTTTACATCCCGTGACCATGTAGGGGCCACTCCAAATGGCATCAAACTTGGAATGCCTTCCTGGTTTTTCCCGATCTGCATCCCATTTCAGAACTAGGTCCCCTTCCTGGAAGGTCCTTGCTCTTGCCTTCTTATCAAACCATCTTTTTACTAAGGCCTGATCCTTCTCAATCATCTGAACTGCATGTTCTCTGATTTCTTCCAATTCCATCAACTCTGCATACCTGGCCTCCATTGGTTCGAACTCAGACAACTCCAACTGCTTCATGAGCTCCAATGTTGGCAATTCTAATGATATAGGCAATACTACCTCTTTCCCATAGACCAACTTGTAGGGAGAATTACCTGTAGACCTCTTTGGTGTTATCCTGTCAGCCCATAATGCTGATTTTAGCTTGGTATGCCATGTCCTTTGGTTTTCATCCAGAGTCCTTCTGATGATTCTTAGCAAATTCTTGTTCGTGGACTCTGCTTGTCCATTACCCTGCGGGTAATAATTTGAAGAGGTGCTCAAATAGATTCCATTCTTGACAGCCCATTCTGTAATCTTGGAACCTATGAATGCCAATGCATTGTCTGATATGATAGTGGCGGCACACCGAACCTGGTCACTATTCCTTCATAAAAGTCTAGTATGTTAGACTCATTTGCTTCTTTGAGCGCTACTGCTTTGGTCCACTTGGTGAAATAGTCCGTTGCCGTGAGAATCCACTTGTGGCCTTGGCTTGAGTTTGGATTGATGACCCCGATGAAGTCCAATCCCCATTGCATAAATGGTTGGTCAACCAAAATTGGGTGCAATGGAAGTGCTGCTAGTCTTTCTTTGCCTGTGAAGAGTGCACATTTCTTACACTTTCTTATCCATGTATAGCAGTCATGAACACTGTGGGCCAATAATACCCTGCCTTCATTATCTTGAGAGCTGTTATCATGGGGAAAAATGTCCTCCAGAATCTCCATCATGAAAATCTTGTAACACCCTCTCAATTTGACCTGTCCCAATGCACCTCAATAGAACTCCATTGATGTCTTTCTTGAACAAAACACCATCAACAAGCACATATGGAATGGCTTGTAATCTAAAGTATCTCCTTTTTGCTTTGCTCATTTCTGGAGGGCATAGGCCTGTCTTGTAGGAAGTGTATCATATTTTGAGTCCAACAAGGAGTGGGCACATCATCATTTTCCTATTCTTGACCATCCTGTAGTACCAAGACAGTCTCTTTTTCATCACCTGCTTCAACTTGCCGACTCAAAGCTAGTTGTTCACATAGTCCTTTCCACGTACTAGTTTAGTGACCTTGATTCGATGTCATATTCCATGACACGAGTGATCCATCCTGCACGTTTCTCATTCAGATCCTTGTTTAGAAGGAAGTCCTTGACTCCCGCATGAGAGACCAATAATTGGATCTTGTTGTTTGAGACTAGGTGCTTGAATTTCTTTAAGCTCCTGATCACTGCAAGGACATGCTTTTCAATGAAAGAGTACCTAGTTTCGTATTCCTCCAAGCCTTGACTGAAGAAAGCAACTGGTTGTTCTAATCCTCTTTGTTTTGTTGTACCAGGATTGCAGAAATTGTGTCTCCACCACCGAAGGCATATAACATGAAGTCCTTGGAGAAGTCTGGATTGACGAGAGTGAGCTTGAGATATAGCCTCTTTTATTGCCTCAAAACTTGCCTTGCCTTTAGATGTCCACTTAAATGCCATGCTCTTCTTTAACATCAACGTTATTGGCTTTACGAGAGCTGCAAAGTTTGGAACAAACCTGCAGACAAAATTGATCCTTCCTAAGAAGCTTTGAAGAGCCTTCTTGTGACTTGGCAATGGCAACGCTCGAATTGCTTCAACTCTTTCTGGGTCAATCGTCACCCCTCCTTTAAAACAATATGGCCTAGAAGTTTTCCTTCGTGAGCCAAGAATATGCATTTTTTGGGATTCAATGATACCCCAAATCTTCTACACCTCTGAAATACCTGCCTCAGATGAAAGAGGTGATCCGCTGCATTTTTGGAGAATACAGTGATGTCATCAAGATATATCAGAACTATTTTATTGATCAATCCCTTGAATGCCATATCCATTGCCCTTTGGAAAGTGGCTCCAACATTTGATAGCCCAAATGGCATCTTCAGTAGGCATAGGTGCCCCATTTGGTGGTGAAAGCCCATCTTGAACTGGTCATCTTCTTTCACCATTATCTGATTATACCCTGAGTAGCCATCTAGGAGAGAGAATCTCTCCGAACCGGATACCACTTGCAATATTTGTTCCATTGAAGGAAGTGGGTAATGGTCTTTGAGAGATGCCCTATTGAGGTCTCAGAAGTCCACACACAACCTGATTTCTCCGCTCTTCTTCCTGACCGAACCAAGTTTGCAACCCAGCTTGAGTGCTTGATCGGGAATATAATGCTTGCCTCTATTAGCTTGTTTAGCTCTTTCTTCATTAGAGGCTCAATGTGAGGGTTGACTGGTCTCTGCTTCTACCTGATGGGCTTAGCATCTGGATCCAATTCTATGGTATGTTGTGCCAACTTCGGATTGAATCCTCTCAAGTCTTCATAGCTCCAAGTGAAGACATCTGGAAATTCTTGGCAAAGCTGTATGAAATCTGATTTTCTCCCGCTCAAAGGGCCACTTTACCAATTTGAAGTGTTTTGCCTTCCCAACCGGAATTGGCTCGAATCTTCTCTCTTGACTCGTATGTTAGCCTTTTCCTTACGGAATCGGTCGTTAGGGTCAAGATAGACTCCAATGTTACTAAACCCTCGGGAAGCTTGTTTGTCCGCAAGCCTGCACTACTTGATCCCCGTACTGCTGCTCTAGTCTGTCCTGATTCCTAGCTGAGAATTCAGCCTCTTCTTGCAAAAAAATGATGATCGTTGATCATTCTCAAACACCGCCAGCCTTGTGTTATTATCTGAATCGCTGGCCTCACAATCACATGGATATGTGGTTGTGTTTTTCCTTCTTCGATGTTGTCAACCACATCAAAATTGCTCCAACCGCCGTGAGCCTATCCGCGGCTTCATTTTTCTTCCCGGGTATGGACACGATGTTGAAAGCTTCAAATCCTCAATGAGGTCCCATACCCCGTTTCTTGTAGTTCTTCAAAGAGGTCATTCTTTGTAGCATGTTGTCCCCCCGACTTGGTTGATGATTAGCTCGCTATCCCCGAACACCTGCAAGTTCTTTATGCCCTTTTTCCTAGCCCAATGAAGTCCATGAATCAATGCCTCGTATTCAGCCGTGTTGTTTGAACAGGAAAACTAGAAATGAAAAGCTGAAAAATATTTGATGTCTTGTGGTGAAATCAACATTGCACCACCTCCAACACCTTGTCTGCTTCTCGAACCATCAAAAAATAGTTGCCAAACTTCGTTGTCATCCTTTTGTTCAGGCTGAATGATGTCGGGAATGGGTGAATTTTCTTCATGTACACAATACACGCCCAATTCAGATTCTTCAATTTCCTTGTATGGGTCAAATTCATGACTCTTGTTTTCCCATTCATCCAAAGTCAAATCAGGAATTCCCTCGACCTTAGTACCTATTTCTAGATCATTTGAACACTCCTCCTGATCAAAGGCTGAGCAATTTGCATTGATAGGACTTGGCACATGAGGTTCAATATGGAAATTGGCAATTGGTTCTGACCTGATTGTTGCTTTGGCCCCATACCTCATCCTGAAAATCATGTGTGACCAATCTGCAGATAAATATCCACCGATTTTTGCAGTGAAGTCTCTTGATAGACACAACGCAAAGAGTGGCGGAAGGTCAATCATAGACACATCTTGTAGAATTGTAACATTAGGATAGGCATGTAGTGTTAGGCTTAACCCTTTTATGACCCCAACTATTCGAACTGTTGTTCCATCCAACTGTACTACTCCTTTCAACACTGGCTCATACTTCAGACCCAGTTGATCCGCTATTTGCTTCGGCATCACTGAACTACTTGCCCCATTGAATCTATCATGCAATTGTGTACCAAGTGGTTTCCCCAACAACCAATGACACATAGAATGGTGGAGGCTTCAAAAAATTTTGCTTGGTTGTCCCCCACCCTTCAGCCAGCACCGCATTAGTGAGAACTTTCTCCTATCCCCGGTTTGATACATTCGAGGTAGACCAATTAGCCATTGCAGCTTGCAATAAATCTCGTTGCCCTGAGATCGCTAGTGATTCCCACATGGAAATGTTCACATGTGTCTTCTTCATTTGATCGATGATGTTGAAAGGGGATGATCTGTCTTTTTGTTGTCCCTTACTTGGCGCAACCTTTTCTAGAGCTTGAACAGGTGCATGTGTTGCTACAACAGGTACCTTAGGCTGATTTTGCACATTTGGAACTGCATTTGGTCTACTGACCCCTTGTTGTGTAGGAGTGGGCTGAGAAACAACTGGATTAGATGGTTTCCCTCTTCTATGCTTCTCTTCTTTGACCATGTGTTGACAGCCACGCCTTGAAAAGGTTGTTGGTTAACTCCACAGAAGTCTTCCGTTTGCCAATTGGCCAACGTGGTTTCTGTTGGAGGTGCTTCTTGTTGTGTTTCTTGCTGCTGATTCCCTGCTTGGCTTGGTTCTTGAGACACACCAATGGTTTGCACCATCAAGGCTTGATTTAGTGCACCATTGAAACATGTTGACTGATTGTGAGGTAGATTGCAAGGGTAACACCAGTCGTACTCCTGTGCCATGTTGTTTTGTGTTGGAACCAAGGCTCTTGAGGATGTCATTGCATTTGGATCATATGGTCAAAATGGCCTGGCAGCTTGAGGTTGTCCTGGTTTTGGTTTTGATTTGCAGCTTGAGCTGGTGGTCTATTTTGTTGGTATGGGGGCCTAGCCTGCATACGCGCTTGAGGTCGATATGGTCTAAAGCACTTTGAGCTTGCTATCTTTGATAGTCACCAGCTCATTTCCAAGGTTCTGTAGCTGTTTCATAACCTCCTACAATTCCTTTGAAGTATTTGAAGAAGTTGATGCCTCATTATTGCTTTGATTTCTAGGAGTTGGAATGGGATTCAACTCGTGCTGATCGGGTCAGAGGATTTCCCATATCCGGATAGAGAGGCATTGGTGGCCTTGGTGCAAGCTTCCAACTTGGATCAAATAGTTCTCTACTCGATAGTAGTGTGTCATAGCCCCCTAGCAAAGTTGTCCCTCCCATTGATTGGATCATCATGGCTATGTCTGAATTTATAGCCTTCAAGAAGTAAAGGAATGCACCTTCGTGGTTCGGGTCTAAAAACTATTGGAATCCGTCCCATGTCCGTTGGAATCTCAAGTTGAAATCTATCATTTGTTCATTAGAGCTCTTTTGATTGTCGTCGCATTGTTCCAATAAAGACAAATTGTCTACCCTCTCCCGAATTGGTTGCAAAGAGCTGAACAAAGTTGGTTCCAATTGTAATAGACCCCGCCGCTAGGCTCCTAAACCACCGTAAGGCTTTACCTTTAAAAGATGAAGCCAACAACTTGATCGCAACATCCATTTCATTTATTTCATGGATTGCACATGCATTGGCAATATCCTCGGATGTGGTCAATAGGAGTAGTATGATTTTTCCCGTGAAATAGGGGATATTCTTTAGCGCGCAACGAACTTGATTCTCGAGCATTTAGGTGAGTGGACTACTACGCCGTGAAATTGACAAAGGGATTTTGGTGGTAGATGTGCCATTATGATTGGCCTAAGAAACTCGGGTTGATGTGAGAAAAGGTCTACAGTGGAGGTGTAGACAAAGTCCGGTTAGGTGGAGATGGTGATCTTTGTGGTCCTCTTCTCCTTCCTTCTCTCCCGGTGATAGTTGCAAGTAGACAAATAGCCCCTCTTCTCGAGTATCAGACCTGGTTCGAATTCTTCTCATGTGCCTGGGAAACTTTTGCTGCTACACCACTGAATTCTATCCCTTCGGAGTCACCAGATGTGTTAGAGAACGAGCCTCAAAAGGCTAGATTCTGCCAAGTTACACACCAAACCTGACAATATTAAAAATAGAATTTAAAACTTTGAAGGACCCGAAGATACATTCTTCAATTCAGTTATCGGGTCTTGTTGTGTAGCTACTAATCCCTCGAAAGGTATAGTGAAACTCAGGTCATGCAAGGCAACTTACAAAACCTAAAATACACCGTGTCAGAACTTGGGACATGCTCGACACCTGGGAAAACCTGAAATACTAAAAACTATGAAATTTTGAAAGTCAAAATCTCAAAAATCTAAGAATACCCTTTTGAAGATTATCCCCGATCTATCAACTGGTGAAATTTTGACTTGTTTTGAGCAAGTTAAGCCCTTGAAAATTGATTTGGAGTTCAGCCTGGAAGGTGAAAAAAAATGAAATTGTAAAACTTGCAATTTCTAAGTCCAAATTTCTTGAAAATTCCTTCAAATCTTGTGGAATGACCTCTGGTCCCACCGGCATGCCAAAACTATTGATGGTGAATCACAACACCCCTGAATGTCTGCAACTCGATGGGTTGAGACTCTCAATGTGATTGCATAACATGGAGCTTTTCCCAAGTGTGGGACCTTGCGAATCGGAAAAGCTCTCCGGATGAAGGCCGGTTCCTATTCCTCTATTCAGATGCACACATAAAAATGTAGAGGGTTTACTCAAAAACCTAATCTAACTTGCCAAGGAGACATGGTAAGAAGATGCATAAAAATAAACCTAAACTAACAAAGGTGATGCACCGAGGAATGAAGAACACCTGTCTTGCCAATAAACACAAACCATTAAAATGCAATGCAAGATCATGCACAGATAACCAAATTTGCAAGTGAAAGATCAGGAGGATGCAAATGAACATAGAGAGGGTTGAGAATCATCCATGACATGCATTATTTTCTCCAAAGATTGATACAATACACTACAAAATGCCAAGAGGCAAAGTTGCATTACAGTTTTAGATGGGAGGTTTGAACTCCACAAATTCACCTGCCAAAGAGAAGAAGGGAGGGGAAAAACAAGAATGTCCAACCTTTAGAAAGAAGCCCCTCCTTACAATTTATAGGAAGAATGAGAGAGGGAAGAGAGAGGAATTCCAAATCTACCCCAACCACCTCCTAGATTGTATTTAATTCATCTCATTATGGTGGTAGGTGAGAACCCTAGCAAACCCAAAAATGGTGAATTGTATTTTGCATTTTTGAAGAACTTTTCTCACCCAATTAAATATATCTAGTAGTTGGATAGAGGACCTTGTAAGCTTTTCGAAAATTCCAACCTTGCGTGAATCCGAGCTCCCTGTGAAAAGTTATGGCCATTTGAATATCTGGGTCAGGGTTTGCTTTCTATCGGGGTGTCAACGCTCAAAATGTGGTGTCAATGCTCAAAATGTCAACATACCTGCACCCTTAAAAGTTTCATGCACATCTTGGCGCATCCATCCTCATGTCAACATATGTAGGTTTTGAGTTTCTTTGATTTCCAAATTCTTTTGTTTGTCTATATTTACGGGAGGGAAATATATACAATAGTGTCTTCATTTACCCCGCTTGTGTCATTATAGGTATTGGTTGTTGCACGAGCAATTGCAAGAAATTCAACATGATGCTTATTTAGTTACAACTTATTCTTAGCAATCAATATGACTACTTGCCACATATGATGAAATTATATTACCTTCAACTTATGATGTTGGATACGACGAAGAGGGGCCGTGTCGGAATGTGTCTTCATTTACCCTGCTTGTCTCCCATAAGTATTGCCTCCTGCACGTGAAATGAAAAGAAATTCAACATGATGCTTATTTCGTTACAACTTATTCTTAGCAATCTATATGACTACTTGCCACATACGATGACATTAAATTACCTTCAACTTCTGATGTTGGATATGATGAAGAGGGGCCATGTCGGAATGTGTCTTCATTTACCCCGCTTGTCTCCCCATAAGTATTGCCTCCTGCACATGAAATGAAAAGAAATTCAACACGATTCTTATTTCATTATGACTTATGCTTAGCAATATACAACGGTAACATATGATGGCATTGAATTACTTGTCACTTCTGGTGCTTGATATGATGACATCGACACATATTGCTTGCGAAAATCCAACGCCTTCAACACGTGCTTACATGTGTTTCCTCTGATAGCCCAAGCACATTCGCAAACATCCAAGGCTCCGCATTTCATTACCAAATACCATGAGCTTCTAGTTGTTTGGCTCCTAACCCACAATTGATTGCAATCAGAGGTGCACAATTGCAAGGCAATCAGTATCAGGAATACTCTTTTCTCTCTCAACCACTGTCAATAGATGTCTTTCTTTTTGAAATTGGTCAAGAAGCCAGATTTTTGTAACTTCCTCTTGTGTTTGTAAAATGGCTCCACCTTGTACACAAGTGTGTAGAACAAATAGTCCATCCGGCGAGTACATTTCTTTTGTCTATCACACAAGTATTTAGTCTTCAAAAACAATGGTAGGACTCGATAGATGCGTTTGTTTCTTGATTCACATGGGAGAAGTTTCTAAAATTTGTTTCCCACATAGCTGTCAAGTGACACAGATTGAAAATTAGTGACATTATAAACCAAGAATTATAATTGATGATAATTAATAAGGAAACACACAAAGGATCACACTCACCAACATGTTCTTTGCTCTCACACCATGTATTCCTGAAGTACTCGAGGAACTTAGTTTCCTCTTTGAATTCATTAAAGAAGTCTTCAATGATTCGAAATGTGTGCTTGTGATGAATTTCTGAACCATACATGATGGTACCTAGTCTCTCAAAAATCTTCCACCTAGTCTCTTTGCTACAATACTTATGCACATTTTTCAACCATGCCCTGCGCATGTGCCATAAGCATAGCACAACATGACAACCAAAAACACACCTGATGGCTTGGATTTCAGCTGACGCATCATCCGTAATGAACATATTGATCTTCCAATCAGCACGAAGGTGTTTTCCTCGTTTTTAGACTTCCGCCAATCACCCGTAAATATCTTGGATTTTATTCCTTGAAGAGATGGCCCATGCTACGGGCACCCCACTTCTTTCTCGTTAAAAACAAATAATGTGTATAATTGGTATTGCAAGAAATATGACATCAAATGGTAACACGGATTTTAATATAAGAAAAAAAAAAATATATTAATGATATGTAAATTACACATCATTTCAAAATTCATTCCAATTACTTACGCCATATTTATTGGTAGAAAACATCGAGTCCATGAAGATTATTGAATTGTGTAAATGTTGAACCATTCTCTCACACATCCATAGTGTTTGTAACCCCGTGATGAATGGAACGGTGGTTCCATTTGGGCGTTGATAGTAGAAAAATATGTCTCTTTCCTCCGCATGCCATAAGTTCATGCTCATGGCATCATCGGAATGCTTTTGAGACCTTCTACAACGAACTCTTTTCCATGTGTTCACCACGTCCTTTCTTGTCATGTATTCATCTCTCCTGCTCGATATACCCACGTTTGATGGATCCTCTATATATTTATCATACACCATGTCCACGGTGACTCCCATTAACAAAAGACTCTCAATATAAGTTTTGCATTCATCAGATAAGTACGGGGCAACATTTAGACGAGGATCATTAATGGTATTTTCATTCTTCCCATGACAACACTCACCATTTACATCACAATGAAATGGTTGGTTGTATAATATTATTGCGTTGTCAGTCTCCCATAAAAAACCTTCACATTGAAATGACATTGGCAACCCCTTTTAATTATACACCTACTCACTTTGTCACTTGTTACTAACTTATTTCTATTGTCGCTTGGACCATACGAACACCAATAGCTGCATTAAAAATGGTAACATCAAATGTTATACAACTATTTACGAAAAGAACGTACAAAAAAATATTTTGTTAGCGAATTTCCAAACCTAGAATATGACTTGGTTGTTTTTGGTTTTGGATTTTCTATATTTGTTGACGTGTGATGTGTGCGGGCGAAGGTAGTCTCAAAATTTTCGTTAGAACCTTCCCCCTTTAGAAATGCATGTAGTCTTGTGAGCGGTATGGCGGCACAAATGTCGATGCTTGGCTCATCCCCTATTGGTGTCCATTCTAGGTCATCATATGAAAACTAACTCTTTTCCTCTGTAATCTCTTAGACAGGAAGATCGATCATGCTCTGCCATTTGGGCCTCCTTCCCATCCTAAAAATTATTACATGCAGTTTTGTATCGTTAATGAAATACTTATTTCATACTTACCAAAATAAATTTTGACTTGTGATTCATCATCAACATGAATACCATCTTAAAACATTGGAAGCATTCGAATTTTTGTCTAATTCAAAAGCCACATGTATAAAAGATAGTATTGAAATGCAAGGAAAATAACTATTTATATGGCTACCTACTGCTTCTAGTGCACAACTATATCACAATATGGTCATCTATAATGTGACAAAGAATGCGACATTTAGCTAAAAACTATCAAACTTTTTATGTGAACACCCTTCATCTTCAATTTACGTGGAAACTCATATTTTCGTATCTCTCCGTTTTACAAACATGATCGCGAGATATTAGGCTCATGGTATTCATATTCACTGCACAAAAGAGTAACTAGTACAAAACAAAAATATACAATTAACGTTAGTACGATACATGTCAAATCAAATATATGTCATCCAATATGATAAAATAATCACAATAACCATGAAAAATTGAAGTATCAATAAATGTCAATGGCTATCCTTCACCCAAGATGCACCCTCCCATAATATCACAACCATCAATCGCAAAAAGGCACATTGTGATATTACGGGAGGGTGCATTTCGAGTGGAAGGTCGATGGGAGAATTTAAAACCTATGCTCAAAGATAGATCTACGCCCATCTATCGATGTGGAATCCTAAGGGCAAGCCCCTTCATCACGCAACGATAGTTGGGCATATCGACGATGTGACATCCTAAGAGGCAAGCCCTTCAACATGCACCGATTCTGTCTTTGAGAGAACTTGTCCCCTTATGCCAAATTGAGAGTCGAGTATGATATCACATAATGTTTATAGCTTCAACTTTTATTAAACATTCACAACATTACAATTACCAATATTTAACAACTAATAACAAATATATATATATATATATATACACACACACACACACACACACAAATGAGTTCCACATTCGCAATATTTACAACTATAATGCATCCAAGAAATCAAACTTTTCCTAATGTATTTAATTTAAAACAGCTAAGAGCAATGAAATCACAACTAACAGCTCAAAGATCGCATGCATATTTAACCAATACCAACATAATATCAACATAGTTAACTAGTCTCATACCAATGATTAATAAACACAAATTGTAGAAATTATCGAATCCTCTATCATTTATTAACAAATGGGTTGAATACAATAATACCATAATAATAAACTAGTTCACACTATTATTTAGTGTCTATATACTAAACAAAATATTACAATAATAAAATAGTTCACAATATTATTTAGCGTTTATGTAGTTGTTTTTTGCAATGTCACTCCTAGTGTTTTGTAGTTACTTGGAACACAATAATTTACCAAGATTTCACATGCGCATGTCACATGACACTATAGAGTTCAAGACATGTGGAGCAGAATATATCGACATCACATGTTGAGCTGATGTAACTTATTTAAATCTACTAACCATAGAACATAGCCTCACAGGTTGTTTGTGCCATCTTTCTAGACCATTATCTAGGGCCATCCTCCACGCATTCCCAAGCAACTATGTAAAAATTTGCCACAAGTGTTTTCTTAAGCCATCCATGTGTATATCGAGAACATAAATTTGTTCCTATTTTCACTGTATTAGGTAATAGATATTTTTCATCGATCTCACTTATTAACATACTAGTGTAATTCCTACTTATTCTTGGAAAGATTATATGATCACTAACTTCATTTAGATAATATTGTAGATTTGATTTGTATTCCTTCCACATAACAAAACATTTAATTTTTTTGCATGTTTGTTTATATAAAACGAACAATAAATTTACAAATTGTTTATAACATTAACATAACATCTCTAGAAGTATTAGCTAAAAGAATTCTAATTCTAATGATGAATGGAAACATAATATTAGCTATAATTATTCTAATTCTCTCACCATAAATAATATTAAGTCACCCACATTAAATTAATTTAGGACACTTTAAACACTTATATGACACCTTTGACACTAATTAGTCACCCCACATAAAATAATTGGGATACACTAAACATTAATTTAACACCCTAAAGACTGATACAATACCCTAAAGATTGATGTGGTGTATCTTGTTTTGAAATTGTAAGATAGTTTATAGTATATGAAATTAATATATACTTTTAGTGTCAAGGTTTATAAGGTCATTAAGAGTATATGAGACTATTTCTTATTTTTAGTATTTAAGTCTATATTTTGTATTTCTGGTATATATAAGAGTCTATATTTTGTATTTTTGGTATATAGAAGATATTTTATATTACATGTGACCACTTTGTATAAAGTGTCTTTCGTGTGATTCAAACTTGTAAGAAAACGTGTAGAAGGGAATATCAAGAGTATCTAGATAAGTGGAAAGGAAGGTAAGTTGAAGGTGTAACATGGTTAAGTGTATGCAAACCTGCTAAACATAAAGGATCTATTGAAGACCTCGTGGAATGCACGAGGAAGATTTCATGGTTCATTTCTCTTACCTAAGTTGTATGATGTATGAGCATAAGAATGTGCAAGCAATGCACATCACACAAAAAACTTAGGGACAAGTGTTTTATGCAACATAGTGCATGCACAATGTAGTGTCATAGAATAAAGACTTTTGTTCTTATAAATAGTAGTCATCTTGCATAAAGGTTGGAGTTACTCCCTAGGTGTAGAAGTGTTGAAGCATGGCACAAAGGTCAAGCGTGTGCATCATAATGGGAGTATTATGCACTTACAACATCTTACAAAATGGGGCATGCAATGGGTTAGAAAGCCTTAAGTGCAACTTTGGTTACTTGCACAAACTTGAGCAGATATGAGATGAAGTGACATGTAAGTGTCATATTTTGTGTTGGTTAAATGTCGTATGTCACACAAGGAAGACCATGATGGTTGAGAACACACAACGATCAAAATGTGATGGGTCACATCCAAATAGTTAAGAGGATTATGAAGGTGACCCACTTCAACTGTTGTAGTTACTTCTTGTGCCTATAAATATGATGGTTGGAGTTACTTCTTGTGCCTATAAATATGTGCCTATAATACATAAAATTCAATTTCGTAAATGAAACTGTGTGGAAAACCATTGTGTTTTTCAACGTGTTGAAAAACACAGTGTGTTTTTCAGCATGTTAAAAAACACACTGTGTTTTTCAACATGTTAAAAACACACTGTGTTTTTCAACATGTTAAAAAACACACTGTGTTTTTCATCAAGATGGAGAACAAGCTGTGATTTCCTCGTGTTAGTCATCGACCTAATCAATCATGACAAATCTACTCTCCCTTGTATGTAATATTCTTAACATTTATATTAAAATAACATGCCTTGATTCAAACGCGTCTCTTCCCAAAGAGTGGTAAAATAGTCGTAAAGGTGGTATTGTTGTCTTTTGTCTTTCCTTTTACCATCACTCTCTCACCCTCTCGCTTGTTGAATGTAATTGCACCATTACTTGGCTTCCAAATAATATCAATTTTTGGAGCTCTCTTTCCCTTGTTTTAGTGATGGTCTTTCTCATTTTCTTTCATCAGTTCATGTCTTCACAATGGCTAAAAGTGATAATAGTTTCAAGCGAGAAATGAGGATTCTTGGTTAGTTTGTAGAAAAGAAGATAAATTAGGTGAGGACAAGGGATCTCAAAAAACCTAAGGTTGCATACAACCGAAAAGGACAGTGTAAGAATGATTATATATTGGTTTTCTTCAGACCCTTATCCCTCTTTGCTAGGGAATTCATCAATAATATTGACTCGTGAAGAAAACCAGAATGTTGGTTAGAAACATTTTTAGATAAGGACAATACATTATTAACAAAGTATTAGTATTTAGCAGGTGTGTTTATTTATCTATGATGAATATAATAGAGATATTAGGGTGAAATTGGGGGGAATAGTAAAAATGTAGATAAAAAAATTTGAAAGAATATTTTGATTTACATTTTGATTCACAACTGCATATTTGGTGATGAATTACATTAACCAAATTTAACAATCGATTGAAAAATTAATAAACATAGTTTTATTTTAAATCAAATTAGTTGTAGATCCATATTTAAAGTGACAACAGAGAAAAATGAAAAATCTTTCCCTTTGTCATGGTTGTATATACAGAAAAATAATGAAAAAAAACCAAATTGTATATTCCTTAAGATCCAATGTTTTTGGGTGTCAAATTACCTGTGACTAAGGTCGTTTGTGTGTTGTGGAACGTCCCTTCCTAACAAATGTGGCCACAAATGTGAAACAGAGGACTGATGATTTTCTTTGCATAGATGGTGCAGAATAATGGAGAACCCAATTCGGCCTTCCCTCTTCTTCCTACGTTCTATGAAAGCGAAGTGTATATGTTTACTGTTAAAACGGCGTTTGGGGTTAAGTGGTTGCATTTGGAGTCAATGTTTATATGTTCACTGTTAAGTGGTTTGGTTAGGCTTTCACTTGCCTCCTTAAATGCACCCCTCGCGAGCGGCGGCGACACACTGAACAAAGCCAACAAAATCGATAAATTATCCTCCGTGCATTTATGCAGGTCCGCAGGTCCGTGATTTGACTGCTTCCAGTGCCGGGTTTCTTTCCAGGTGGCATGTCATGTGATGGGAAGCTCCATGGGAAGCATGGTAGTTTTTATGCAGCGCGCACATACATGGGTGCATTTTTCAGTGATGGGTAGTTGTCTCCCTTAAAAGGTGACTAAACATTGATTGAATATAAGTCTTGGACACCATATTTTGCAAGGCTTTACTAAATATGTCATAGATTTTCAAAGACATGAACGTTTTGGCTCATGAAATGGGTTGGTCTAATTCTCCTCACATTATTATTGAAATAATGAAAAATGAATAACATTTCAAAAGTGCAAAATTATTTATTTTTAATGTGGACACTTCTATTGAGGGTTTGAAGGTTTGAAAGAAAAGACTTTCAGAAGTAAGTATATTGACTGTAATAAAAGAGATTCAAAAGAGTATATGAGAGTATTAGGGGTATGTGTTTTTTTTGGTATTAGTGTTCTTTGTATTACCTTAAACATTTCAATATAAGTATTTTTATTACCTTATAAACATAACTGAATTGATACATAGATAAGCCTAGATTGATTATCCTCATTCAATGGGCGAAACAACAATCTTTCCTCTCGCTCTTCCACTTTCTTGGTGCTTAAATGCGTTCACAACCTCAGAAAATGCATACGGGCTCTTCGGATCGAGCACAGCCTTCAGTTTCCCACTCTCAATAAAATCGCGCAGTCTCTCAAGGTTGCTGCCTCTCGGCTTCAAAATCACTGACTCTGCTCTGGGATGTGGAGGAAAGGATGCAATGTCTACAACTTTACCCTCCTCCTTTGCAACCACATGAGACTTGAAAGACTCCCCTGCACAAATAGAATCGTTTCAGACCGCAGCTCAAACCCCATTACAATAAAAATTATGGGAAAGAAACGAAGCGCATACCTATGGTGTCGAAAACAAAATCAAACTTCTCCGGCACTTGATCATAGCTCTGCTGTGTGTAATCCACCACCAGATCTGCCCCCAGGCTTTTAACAAAATCCAATTTGCCCGTGCTCGCAGTGGAAACAATCCTAGAAGCTTCGAAGACATGCTTTGCCAGCTGAATGGCGAGGGTTCCAACCCCGCCGGCGCCTCCCACAATAAACACGCTCTGTCCTTTCTGGAAATTGACGGTGTCGAATGACTGCAGAGCAGTTAACAGAGCGAGAGGCAAACTGGCGGCTTCTTCGAAGGACAAATTGCTTGGCTTCAAGGCCACCAGATGCTCTTCCGCCACTGTGTACTGAGCCAGAGTGCCGTACTGCTTAGGGTTTCCTACCGTGAAATCCTGAATGTCGCCGTAAACCTCGTCGCCCTTGTTAAACTTGGACACGCCCTCGCCCACGTCGGCAACTACTCCTGCCACGTCACATCCCGGCACCGCCTGAAAACAAAGCACAGAGAGTTATTAATAACTAGGTAGGCTACCTAATTCAAAACAAAAACAGAGTATAAAGTGTATACAGGTAATGTCCTGCGCGTGCGGCGGGGGTTGAGGATCTTGTAGTCGATAGGGTTGAGAGCAGCAGCTTTCACTTTAATCAAAAGCTGTCCAGTCCCCACATTTGGAAGTGGAAACTCCCCAAATTGCAGGACGTTTACGGAGCCGTTCTCCTTGTGAAACCACGCCTTCTGCATTTTTATTTCAGGCAATGTTTAGACTCGATATACCTATCTATTTAGTTTTAGATTTGTGTGGAGGGCGCTAAATGCTTTACGAGGCAGGAAAGGGTGTGGTCATTGATGACGTATGGTGCAGATAATTCCATAAATAACTACCCCAACCTAAATTGGAATCTACAACTTCCCCAACATAAATAACTACTACCAATTGTACATCGACACGTTAATGTTGGATTCTTTTTTAATAGGTATTATGCATATGTCAATGTCTAAATTTCTTCGTAAATAGAGGTTTAAGAGAATTGACAAACGAGGAGAGACATTCATCACTCACTCTCTTCCAGTTGAAAATTTTATCTTTATATTTTTTCGCATTGTTCCAAAGCTTTCATTGGCTACATGAGGAGAGTCTCGACTTTACTACACATTTGGAAAATATGGTTGGGCTGTTTACAAATGCTTGTGTTTGTGGGGTCAAGATTTGTTATGTCTTTGTTTTGCTTCTTCAACAACAGGTAAGAAGCAGCAATGGTCGTCATATAGTAGTGGAAAAATAACCAAAGTTGCGGTTGTAGTTGTATTTCTATAGGTGATTTGACGATTCATAATTTTAGGGGTAGTGGGTTTTGTTGTTATTTCCCTCTTGTTGTATGGTTTTTCAACCCACAGTGCATGGATGTTTTCCTTTCTACCTTCCCCTATTGTGGATTTGTGTTATGTCTCTCGCTAGTTGGTTTCTTGCTATTAGATAAACCTAGCTTCTTGCTTGTGTTATGTGTTGTGGTATCCTTTCGGCAACCACCATTCATCCTCTTCTCAACTGGTTCCAGTAGATCATATGTTCTTCATCGTGCTTTGTATCTTTGTCTGCCCTTGTTAAGGTTAAAACATGTGTTAGGGTTTGAATAATTTTTACATCATATGGCTTTTCCTATCCATGTCTTGTTTTTTTCACTTATTAGACTTATCCCAATCAACAAGGCTAATGGGAGGCAGAGTATTTTCCTATCACTTGTTGGGATTTACCCACCCAAGAAGGGAGTTTTGAGATTTCGTTGTATTGCTTAGCGGGGTCTCATCCCGACCAACAAGTTGATTTGTGTGGGATCTAGTTTCCAAATTGTTTATGCCAACCAACCAACTTTTTTTTGTAACATTCATTTTTTTAAAGTTAGTAAATGATGTGATCCGATAAAAAAATACTTTATAAATTAGTTGTCTTAGTTGAAAAATCAAACATATGGAAAATTGTTGATTCTAAATTTAAAGTGCATGGTTTCCATGTAGTTACTCTTAAAGCTTCTTTGACGTATATAAATACCTTTATCTTTTTGGTGTTGTGAAAGCAATCAAAAATGGATTTTTCAAACTTAGTAAATAGTGAGAACAAGTTGAACTCTACTTCTGTAAGGATAAGTTTGTGATTCCCCCTCCAACACTCTCCAAACTTTTGAGACATAACTTCAAATAAGATGAAATGATATTATCCAAACCCTTGTTCTTGTATGTCGCTACAAGTGTAAAAATGTGTCTACGGATAACATAATATCTACACTCCCACAAATAATTTTCCTATAGTTTAGGAGGAGTTGAGGGTTTTTTAAAATGAAACATGAAGGTATCAAATTAATTTGTTTTGATCAAATATTTTTGATCCTTTATAATGACATGGTTTTCTTGAGTTGAGATATTATTCCACACACCCATATTCGATGCAAATCTATTCCAATTTAGGTTTTCTTATCTAACTATTTGCAAGTAGTGGGGTTTATAATTCAGGGATTTCTTTGCAAGTAATTTCGAGATTTGTTGTATGGAAGTTCATTAGTATTTTTTAAAAATAATTTAGCACCATAATCTTATTTCATTAAGTTGAGATTTTGTTTCGCCCAAACTATATTACAAGTGAATATTCCCTATTAGGATTTTCTTCATAAAGAAAGGATGTAAATGTCAGTATAAATGCCCTCTACTCTTTCTACTAAAGAGATTGTCAACATGTTGAAGAGCCAATTTCAGATATTTAAATACTCTATTTTCCTACAATCAAACCACTTACTCCACACAAATTGAAAACATACAAATTAAAATCAAATAAGATTTTAAAAATGAATTTCAAAAACATATTAGCTTTCGCAGAATGGGATGTGCATCAACATTAGAAATGATACTTATATGGTGAGGGTATGTTCCACAATGCTTCATTACTTCAATTTTTATGAGAGCATCAGGTTGCAAATTCCATTTTATGCATACCTTCCAATGATGGAAATCTACGAGACTATATTTAACAAAAATCCACTAAATTCATTATGTTTTGATGGATGTCCATGCTCTATTGTAAAGTTCCCATTTTGGCAAAGTGTGAGAGGATGCTAGAAAATTTAAACTTGCAAATTGCATTTTCTTGAAATTTTGCAAGGCATTTGTAACAAACCTATTTTTTTGAATAGATTGTAATCATTGCAGTCCATGAGACAAGAAAACTTCTTTCTCCATTATGCTTTTGCATATATTCGTACCCTATTTCAACACAAGCTAAGAATATGTTGGAACATGTGAACTGATCACATTGGACACCTGTTATTACATTCAAGGAAATAATGAAAATACTTCATGAGGATGTTCTTATATTTTGTAAGATACACTTATGCTATTATATGAGAAGAGGTTGAATTTACTAACAAAAACATATAGCTAAAAATGAAACACTAAACTTCTATTGAAATTACAAAAGAATGAAACAAAGGAAAATAAGAAGAGAATCATATAGGAAAGCTATAATATAGTAAAAAGGGAAAAATAACCAATAGTTGGCATTTCCAGGAATTTTTTCATTGGGTAGAGGCTTTCCTTTTCTATACTCAGTCATTTTTTTCTCCATGATCTATGAATTTGACTTTGCACTCACAACCCAATCAATTATAATAAATTGTGTAGAGGATCCTCACCCCATAAAGATTTGGGCTAGTGAAGAAAAGGTCATAGGTAATACATCAACTTTTATAAATAATTTATCATAATAAAAAACAATAATAACCTTTGTTTTCATGGTAAGTGTATGATAAATATTGTCACATAAATTCATTTCAATCTCGATAAAAATATATAAACATATTATATTTGTGGATATTTTAAGTTGTCGGCCTCTGTATCACTCAATTGAGCCAAAAATGTTATAATACCTAAAAGTACACATCAACAATATGAAAAATTCATTTACACCTATTGGAAGCATTGAATTTCATCTTGAACAAATGTATAATTTTAATTAAAGTGAATATATTTGAATAAACAAGTGAGTGAAATAAAACTAATTCGAAGAATCCAAATACGAATTAAAATCTGTTAGATAAACCTAGCTAAATATGACCATGACCAACCCCTATTGAAATCCATTTCTATCGGTTAGGGTTACATTATAAGGTCAAAAAAATTTCCATTGGATTATTTGTTAACAGGAATCCCACGACATATTTTTCTCTATACGAAAAACCCATTAAATCTTCTCAATGGTGCAAATCCTAGCATGAACTACAATTTCAACGTCATAGAGATCATCACCTTTGCCTTGGATATCTAAAAACATTTCCAAAGTACAAGATGATTTAACTGAAATTGTTAATATCTTAGGGGGTAGTAACCGATGGTATATTATCCTAATCAATTAGTTTCCAAGGCTAATTTTAGCAATATCAGAAATAATCATATGAAAAAGATAAATAATGATAAACAATTAAATAAAGCGGTGTAAATGAGGAGGAGGATATACTTTGTTGATATCTTGATTCTTGTGTTGATATGTGTTAGTCGGATGACTAAAAATGGTAGGAAATGATTTGACAAAGCTTCGATACTAAAAATGTGACCTAAGAAACTTTCTATACCAGGGTGTATGGTGTGTGTATGGTACAACCCAAATTCAGAGCCCCACTATGGACTTTTCTATATGCTTTGATCCTTCTGTACATTTATCCTTTACAACATTTTATGCCTATTTGTTACTTCTTATTCCACTTTTATTTAGAATCTAGAATTTTAATATTGTGTGATGTTCATTGTGCAACAAATTTAATATTCAAAATCCTAGATGGTGACAAAACATCTTGCAAAATAAACATTAGGTGGGTTATAGGTAACCCATGTGCACTGCCGACACCACCACTACTCCAAAGAGGGAACAAACTAATGCTCGTTCTCTCCTAGCATGTGATGCTTAGAATGTTTATAATCATGTTCTTTCAACAATGAGATTACACTTAGCTCTTTCCCTAGCTTGGCTTGACCTTGGAAATGTACCTTTTGTACTTATAGACCTGAGTGTATGACTACCGTAGAATGAGTATGTAGAGATTAAGGGAGTCTTGGAATATATTTTCGTATGTTTTCTCTTCATGTTTTCTTATTGGAATGTTAGGATTTAGGTAAAATCAATCCCATTCTCAATGGGAGATGAATAACTTTCTTATATATGTGTTTCAGAGTTGGAAACCTAAAATAAGTTTGATTAGAAATGTACCAAAGGGAATCAAATTATAAAAATTCTATTATAGGAGGAGGGACCAAAGTGCCTAATTTGATCCAAATCATACAGGTGTTATAGCCCTCCCTATCCATTATAGTCCCATATGCATGTGCAGGTGATCTAGGAATTGGTATCATGATATGTGAGGGTATAGCCTAATTTGATGGATTAATATGACCATTGCGTGAACAATTAGGTTGTGTATGCAAGAAAGAATGAGTGAGACATAACTATAGAATCATAATTGATCAAATTGAACAAGTGTGGACTAGTGAAAGAGTGTTTGTAAATTTTGTGTTATTGCAAGTCATGAACTATCAAAATGAGTGAATATCTCCCTTTAAGTATGGAATTGAAAATTATGTCCTTAAGGAAAGGTTACTTGAGTGTGAAGACACATTTTTTCTTTTTTTGGAGTGCCTCGTTTTTTTCTTGGAATTTATCTTTATTCCGGATGTGCTTTTTTGGCTAATATGAGTATCTACAGAGACAAGATTATAGTCAATGTCCATAGTATATGGAATTGAGCATTAACTTGAAAACCTTGAACTTAGTGTGGAAATAGCAATATGTAAAGTAGGGAATCAAAATAAAGTAAACATTACACCTGATTGTTTTGTGAGAGAGTACTCCTACTACCGTTTCCATGGAGATTTGCTAAAATTTATGTTCGAGATGGTTGGAAGGAATTTGAGGTGATGAGTCTCCAAGTGTAGTGTACCAAGGAGAAATAAGTGCATATCCACTGGCATGGTGAAGAGAATTGTATGGGGATCATTCTAGTTGCTTCACATCCCTCCATAAAAATATGAGGAATGTGAAGTCAAGCCTACAAGGATAATGGTCACCTTGACACTTCCAAAGACCCACAGATAAGTACCACTGCAGATGAACATGAACCTAATTGATTTGTAAATGATGACACAATATACTGATGTAATGAAATATTACATGTACCATTGGTTCCACCATAACTTGAACTGTACCATGTATCGTGTTATTGAAATTGAGAAAAAATCTTGTAAATTTCCCTAAGAAATTGTGCCAATTGAAAAAATTATTAAACCTTCCCCAGGAAGGAAGCATATGGAATGAGCCATAACATCTACATGGTATGGTCCTTTTTATATGTTTTGGTCACTGTGTGTTTCCTAGCCTAATTATTTTATGATTCATTTTATGTACCTTTGATCTATTTAATTCTATACATGTTTTATTGTTTTGATATTTTGTACTTTTGTGAGGGTGAAATGTCACCCGATGTTTCCCCCCTTGTTGGGGGCATGTGATATAGAGTCATGTGATCATGGATCAAACAAGAGGAGATGTAGTTGATGTACACGGGTGTTGTATTATTTCTACAAGGGAAAAAAGGAGTGTGCATGGTTTATACCATGATGCATACATAACAATCCAATAGAAAAATTAGCAAAGTGCCAACAACAAGAAGTAGGAAAAGAACATAGTATATGTTAGAAAACCCATGTAAGGACACATAAATAGAATATCCATGGAAAATTATATGCCACATACATGGGAAACCACTCAAGATGTCACAAGACTATCGAAGCACTCAAGGCCAACAAGCAACATAGGGAATTTCCAAAAAACAAGTGAAATAAAAAAGAAAGAATGTAAAGAAAGAAACAAGTCATAGTATGAAAATGAGCTTGGGAGTGTTTTACAAAATAGATACTACACATGAAGCACCCATTAGTATGTTAGGATAATATATAGTATGACATGATGTATATACTAATTGAATGAGGTAAGAGAAATAAAAATAACTTAAACATTAGAATAATAACACCTATATATGAGAAAATTTAAAAATGGATGCTCCTAGTAGCTATGAAAGAATTGGTAAAGAGAAATGTGAAGCATCCTGCATCATGTTACAATCTATGCGTAGCCTACATTCAACTCAATGTATCACATGTACAAAAATGATATCACATATTATGTATCAAGCTAACCATGATAAATAATGTGCAACATAAATAGTATAATCAGAAAAATTAAACATTAGAAAATACAACCAAGAAAAAATTAAAAAAATATTGTTGGATGGTTTGTATCCGCATTTTAACACTCCATTTTTGGGATTTGTACAAAAATGCATATTTGTATCAAGCTAAATGATTTTTGGATAAATAGTTTTTTTACAACCAAGAAATAACGGTGCAAATATTGTTGGATGTTTTGTATTTATTTTAATGTTTTTGATGGTTTTTGGATTTTTTTAGGCCCCATGATGGCATAGATGAAAACCTATTCTCTGAAGAGAAGGAAGGGTGATCCAAGAATTCACCTAAGGGGGAATATTTAGATTTTTACGGTTTTTTATGAATGTATATTATGTATTTGGAGAGGGGAAGCAAGGTTTCTCCTAGTGTGTGTAAGGCGAGGTTGAGGTGTGTAGCCGCCACGTCAATAGTCAAGTTAAACCTAAACCTATAAGTAGATTATGTCATCAGGAAAAAAGTGGGAAAGTTAGATGCCCCCTAGTATGTGAGTAGTATATGATATATCCAATCGTAGATTGAGTGAAGGTCAACGATCTTCCATTGTAGATGAAGAAAACATGTAATCATGGAACGGGGGATAACATCATGTGAGACCATGTGTGGGATCATGTCTATAGGAAGGTGACATCCTAAATATTTGTGTCATAGAGAAGGTGAAATAGATTTATGATAATAACTAGAAATGTAGTATGTACCATGAAACATGTGTGATGGCGTAGTCCTAGATGGTGAACTACGAGACCTAAAGATTCATACAGAGTGAGTGAAGGGAATTGAAAGGTGATGAGAGCTATGTGTTCTAGTAGCCATTATTGAAAGTGTAGTATTATCACTAGGAGTGTTTGGAAAGA
This sequence comes from Taxus wallichiana var. yunnanensis, assembly GCA_018340775.1. NCBI lineage: Eukaryota > Viridiplantae > Streptophyta > Pinopsida > Cupressales > Taxaceae > Taxus > Taxus wallichiana. Next base: position 530,823,157 of record CM031239.1, on the reverse strand, counting down.
CCATAATACAATCATTGCTAGCTTTAGGAGTGACTTCTTTGGTAGGTGAATTAAGGCTAATTATAGTGGAGGGTACACTAGTGGTAGGGACTGTAGAAACTTTAGGAGAAATAGATAGAGGGTTAGAGGTGGGATACCTTGTGTAGTGATAACATAACCCTCATGTATGAATTTTTTACATTGGTGCAAAATAGATGGGACAACCCTAATAGTGTTGAGCCATGGAAGACCTAAAACCATGTCACAATGCTTGAATTTCAATGTGATAATAAATGGTAAGTAGATAGTGAGAGGCCCAACTACGATGGGAAGTGTGATACATCCATATGAGGTAGGTGGCTTACGTTTGATTTGGGACAATTGAAAGATAATTAAACATAAGAGGGGAAGGGAACATGGGTTGTGTATAAAATTAGGATTGGTCATTATATTATTTTGAGAATGATTGGAAATAGAAGTAGGAATGTGAAGACTAGATCTGTCAAAAAAATGGAAGTTCACATCAGTAAAAGTGATAACCTGTGCTAAAGTAGTATTAGTACCAACAAGAAAATATAAAGGAGCATTGGTATATTGAGGAAGAGGAACCACTTTGTAAGTATGATTAGTAATTTTCTCAAGTGTAACTTTTTCATGTTTAGGAAGTAGGTAACAATGTTGCAATGATACACTGCAATAATATAAGACCCTCGTAGATTCATTGCTCACCTAATTTGCACATTTTGAAATTGAGACTACTCTAGAATATTGCAATTGATTTACATAAATTGTGGGTTATTTAGGATCTTATATACTTTTTAAAAAGGAATATGAAATTATTGATGTGCACAATCATGTACCATCACAACCATCTTTTGATCATACTCATGCACTTGATATTATTCACTTTGAGACCACATCACATCCTCTTTAGTATGTGAAACTTGTTATGTACTTGAAATTTATTTCCTTGCCATATAGACTTACCAAAGTAGGAAGTTGTACCTTTGTCAAAATATCCACTCATTTTATACTCATAGGTCATCTTCTTTATAATCATGGATATGACTGTATACTATTATGATGCTGATTACCCCAATATGCCATCATTGTGCTCATTGTAGTGCATTATAGTACATGTGGGGGTTATTTTAGTGGCATGGATATTGCATGATTTATTCTTTGCATGGGATATTATTATCCTTAATTAGAACAACACTATTGTATGTATGTTAGGAACTGTGAGAAGTGCCAAAAAATTTCCAATCTCTTTCATCTTCCAACACAAGAATTATAACCTCTAATCCATTTGGCCTTTCTCTCAATGGGGACTTGACCTTATTGGGAAATTTACTCCATTATATTTTTATGGCCATGTATTTATCACTACTACCACCGCACTTTACTTTACGAAGTGGGATGAGACGACACCAAGTTTACAACACCATAGGTCCACAAGTTGTCAAATTCATTGTGCAACACATCATTCTCTATTTTAACATTCCTACGAAGATAATTTCAGACAATGGAAGTCATTTAAGAATCAACCTCTCATTCAACCTTATTTTGACACATTTAAACTATCCCTTTTTACTGCCTCGTAATGACTTAGAAAAACAATCGAGTGATTCAAGGATATATTTCAACATGCATGCCCATTCCTAACAACTCAAGATCTCCCATCAACTCGGCAGACACTTCGACTTTAGCTCGATGAACTATTTTTTAAACGCTTAATGGCCACCACTCATCATATATTAATCCCACATTAATCAGATTGGTTACCATGTTGGGTAGTTTACCCAACCACCAACTACTCATAATGACTCGACGATGGACTTGGTATTTCCACTAAACGAATAACTAGGTGAGTTCCAACCCATCACCCACCAACACCCACTTGATGGTAGATTTCTCCGGTGGATCTGACCTCTTCATGGGGAAAAGGTAACGAGTTTCCTTGCCCCCGTGCATTGAATCCCCACAAAGTGGTAATTTGGATCTCGGGGCCTAGAGGCTCCCTTGATGCCACATTATACTACTTTGGTTAAATAGCCTTGAATCTCCCATTGGAAGCTAGATATTAGAACTCCCCGACTTGGTTTTTACCTCACCAACTTGGAAAGTTGGTTCATAATCTCCACAATCCCCAATCAGCTCACCATTTTTGCCTCACTTGAACTCATCCTTAACTCGGCCCTATGATATTTCTCCTTTCTATATTGGCTCGTCACCAAATGAATCGCAGGCTCCCTAAGCCATTGAAAAACTTGACCGACACATTTGGACACTCACGTGACATTGCCACTATGTTTTTGACCAACTCGTACAATCTATCGCATTGAACCATACGTTGTTTGATCGAGTAACCAAATCATGTCAAGCTCAATGAAATTTCAAGATAATTTTATTGACTTGAATTAGCTTTATCTCAGAGGCCTCGAATGGCTTGAATTGATTGCTCTATTCTTCTCTACAATGATGAGCTCAAAACCAAGCTACTCTTCTAAGATGATTGCCTCATTTGATTTATCTCTAAACAGAGCTTTATTCTTTGACCATATTGAGCCCCTAACCATACTACCAACTAAAATCTACACCGAATTCATTTCCTATCACGACTGAGCTCACTTCATGAGCTAATCCTCCGTTCGAGCTCAATCCCGAGTTGGCTCATTCTAAGTGCACTTGAGATAGCTCAGTATTATGTCTTCGATTGACATCCCAAACTATATGAGCTAGCCTTCCCAAACAACTCATTAATTATTAGGTTGATTTGTATTGACCGAGCTCTTATACTAACCCGACTCGCCTATCAACTCGCATCAAGCTCGTCGTAATTGATGTAGCCTAAAATTTACTAAGAACACCCTTGGATGTACCGGCACATCGCTTAGCCTAGATCGAGAGCTCACCTAAAACACGCAAAGGTACCAGGTCCCTATTTAGGGTTCCTTTTGCAGGTTGTTAGCATGATGAAGATTTAGCATATGCAGTTCCATTAGTAACACATCATTCTACAAAGCATACCAGATCTATATCTAAGGGAGAGTAGACTTTAAACAATAATCGTGATGGAATCAAGTACATGAAATATTCAATTACACACAAGAATACACTCGAGATTCAACCAATGTCCTCCATTATATTAAATAAGTATATAAAAGCTTCATTACAATAACAATAGTATGTGCATAACAAATTTAACAACATAATCTCACTATATCTCTATCTCGTATATTCATCATCACACACACACACACACACACACACACACACACACATATATATAATATGCAGTTCACTACATATATATAAGGGTGGGGACTTTCCCTTCACCTCTTATATAATCCCAAAATAGGTCACATGCTATTATTAGCCACGTGCCATTACAAAAATAGCCACATGTGCAAGTGTGCTAACAATAGACTACTGGTAGTTAACTGACAATGATAAATCTATCTCCGGCCTGTGTCCATGTAAAGTGCTTCATATCCAATCCCCCAAAATAGCCAATGTGTGGCGCACATGTATCTACCTCGTTTGTGTGCTCTGCATGCCATCTCTAAAAATAGACCTTCATGAGTGAAAACGGCTAAGCCCCGAAAGTCGAACTTATGTTTTGTGCGCATTTTCTCCCTATTTTTTCACGCCTTTGAATATGACCTATTTTCCCACGGACTTCTTGTGTGCTTTCTGTCAAGTTTTCTCTAATCAACATTACCCCACACTAATTGCATTGTCACCCCGATAATGGTTATCTCCAAAAATGAATCAAAGAATAGAAGAATAGAAAGAATTTGAATGAATGAAATAATGTTCTTATCTTGTGGTTTCTTCTTCGTATCCTCGACAAATTAATCCAGGATATTCCTCCTTAATCTCAGCCTCCAAGGTTTTCCACTCAACAAGTGCTTCCTCTGCTCTTTCTGGAATGTCCATAGCAATCGAATCCATTTCCTCCTTTGTAATTTCTCCTTTCTCTTTTTGCAAGACCAACACAATGTTGGACATTACAGTCATCCTTCCCTCCAGCAAATACATCTTCTACGAGATGAGTTTCCCAAGCTCTTCTAGCTGATTTCTATGTGGTTCTTGGGCTACGCCGGTGGCCTCATGCTTATGTTTGAGCAATGCTAATCTATCTGCACAACCTAATGTGTCATCTTTCATTACTTTTTGGACCTCATTTATCTCCTCTAGGGTTTTTATGTTGATGAGCACCTATGAAGCTGTACAAATGTTCAAGGCTTGGTCTTCTTTCTTCAGTACTTCCTAAAACACTTGTAGAAATCCCTCATATGATGTAATCTTCCACATCACTATAGCTTTTTCTTGCTCCGCATCTTGTGCTAGATCCTTTGGCACCTGGCATGCACATATGTTCATCTTCAAGAAATATGTCCACCAATGTACGTAAATAGTGTATTGCTAAAGGAAATTTCTTTAGTACCTTTGGCTCTAAGTGTGGCCTAGCTCTTATGACATTATCACTAATTTCCTCTATGATTACAGATAGATACATAGTTCTTTTTCTGTGCTAAGTCTCTTTCCTGCATTAGGCATGCTATCTCCTTATCCTTAGTTTTGATTTCTTCCCTTAGTGGCCTAATTGTGGCAGCCTTGTCCATATTCCGCCTTGCCATATCCATTGATACTTTAACCAATGTATTTCTCACTTGTTCATTTGACATAATAGTAGGCTTTACTATTATGTGTCTAGCCTGAGGTGTCTTTTTCAACATCCTCGACACACATGAATCTTCACACACATCAAAATCTAGTTCATCCATGTGTGTGTGCATCGACCATGATAATTGCTTCTTGGTGCGCATTGTTGCCATATCTTCATTCATTAATTCCCAGCCATATAATTCATTTTGTGTCAATGTGCTCTGGAAAAATGAGCACGGACAATTTTACCTCGTGTCCTCAAAGCATAACCCATGATTGGTGGAATGTGCTCTCCACTTGTTCTTCTTGACCTAGGCTACTTAGGAACTTGAGCCTCCAGATTTGGAACTTGTGTTCCCATGTCCTAAGAAGTCTCTGTAGCTGTATCATCTGTTCTCTTTTATTCCTCTTCTCCTTCCTTCATTTCTTCACCTTGATATCCTTCAATGTTCTCGGGAGGTGTAGGAGAATTAGGTGTGCTTTCCTCTGACTCATCTTTTCCTCATTCAATTTTAGTTTCCTCCTTCTTTTGTGGTTGTCTCCTTTTGTGGAGAGAGTTTGGGTGATCTTCTCTCACTCTCTTAAATTTGTGCTCTCCTTGGATTGCATCTAAGTCATCTTCATCTACCTCTTGGGTCGAGGTGGTGTAGTCATGTGTGCTCAACTTCATCCTTATTCATAGGATGTCTTCTACCTCTATGCTCTAAACCCCCACTATCTTCGCACTCATCCTCCTCATCCTCCACTTCAATTGTCTCTATGGGTTTAGGCGTTGGGATGTTCTCCATGGTATGCTTATCCTTCTTGGTGGCCCTGGGAGCGCGAACTCATTCTCAATGTACTTGTTATTCTCCAACTTGGGATTCAAGTTAAGGTACATTAGTGCTGCTCCAATATCTCCCACAACGAAACTTACTAGTTTAATGCTCAATACATATGTGATGATCCTTTCAATATATGCACCCCATCTTGGATACACATATTTCTTCCTTAGTATGTGGTAGTCATAATCTACCTTATCCACATTGAACATTAGTCGTCACATGTCTCGAGAACCTATGTACTGACACCTAGAAGTACTTTGCTGTGAAGGCATATGGTAACTTACACCAAGGGCTCCATGCTCCATCTATCCCGACGAACCTGTATTTATGTAAAACTTCTGGTATATAGTGAACTAAACTGCCTTTTCCAACCACCAAAGGGAAAGTCCTTGGGGATGCAACATTCTTCTTCAAATGTCGTATGAAGCATATTGTACCATTTCTAGCCCTTTGCTTGACTGGTTCTATCATAGATCCTTCACAGAGGTATTTGTTGAACCGCTCCGTTGGTGACTTATGCTCCATGGGATACTCCCATATCTTCTCTTTTGGTCCATCAGGTACTCCAATCTCCATGAACACCAAAGTGACAATAGAACAAATCCAAAGCTGATCTTTCCTCTTGTGCACGCTTCTTCAACAATAGTTTCTACAATGTAGCCTGAAATATTATAGACTACCCCTTCAGACATTCTCTTCACAACATGTAACCACATGGTGTTCACTTGTGACCACCTTTCCTGGTCATTTAGTTTTGTCACTAGGTGTGTGGATACCTACACAACTGGATACTTCTTCAGTTTATCGATGTCCATGCCGCATAGACCCTTTGTGTACCCCAACTCCTTTTTGGTCTCCAAGATTGTGGCCTTGTCTATTAAATCATTCTTCAAATCTTCTCCTATGCCCTTCAATCCTATTACCATGGACATTACCGTGGCTGAAATTCTTGCTCTACGTCTTGCAAAATAGAAAAAATCTTTGTGAACTCTGGTCATGAGCAACTAGTACAAGGGCTCATATTTCTTGAAGAAAGGAAGCTCGTATAGTTGGTAAATTCCAATATTTTTCAAGATCTTCTCGCCAACATCGTCATACACTGGCATGTCTTCCACTGTGTGTTTATTTGTCTTTGTGTTCAGCAAGACATCAATATCCTTCTTATTATCTGTGTTACGGTGGTTGTACTCACTCACCTTGCTTCTCCTTATGTGAGAATTCCACTCCTGGCCTATGATGACCCCTTCTGGATATTACATTTCAAAAAAATTTCTTTTGGGAGCCATCTCCTCTTCTTCTACGACCACCTTCTTCTTTCCCTTCACTCTTGTTGTAAATTCTTTCTTGCGTGCCATTTCTACCTTGCAATCCTATGTAAATACTCACTTCTTGAATTTTGTAATGTGTGAATCAAACCCTAGCTTGATTCGGCATGCCCTAGGTGAAATTACGTACCCTCGCTCCTCTCTGTCACCTTTATTCACTCAAACCCTTCACCACTGGGGACGCAAGCTCTTTCTGTGCACAAATATCTTTGTCACGACTGGCTACACACCTTTCGCACCTTAATTCGGTCACTTGGCTCTTCGCACTTAGCTCCTTTTCAAACACTCTTAATCGAAATGGTAAAAATGAACTTGCATCCCATCCTTATATAAATTTTCAAATTTTTGATGAATTTATTACTCCTTCACCTACCAAATATCCTCTCATTAATTGACCAATTCAATTATTTTTACACAGTACATCTTCACGCCCTAGACTATAACCTTTTAGCACACCTTACTATCCTTTGGCCATAGATTTTATTCAGCGCGCTTCCTTGCAGCTGAGTACCTCGTCACTACATCTTCTTCTGGTAGTTGTTATGGCCTCTACTTACCTCACGTTATATTGTCCCTTCATTCATCTCCTTATTTGGTCACTTTTTAGAGGTAATCCTTTGACTTGAAAAGCACCCGTAGCAGTTTATTCATTTCACCTTTCAATTCTCACAATCTTGTACCTAGATATCGACAACCACCCCACACTAAAAGTATGTGCAGTCCTTTGTGCATAAACATGCTTCATATAGTAATTAGCTTCATCTACGCAAACACGCTTATTACATAAGAACAATAACTAAATTCATAAAGCATAACAACAATGAAGGAAACATTAAGGAAATATAGAATTGAAAACCTAATCTAAATGGCAATACTGCCTTATTAAAAACACCAAGAAGACTTATTTATACTAGGGCTTTAGCCTACTCCCGTTAAAGTAATCGGGTATCCATGCTCCATCAAGTGCTTCTAATTGGTAGGTGCTTGTTTCAAGGATGTAAGTGATAACATACAACCCCAACAAATGTACCTTAAGTTTTCTTGGATGGCACAAGAACTTATAGTCATAGAGAAGTACGCGTTGTTCAATCTCAAGATTTATATCCTTGATGTGCCTGTCATGCCATGCTTTCTTCCTGGCATTTTCTTGCTTCTGACTCCAATGTGTTATGGTTCATCACTCATCCAGCTTAATTATCTTTTCAATCTGTTCTTCTAAATCTTTCTCATCAGCTAGACCTCTAGCGTGTGCAATACGCAAAGAAGGTAATATAAATTCTATAAGAAGAACTGCTTCTATGGAAAACACTAATAGAAATGGTGTGGCTTTGTTCAATCTCTTATATGTAGTCTGATATGCTCAAAGTACTACAGATAATTTATCATCCCAATCCTTTCGTCCAAGATCATAGATTTTTGTCAATGTTTGGCTCAAATTTTTGTTGAAAGCCTTAGCAATTCCATTTTCCTGAGGATGATAGGGTGTAGTATTATGGTTTGTAATCATTAACTCATCCAATAAAATTATGATTGTCTCATTAAGAAAATGTGTGCCTCTATCATTGGTCAAACTCAAAGGACATCCATACCTTGTAATAATATTTTCCCATAGAAACCAAGCTATTGTAGCCATTGTACAGTCCTTTGTAGGTGCTGCTTCTACCCACCTCGTCAGATAGTTTGTACAAGTTATGATGCATCGTGATCTAGTTCTCCACGCAACTAGTGAAATAAGACCCACAAAATCTATATCCCATTTCTCAAATGGTTTTGCGCTAGCAATAGGTCTTAGAGGCATTTCATCTTGTTGACCTGGTTTTCCAAGACATTGACAATGATCACATGCCTTACAAAATTCCTTACAATATTTATATAGGGTCTCCCACCATAATCTAGTGAGTAGAATCTTACACGCTGTGGTACCACCGACATAGTGGCCACCTGTAATACCACCATGAGCTTCTTCCATAATATCCATGTGCTCATGTTCTAATACACAATGGCGTAATACCTCATCTCGACCCAATTTGTATAAGTCACCACTGATTAACATATAAGGTGTGACGCGTATAGAAAGTTGTTTCTTCTCTAAGGATTTCATTCCTTCTGGTGCCATCCCTATTCATAGAAAGACATCAATGTCCTCTAGTTCTGATGGCGTGCATTGTAACATGTATAACTGTGTATCTGGTATGGTATGCTCAATTGCTTGTGCTTCTTCTCTTAATTGTATTCTTGATAGATGATCTAGTCCTGGAATTACTTTTATCTAGTTTTACCGTAATTGTGAAACCAAATTCTTGAAATAAGAGCACCCATCGACATATGCACCCTTATAAAACAAGTTTATTTACCAAATACTTCAATTCCATGTGATATCTTTAAAAGAAAAATTGTGTAGCTAGTAGGTACTCGCAGAATTTATGCAGTGCATAGATCATTGACAAATTTTTTTGCACTTTGTAGTTATGTAATTTTGTTAAGTAGGAGTCAGCTTTCTACTAGCAAAAAAAATAGGATGATCTACAATACCTTCTCCGGCTTGAGCCAACACCATGCCAATGGCCATGCCAAAGGCTTCAACATGTATGTGAGATGGTTTGTCCCACAAAGGAAAATGCAGAATAGGTGTGGTAGTAAGTTTCTCCTTCAATGTCTCGAATGCATGCTACTACTATTTTCCCCAGTAGAATGTACCTTTCCCTTTCATTAACTCTTCTAATGGCACGAAAAATTTGGCATATCCTTTGATAAACTTTCTGAATATCCTATATGACCTAAAAATCCATGCACCTCACTTTGATTGGTAGGATCCCTTAGGCCTATAATGATTGCAACCTTTGCTGGATCAACCAACAAACCCTCCTTACAGATTATGTGTCCCAAAATTATCCCAAATTGTGTAGAAAATATGCACTTCTTGATGTTCAAATAGATAGTCAACAATCTACACCTTTCAAACATCAAGAGAAGATTATCACAGTGATCCTTAACTAATCCATACACCGTCCAATTGTCTAAATATACCTGTAAGAAGTTTTGAAAAAATTCCTTCAATGCTTGGACAACTATGTGTGAAAATACAACAAGCACATTTTTCAGACCAAAAGGCATGACAGTATAGGTGAAGCTACCCCATTCAATGGTAAACGTAGTCTTTTCCTAATCCTCTTGGGTAATTCGAACCTGATGATACATAGAGAACCCATATGTAAATGAATAGATTTCATGCCCTGTAACACCTTCAAATATTTCCTCGGTGAATGGCGTAGGAAATGGATTAGTTACAAATGTAACATTCAACTCCCTCGTAGTTCACACATATCATAATCCGTCCATCCTTACTGGAGCACCGATCCCCATTGGACTAACCCATTCTCAATCATCAAGGGGCTTGATAATCCCATACTTCAACATGTTATCAATCTCTTCTTTGACATTTTCATGAAAATTGGGGTTCATCCTGTAGGGTCTCTTTCTTACTGGGTGCACACCCTCTTTAAGCTTTATTTTCATCCCTCCTAATGATTCATGCACGCCATTAAGTTTATGGTACCCCTAGGAAATAATTCATGGTAATCCTTTAGTAACTCTATGATTTTTGCCACTACGAGTCTCGACCAATAGTCTCTAATTATGGCTTCCTAAGGCTCATTATCTCTGCTCCAATATTCATCGTATTTATCTTCATAGGTTCATGATAGGCACACGTGGTCATATCCATACTGTCTAATATGTCACGCCTCCCGTTGAATGGTTTATATCCAGATTATATACTTCTTCATCATCCACTAAGTTGACCATTTTTCCTTCCTCTTTCTCAAGGAAAGCACGTTGAATTACTATTGCATCAACCTCTGGTTCTTCATCTAGAAGCACTCCTAAGTCTTCTTTACCTAATAACTTCAAGGAGTAATTCAGCCTGGCAAGATATCTCCCACAGCTTAAGTGCTTTATGAATTTCAATTATTATTCCACCAAAGGCTTTATAGAGAAGAAGTCAAATGTTTGGGTCATTCCCACAATTAAATTATGCCAATTTCTAGTTTCTCTATGGAGTTCTACATACACATACCAAGTGGATGCGTAACCTTGTAAAGTGGAATAAAACTTGTGCACCCATAGCCAAGGTGGTAAAGCTTCCTGCCCTTCTATCCAAAGTCTCTCACACTTCTAAAAGTGGTGCTTAATAGGGTGGTTATTGTGATAAGTACTGATTTGAGTAGGTGCATTTCTCCTAAAGAACCTAGTAGTAAGAGCAATCCCAATTTCAGTCCATCTGACAAGCTTATCCCTGTGGGTCACCCACCAGTGTGATGTTGTACCACGTAGTGTATATGATAGCATAGTTATTCTTTCAAGTGGGTCTATCCATTGTTCTTCCATGGAATGCAAGAATACCATGGGATCCCCTTCTCCTGTGTAATAAGGTACTGAATTGTTTCCTATCCTCCTGACAAAACGTGGTTTTATGCTTCAAGGAAATATGCTCTTTACTTCACGCCCTACTAACTCATAAGTGTTGTAAGCCCAATTATCACAAGCAACACTTATAGTATCACTAATAGACTGCATCCTCCCATTGAATTAGTCCTTCTTTGGTTGGTTCAATCATCTTTGGGTCTCGGATGGTGTGTACATAAATCCTATTTAGATCTTCTTCACTTAAGGGCTCTACATAGTGCACATATTTTCCATCTGTCAAAGGGATAATAACTCTTTCCTCTTTGTTTTCAAAACTGATATAGCCCTTGTTGAACTGAATATCAACATTATTTACATAGCACCAAGGATGCCCTAATAGAGCTGGGAATCTATCTAACTCTTCCAGCACTAAAACTTCAAAGTTTCAAAGTGAACTTGGCTCCTTGTATGGTAATGGATGCATCCTTCAAAACTCTGATGGGAGTGGCCTTAGTCCGATTAGCCATGAATAATACATTACAGGATGTTTGCAATGGGGTCTTCCCATTTATACCCATGTATACAAGGTAAGGACATTGACTTCTATGCCTGTATCAATCAATATATTACTCAATAGCCACCCATCCATAATAACATTCATAGTGATTTCCTTGTCATAATCTAGGCTATGAGGGGGAAGATTCACATGCAGGATCTACCATCCCATCTCAAGCACTTACGCCGTAGTGTTTCCTTTTAACCAACTCCCTAATAATGGAATGATGTTTTCCCGGTGAAGTATTTTACACATCTCCCTCAAGTCATCTATACCAGTTTAGACCATCTTTGATGCTTTATTTTGCTCCTTTAAGTACTATATCTCACCCCGAGTATTCCTTAAAAATTCCATGATAACCGATAAACCTCCTTTTGATAGGTAGGATCCGGGGTACGTGCATTAATAACTTATTCTTTAGTGATGGCCGGGTTTCATCTGCAATGCTTCCCTAGCTTGTGCCACCTCAGTGCAGGTCGTGATCTTCACTTGCAACTCTTCGACTCTGCCACCAACTTGGACATCCATTGATTGTCCACATCGGGTTATATCCTAACCATCCCTGCACCTTTGTTTTCTTGTTTATGTTGCTTACTCGATGCTCATATAAGTTTGGGCACTCGTCATAGCCATGGTTCTTTTCGCAGAAAGAACATGTAATATTTTAGGGCATTTGCGCCTATAGTGATCAGGAGATCCACATGTATAACGCGTTCTACAAGGGAAGTCCCTTTTCCCATAACCACGACCTCATCCTCCGAATCCACCATGATATCTTCGGCCTCTGCCATGACCTCCTTCAAAACTCCCTTCATTCCTCTCATAGCGCGGTTGATTGTGATCCCGATCTTGGTGCTCATTCTTTTTTTTAGAACTATCTATTACACTTGTCTCCATTGTACCCCAATTTCTATAGCATCATGGATCTGACTTATCAACTGGGATAATTTTAGTGGTGAATATTCATAATATGGCAAAAATTTCATTTTAGGAAAATTTGAAAAGGTGATTTTTCGGAGCGGGTCGGTGTCCTATTTGCCTAAAATTTATAGTATATATTGTTTTCAGGGTCAGCTTCACCTACATTTTAAAACATCTCCTATCAAATCCTAGGTGATTCGTCGGGTAGTATACTATGGTACTACCACTAATGGCTTACCAATACCATGAAATCACATACTCTAAGCACCAGAGATTGTTGTTAGCTTGTTAGTAGTTTAGAGTCGGGTGATAAATGATATTTACTGACACGTGAACCATTGAATTTGCTGACATGTGAAAAATGGGTTAGTTGTTGACGCGCGATGGGATATAGTTGACGTGCGACAAGGAGGTATTACAGACGCGTGAAAAGGGGGCTAGATGTTGATGCACAACTAGGGTGTTTGTTGTTGATGTGTGACAATGAGGTATTGCAGACGCGTGACAAGGGGGTTAGTTGTTGACGCATGACAACGATATAGTTGATGCATGATAAGAAGGTATTGCAGACGTGTGAAAAGGGGGTTAGTTTTTGACGCATTTACGTTGATATATTTGACGCGCGCAACAAGGAGGTATTGTAGATGCGTAACAAGGGGTTTTTGTTGACTCATGACAATGAGGTATTGAGACACACAAAAAGGGGGTTAGCTGTTGACGCATGACAATGATATAGTTGACGCGTGACAAGGAGGTATTGCAGACGCATGACAAATGGGTTAGTTGTTGACGTGCGATAGGGATATAGTTGACACGCAAAAAGGAGGTATTGGTTGACACGTAACATGAATTTTGTCTCGACGTGAAACTTGGTTCTTTTCACGACACAAGACTCGTTCAAAATAAGAAAAGGTGTTAGTACTTAACGCGAAGACCCTAAAAGTAACTAAGAAATCTCAAAAGTCCCTGTTCAAGTATTTTGGAAAATCTGCTGATACCGATATTGTTACTACCAATAACCATATAGTTGCCACCAGAAAGAATCAGAATATTGATTGTGTGGAAGGTAATATTGAGGTGGACATGCATTTTCAGATAGTATTAAACAAATGACACCTACGATAATATACTAGATCTTGAAGATATGACTGTTGAGATGTCGATCCTAAAGATATTCTCCCTGTTGGGGTGCAACCAGATGTATCAAGATATCACACATACAAATAGTCAAGAAATGGAACACAAAAATCAAATTCAAATTCTTTTTTATGAAAGAGGAAACTAGGTGATTGTGATATTGCTCAAAATTCTACTAAAAAAAGTAAAACATTGAAAATGAACAAGAATATGTGGACCATTGGTAGGACATACAAGTTTGATTGGGCTGCCAAATTTCCATTTATCAAACCTATACAATCATCTAATTCAGAAGATATCCCATCTGAATGTACATGTACAATATGTATGTGGAAATTGGGAAAGCAACAAAAAATGCAAATGAAGCTGGACACTATAGAAAAACATCATGAAAAACAATATTTGACTGTAATGGGGGTGGATGGATAGAAAATCAAAACACACAGTGGAAAATGAAAAATAATGCATGCATTTTAAATACCAAGAGATTATGAAGCAAAGCATAAAAAACGCAGAAATCTTGTGGAAAAGGGAGGAACGATCACATCACAAATTGGTAAGATGAATCAAACAAATCTACATGCAAAACTCATACAATTCTCTACTTTATTTCACATACTAAAGAAAGGAAGACCAATTTTGGATTTCCTCAATTTCAAAGTTTTGTATCAATATAATGGAATTCGAACGCACCTCGGTCTCATTGGTCCAGAAAGTAGTGGATGGGAAATGGAAAAATTCCTTTTGATGATAGAGAAGGAATATTTGAAAGAGAATGTAAAAATCAAAGTTGATCTCTTTCAATTGATGAAGTGACAACATTTGACAACAATGCATGGGTATGTATCCATGTCTATAATTCATATAAGGACACCTCATCTATGGGGTGTTATGAAAATGGTTGAAAACTATAGTGCCGAAAACCTACTTAAAATAGTTGTTTCTCATTTGAAAGATATTGTTGAATGAGTGATTATGAAATTGCTACTTAATTTGGTATGCGCCGTAGAGTATATGGTGCATCTATCATGAAGGGTCACTAAATAGGGTTGTGTGTTATATTATGGTGTATAAATCTGCAGCTTCCACGAAACACATTGATGTCCTTGATATGTCTCAAGGTTGATCAACCTTCTCAATATAAGAAAATTTCATCAATTATTTCAACACTGTCCTACCCATCACACTCCTCTTATTTTATAATGCAAACATTGGTACATGTAGTATAACATTCACTCCTACTTATCTAGCACACACCACACTATACTTATACTAGAGAAAAAAATCGGGACTTGAGCAACCGAGATTGGCCATAAGGCCCAATACCACTTCTTCAGCCAAGGCCTTGAAGTCCTGTCCTATTCCAGTGACAAGGTCAAACTCTTTCGTGCTACAGGTAAGGTAATCCCAACCCTCAATCCCGGAATCCATTTTTTTAGACTTACACAGTGTAGGTAGGGATCCGGAGTTAGTCTCTTGGTATATCCTCCCACTGCCCTTCACTGTCCTATTTCAACTTAGGACTGGTTCAATGAATATAAAACTAATGGAATAGAAATTCAAAGAAAATCTGGTACACCATTACCTCAATGATCTTCAGGGGTCATTCTCAAAACCGACAGAGGTTGTCCTGCTCCGAACCATGAAGGATTTCAGCATAGAGAGGATGAAATTGCTTATAGACAGGTATTCTTAAACACATTTGATCGATTTCAACATAGAGAAGATGAAGCTGCTCGTATACAAGTTCTTAAACACATTTGATCGATTTCAACATGGAGAATATGAAGCTGCTCGTATACAAGGTATTAGTAAGCACTTTTGTTCTTGACAATCGACAAAAAAACGTCTCAAAAACATGGACGCGCGACTGTCCCTGGTCAACACGAGCTGGAGTGACAGGGGTCGGTGGAAACAACACCCGCCGTTCGATTACAGTCTGCACCTTTGGGAAATGTTAGGCGACCGGTTAAGCATCAGGATTTCCAAAGAATATAGTGATTCGACCCTGGAACGTGGAAGATCCGTCGAGCCCTAGATACGGCCAGAGCAGGAGAAATTCGGCCCTAAAACAATCAAATCGACTCTTTCACGACCTGTAGAAGATCTTATGGTGCTCAGGGGGGTCGATTACCCTCGTTCCATCCTTTACAGGTGGTTAGGCGGCCGGAAAACTCGACTGTAATTTTCTCCTTCCCACGCCTTGACACGGGTTCACCATGAAATGTTCAGAAAAACAAATAACAATTAAAAGAATGCACGAAAATGACTATCTTTATTTTCATCTGAATTTGTCCTTTTTATTACATCCCTCTTTTTGTCTCTCTTCCATCCGAATCACATCTCCAACCATAAAAAAAAACAAATTTTCATCTTTCTTTAGACTGCTATCCCCACTTCCCTGATTTTCTCTCTTTTTCCCACCTAGGCTTGATCCTCTAAACTTAGAAAATCCCTGAAACAAGGAGATGAACACACCCTCCTATTTTATTCTCCTCTATCCCAATGAAATCTCTATTTTAGCCAAAAAAACAAATTGGCCTTATTTAGCTCATGGAGCTATTTTTCCATCCCTTACAAGACAAATTGACCAAAACCAATAAAATAAAAAAATAAAACATAGTTTATTATTCATCTATTTTAATCGGTAAGGATGCTCCTGCATCATTCTACCCTGGAGAGAAAAGATGTTCTTCATGGTTGATTTGTCTTTTGCAGGTCTTCAATCTTGACTCCCAGCTTGATCAGGTCCCCTTCAGTCATCCATGTTGCATCCTCAGCTGGAAAACCTCTCCACTTGATCAGATACTTGTAGTATTCTTTGTCCCTGGTCTTCTTGATAACCTTCTTGTCCAACAGTTGCTCTATCTCCTTGGGTTTGGTTCTAGGCATTTGTGCCTGCCAATCTATTTTCTGCTGTCCTATTTCAGACTCCTCTTCCACTCCTTCTTCTCCTCTGTACTCATATAGGTCTGCAACATTGAAGATTGGAGAGATCCCAATGCCTTCAGGGAGTTTCAATTCGTAAGCATTGTTGGAAAATTTTCGGAGTATTTTACAGGGGCCAATTTTTTTGACTTTCAGCTTGTTATACTCTTTCCTGGGAAATCTCTCTTTCCTCAAGTGTGCAAGTACTTCATCATCCACTTCAAAATTGACTTCCTTCCTCCTCCGATCAGCTCTTTGCTTGTATTTGTTAGAATTTCCTTCAAGGTTCTTCTTCACCTGTTCATGAATGTCCTGCATTGCCTTAGCAAATTCTTCTACATCTGCGCTCCTACCTTCCATTTTTCCCAAGTCTCTCAGCTCATATACACCCCTTGGGTGCTGCCCATACATGATTTGGAAAGGACTCATGCCTGTACTCCTGTTGGGTGAATCATTGTAAGCAAATTCAGCTTGTGCAAGTGCTAGATCCCACTATTTTGGGTGCATGCTCACCAAGCTCCTCAGGATGTTTCCAAGGCTCCTGTTGACTACTTCAGTTTGTCCATCTGTTTGTGGATGGTAGGTTGAACTAAAACTCAGGTGAGTTCCCAACTTCTTCCAAAGCGTTCTCCAAAAATGCCCAACAAACTTTGTATCCCTGTCTGATACAATACTCCTTGGCAATCCATGCAGTCTTACTATCTCCTGAAAGAACAAGTTAGCTATATGGGTAGCATCACTAGTTTTTGTGCATGGAATGAAGTGTGCCATCTTAGTAAACCTGTCAACAACTACAAAGATGGAGTCATGTCCCTTCTGAGTCTTGGGAAATCCCAGTATAAAGTCCATGCTCAAACAATCCCATGGTCTGCTGGGAATAGGAAGTGGCTGATACAAACCAGCATTTTGGCTAGTCCCTTTACTGTATTGGCATATCCTGCATCTTTCTACAAATTTCTTCACATCCTGACTCATTCTTGGCCAAAAATAGTGTGTACTCAGTTGGGCTAATGTCTTGTTTTGACCAAAATGTCCCGATAAACTTCCACTATGTTTTTCTCGAATCAGGTTCTCCCTCATTGAACCCTTAGGAATGCATAACTGGCTGCCCTTGAACAACAGTCCTTCTTGCAGCATATAGTCCATCCATGGACTCCTATCCATCACTGTGGGTTGCTTACAAGCTTTGTAAGCCTCGCTAAAATCATCATCCTCTTCATATTGCTCTCTCAAGTTCTCAAAACCCATCACACTCACCTGCAGCTCTTGTACAACCAGCACCCTCCTGCTCAAAGCATCTGCCACTTTGTTGGCCTGTCCTTTCTTGTGTTTAATGCTGAAAGTATAATTTTTCAAGTACTCCACCCATTTGACATGTCTTTGATTCAATTTAGGTTGATTACTAATAAATTGCAAGGCATAATTATCAGTAAACAACACGAATTCTTTAGGCAACATGTAGTGTCTCCATTTTTTTAGTGCTTGAACTATTGCATAAAATTCTTGATCATAGGATGAATACTTCCTTTTTTGCTTCATGAGTTTTTCATCGAAGAAAGCAATCTGGTTTGCCTTCTTGGCTCAAATCGCCCCAAATTGTTAAGCCACTAGCATCACACTCTACCTGGAACAATTTGTTAAAATCAGGTAGAACTAAAATGGGCTCTTCTGTTACCTTCTTCTTCAGAAATTGAAATCCTCTCTCTATTGCTTCAGTCCACTGAAAATGTTTCTTATCACCTTTTATAGTCTCTATTATGGGAGCTACAATACCACTGAAATTTCTGATAAATTTCCTATAAAAACTAGCTAACCCATGGAAACTTCTTACTTCAAACACACTCTGGGTGTTGGCCACTCAAGGATGGCTTTGATCTTATCCTTATCCATTTTCAGTCCTTCCTTTGAAAGGACAAACCCCAAATACACCAGCTCGGTTTGTAGAAAACTGCACTTTTTCACATTGATCAGCAGTTTCTCTTCCTGTAACTTATTTAGTACCATTCTCAAATGCAATAAATGTTCTTCTCTACTCTGACTAAATACCAAAATTTCATCCAAATACACAATGACAAACTTACCCGTGAAACTTTTAAGCACCTCATTCATCAGTCTCATGAAGGTACTAGGAGCATTGGTCAAACCAAAGGGCATAACCAGCCACTCATACAAACCATCATTTGTCTTGAATGTTGTCTTCCATTCATCTCCCTCTCTGATTCTTATCTGATGGTATCCACTCTTCAAATCTATCTTAGAGAAGTAAACTGATCCACTCAAACAATCAAGTAAATCATCTATCCTGGGCAAAGGAAACCTATACCTTATGGTGATCTTGTTGATGGTCCGGAGTCTGTACACATTCTCCATGTTCCATCTTTCTTAGGACTGAGCACCGTAGGTACAACACATGGACTCAAACTCTCCCTTATCAATCCTTTGTCCAACAACTCTTGAACTTGTTGCTTGATCTCTTCATTCTCCCTTGGTGTCATCCGGTAGGCTGCCTTGTTTGGCAAACTTGCACACAGGATCAGATCTATGTGATGGTGATACTTCTCACGGTGTGGCAGCTCATTCAGTAGCTCATCCACCACAATGTCTACATATTCATTCAGCATCTCCTGGACTTCAAGAGGTAAATCACTCAATTGAGTGTTAGTCACTACACTTTTCAATTTACCAATGACTGCAAAACTTACCTCTTCCTTCTTCATGCTTTGTAAAAATTCTTTGCCACTTACCATCATTACTTTTGAACTCGGATTCATGCTGTATCATTCTCTTCCTTAGAGGTATGAGTGTATGCTCTACTCCATCCTTCTTGAAGGTGTAAGTATTCTTCCTCCCATCGTGAATGGCTTTGTTGTCAAACTGCCAAGGTCTTCCTAGAAGGATATGGAAAACATCCATGGGCATGATGTCACACATGACCTGATCTTTATAAGCTCCAATCTGAAATTCTACCTTACATTGTTCATTTACCAACAGTTGATGTCCTTTTTGCAGCCAAGACACTTTGTATGGAGTGGGGTGTGGCTCTCTTTTCAAGCCTAGCTTTTCTACCATCTCAACAGACACAAGGTTGTCTGTACTCCCACTATCAATCACCACCTTGCAGCACTTCCCTTTGCTCTTGCATCTGGTCCTAAACAAACTCTTCCTCCGAGGGGGTTCCATTTCCTCCTTGTTGGGTTTCAGAAGACTCTCTTCATGAGAAGAGACTCACCATCTTCCGGGATGTTCTCTAGTTTAGGTGCTACATCTAGCTCTCCACCTTGCTCTTCATTTGAAGCAATATACATATTCTTCCCATGGCTGTTTTGAGGGTTCTTTGGACACTCATAGGATCTATGACCAGCATACTTGTTGCACCTGAAACACTTACCCAAAAATCTGCCCCTACCTCTTTGATAACCTTGATAGGGTCTCCTTCCTCTGAATGGTGAACCGCCTCTTGTGTTCAATGATGCTATTGGAGCTGCTCCCTCCTTAGCACTTGTCTCAGCAATGTCTTCTATCACTTGGAGCACCTCTTCCTTTGAATGATCTGCCCCTTCCTCTTGAGACAGTGTTTTGTCTCCTGGCTATTTTCTCCTCTGCTTTTAGAGCAACCTGGTAGGCCTCCTCAATGGTCTTGGGAGTGAGAAGACTGATCTCATCCTGGATGTTGAATCTCAGTCCATTGATGTATCTAGCTACATTTTCCAAGTCTTATTCTATGTGGCCTGATCTGATTGTTATCCTCGTAGAATTCTTTAGTATATTCTTTCTGCACAACTCCTTTTGCCTCAATTTTGCAACTTCTTAAATAGGTTTACCTCATAATCTCGGGAATGAATTTTCCCTTCATCTTGGCTACCATTCCGTCTCGAGCTTTTAATTTTTTTCTTTGCCTTTTCTTTTCCTCTCTTCTTGCACTCCATCCCACCACAGGGCTGCATGCTTATGCAATCTGGTCATGGCAAATTTCACTTTTCTGTCATCTTCCACTATACCTTCAAAATCAAAGTACTTGTCCAGTGCTTTGATCCAATCAATCAATTCTTCCACATTCAAGTTACCTTCATACATGGGAACCTCCATCTTTGGTTTTGTGTTCACCTTCATGATGGCTCTAATCAATCTCTCTTCAGGTGTCTCTTCCTCCACCTCTGCAGTCAGCTCCTCCTCTGGTGGCTCTTGCTCACCATCACTGACTTCTGCCATCTCTGTTCCTCTTCTTTGTGCCTCTTCTAGGTCCCTCAACCTAGCTGTCAGGTTCCTGATGTCTTCAGCCAATGCTAATTGGGCTGCTTGGGCTACTTGAATTGCTCTCCTTGGTGGCATCTTGTTCTGTCACTTCTTATTCTTTCCTTTTTACTCTGGATCTTTATATTGCGCTCTGATACCACAAATGGTGTATAAATCGCTTGTCTTCCACAAAACACACCGATGTCCTTGATATGTCTCAAGGTTGATCAACCTTCTCAATATAAGAAAATTTCATCAATTATTTCAACACCGTCCTACCCATCACACTCCTCTTATTTTATAATGCAAACACTGGTACATGTAGTATAACATTCACTCCTACTTATCTAGCACACACCACACTATACTTATACTAGAGAAAAAAAAATCGGGACTTCGAGCAACCGAGATTGGCCATAAGGCCCAATACCGCTTCTTTGTACAGCCAAGGCCTTGAAGTCCTGTCCTATTTCAGTGACAAGGTCAAACTCTTTAAATGCACAGTAAGGTAATCCCAACCTCAATCCCGAAATCCATTTTTTTAGACTACACATGTGTAGGTAGGATCCGGAGTTAGTCTCTTGGTATATCCTCCCACCGCCCTTCACCTGTCCTATTTCAACTTAGGACTGGTTCAATGAATATAAAACTAATGGAACAGAAATTCAAAGAAAATCTGGTACACCATTACCTCAATGATCTTCAGGGGTCATTCTCAAAACTGACAGAGGTTGTCCTGCTCCGAACCATGAAGGATTTCAGCATAGAGAGGATGAAATTGCTTATAGCAGGTATTCTTAAACACATTTGATCGATTTCAACATAGAGAAGATGAAGATGCTCGTATCAAGTTCTTAAACACATTTGATCGATTTCAACATGGAGAATATGAAGCTTTGCTCGATATAAGGTATTAGTAAGCACTTTTGTTCTTAACAATCGACAAAAAAAACATCTCAAAACATGGACGCGCTGATCGTCCTCGTCAAAGACGTAGCCGGAGTGACAGGGTCGGTGGAAACAACACCCGCCATTTGAATTCTGATCTGCGCCTTTGGGAAACGTTAAAGCACGGTTAAGCATCGTGGATTTCCAAACAATATAGTGATTTGACCTGAACGTGGAAGATCCGCCGAGCCACAGATACGGCCAGAGTAGGAGAAATTCGGCCCTAAAACAATCAAATTGACTCTTTCACGACTTGTAGAAGATATTATGGTGCTCGGGGGTCGATTACCCTCGCTCCATCCTTTACAGTGGTTAGGTGGCCGGAAAACTCGATCGTAATTTTCTCCTTCCCACGCCGACACGGGTTCACCATGAAATGTTCGTAAAAACAAATAACAATTAAAAGAATGCACGAAAATGACTATCTTTATTTTCATCCGAATTTGTCCTTTTATTACATCCCTCTTTTGTCTCTCTTCCATCCGAATCACATCTCCAACCATAAAAAAAAAAAAAAAATTTTCATCTTTCTTTAGATGCTATCCCCACTTCCCCGATTTTCTCCCTTTTTCCCACCTAGGCTTGATCCTCTAAACTTAGCAAATCCCTGAAACAAGGAGATGAACACACCCTCCTATTTTATTCCCCTCTATCCCAATGAAATCTCTATTTTAGCCAAAAACAAATTGGCCTTATTTAGCTCATGGAGCTATTTTTCCATCCCCTTACAAGACAACTTGACCAAAACCAATAAAACAAAATAAAACATAGTTTATTTATTCATCTATTTTAACTGGTAAGGATGCTCCCGCATCAGATTACAAAGAACCCCATATATGCTACCAATTAACTCTATGGATCACGAATGAATTTAGCATATAAAATGGTAAGAAACTACGAAAATTTTGCTAAATTAGAAGACCTTCTAAGATAACTTCATGCCTATATGGAAAGCATCCCAAAGTGATTTCTTAACTTCAGAAATTTGCAATTCGAATTATAGATGGCAAAAAAATTCTGAAATATGTTTAGATGAGATGGATCTCTTTGTTTGAACTCGCATGCAGAGTTCGTGGGAGTATCCTTTGTTGGTTGGTTTCATGCACAAATATCGTCATGAAGTTGATAGGGAGAGGGACTTGTTGTTCTATTTAAGCGATTTGGAGACATTGATTACATTGGTTGTTATTCTTCCAATTGCGTTGCAGGAGATCAATACTACGATGAAGCATGCACACGGGAGATTAATCTATATTGTGGATTTTATACCGATGGGAAAAATGGTATGTCAAAGTCTTGATATCTTTGATCTGTTCCCAAGATAGTTTTGATACACTTGTTATCGAGAATTGGAAATCTTTATTAGATCTTAAAAATCCCAGTAACTATTTGAGATTTAATATCCATGATCACCTCTACATCACTATTAATGGGAGGGACATACCACTGCACATTTTACAAAAACTTCAAGATTTTATAGGATCATAACAAGAAGATGTTCCCATGACACGTAATCTCTTTGATTCTGTTATAGTTGAAACAAGAATAAAGCTCAAATTTTTTTAGAATCCTTATCATAAGAAATTAGAGAACGTTTCTCTAAAGATAAAATTCTTGAAGCAAAGGGTGTGATGAATCCTAATTTTTGGAATACTGAAGGTGGTCGTGTAAAATTTGTAAGAAAGAATTTCCATAAATCCATGGGTACAATAATGGAATATTTCACAAAGAATTCAGAGTTTAAGAGTGTGGAAATCAAAGGTATACCGAATGTTTATTTATTAAAGTTTCAATCAAAAAATTTTGCAACAACAATGAGGAACCAAAATAAAAATTTAGACGAACCTTCTAAAAGTGGTTCTATTACAAGGCTATGGCGAGGAATCTATCAAATTTCTTGTTATAAGAAGACATAAGTGAATATTTCATATTATATGAGTTATACCAAACAATTATTTTGGGGTCCTGTGGAGGACGAAAGGGTTTTCAAGTGCTTTATCATTTATAAAATCAAAACCGAGAAACAGTTGGATAAAAAATATGGAAAGTTGCATGAGGTGTTATGTATCTCACTACTCCATGGAAACCTTTCCTTTCGACAGAGCAATTGTACATTGGAATTCCCTTTGTGAAAGAAGAGGTGTGAATAATATAGCTACAAGCACAATTGTTCCCAACAATGAGAGTGGAATTGGCGCATCGTCACACTCTACAGAAGAGAACATCAAGTTTGAAGAAGTTATTGATAATGGATTGTTTCAACTTTAAATAGGTATCTCCTTCACCTTACTTTTATTGTTTGTTACCTTAAATTTTGTTTCAGCTCTTGTTATCATTAAATATGTTACGTATATATTTACATTTATTTAAATATAATTATTTCATCTTTTTTTTTTGAAAATGTGGGTTGACATCCATCCGAGGAAGCTTGCACTTCTCGAGACTGACAATGTCAGGCAACTCACCCATCTATCTACTAATCCATTTCTCATGTTGAGTTTTCTTAAATCAAAGATCTAGCACACTACGAAGGATGATTTCACAACCATCTAAAACACTAGAGGTAACTTAAAGCCTATCATATGACATTTCTTTATTTTTTACAATTATGTTTAATTTATTTTTATATTTGTAAAATGCTTTGATATATTTTTAAACTTTGTGGGATAAAATCACACAATCGAATTTTACAAAGAGAGGAAGATTTTTCCATATTATACAATACAAAATCCACTATCCATTGTACAATTCATCATCCACGATTGTGCTTGAAGCTAAATCTACATCCACGTAAAATTCATCATCATCCATATATATCATATCATAATCCTGACACTCCAATTATTATTAAATTCATCATATCATTATCATAATCTTGACACTCCAATTATTATTAAAACAATTATTTATCTATTTTAAATGTGTAGAAACATCTTTGTCCTAACACATTCCATTTTTTAAAAACAATTATCCATTATCATCATTCATCATCATCTATATCCATTCTAATGTCATCATATCATTACAAGTATAGAGAAGAAGATTTTGAGAATGTTTAAATGTCTCTGTCGTACTACATTCCAAATTTTCTTAAAACAATTATCCATTATCATCATCTAGATTCCATGATCATGCTTGAAGATAAATCTACGTCCACATACAATTCATGATAATCCATATCTATGAGACTATGATTCTATTGTAATGTCATCATCCACATCTAATGCAATCATCATTACAAGTAGAGAAGAAACATAAACACCATATACAATCTAGAAATTCTATACATAATATATAGGAAGTTATAAAATTAAAGATTATATAGTATTTCAAATTTTCAAAGGCTATAAAATTCAAGTTTCAAATCCAGATAATAAAATTCAAATGCCATGACCATCACATTCAATGTTTCAAATTTTCAAATATAGATTCTATTTTTCAAGTTTCCACACTCAATAATGAAAATTTTCAACCCTCAATTTTTGTACCCCTTTCCACTCATGTACTCCTTTCCCCAATGGCTTCTCCGCTTGTACCCCTTTCCCCAATGGAAGAAATAATCCCATAACTTATGAGATCTTCCACAACACTATCTAGATTCTTTAAAATTATTTCTTCTTGCTTTGTCGCATCTCCATGGGATAGCAAATTTGGATCAGCAGCTGCCTTGGTTTTGAATAAAATTTTAGGGTTGAAGCCATGCTCTTTAATTATCCACTTTAGTGCATTGTTTTGTTTGTTAACCAAAAAAATATTTCCTTCAAATTTTTCACGTAGATAAACTGTTCTTTGAGCTTTCTAAGTGAACTTGGAAAACCTTTGCTTGACTCTTCAAATTTTCATATTTCAACTGTAGAAAAAAAGTGATGTCAATTCAACACATTACTAAAATAAGAAAAATTAAAATTAACAAAAAATATTGTTTGAAAGTGATACTACTTATGACCGCTCTATCTCTCTCAATATTTGCAATCGCTGTTTCACCTTTTTCTTAGATTGTTTCTTGAATTGAATTCATTGATTTAAACATATAGGGTAATGGGCGTAGGAGGAATACCTATTCAAACATCAGTTGATGGGTTGTTGTGCGCGTATGAATTATAAATCCACAACTGACTGTGAGAGATTCCTTTTGGCTAAGAGGAACTACCTGTAATGAAAGCAAGACCACCAGAAAGAATTAAACAATATGGGTAGTGAACTACCTCGCGTGAGCTAGATTCGGGAAGTGTGATACTTCCTAGATGGCTATTAGTCCACTATTTTAAACAAATTAATTCTGAAAAAAAGGTAAATCCTATTGTTATTTTGAAATGATTTAGGTATCTCACTTAAAAAAAAAAGATAATAGATCTAATCTAACAGGCTAAGCTAGAATAGAATCCACGGGTCAAATGGTTGGTTCTGGGTTCTGCAGGTTTGATAAAGGTCTCGGATAGGTCACAAGTGAGTGAGGGTGAGGTAAAATTAGGTGGATAGGTCTCTGTTTAAGGATGTGTGGGAAAAAAAGACCGGTGTCGGTCGGGGGTGACCGACCCAGATTAGGTATAACGGCCGCGGTTCATCGTGAGATCTGGAAATGTCACAAAACAGAGTTTTGGTATCCTTTGTGATTGCACAAAGGATTTGGTTGGTGGGGATGAGGTATTTGGTCTATGGAGGTAAAAAAAGTTGGAGATGGTCAATAGGGAGCAAGATAAATAATGGATGATAGAATAATGATAAAATGAAATAACCAGGAAAGTATGATGTTGTACTTACTTGGATTTTGTTCCTAAAGGTCTATGTGTGAAGGACGGAGGTGCTGATGATGGGTTTGAAGGCTACAAGTGATCACCAACTAAAGAAACACTTCGCATGGCTGTATACACACTCCTCTTTTGCTTGGTTAGATTAGAATGTGGCTGGGAAGGTTGTGCAGAGAAGATCCTCAATCTCCTTCCTTAGATGTCAATTCTTGCTGGAATTGGCTCTCTGAAGATGCGTTATCTCTTTGAGATTTCATTCTTGCTCATCCACTTTTCTCCCAATGTTTTCCAACTTTATTCTAAGTTCCAACCTCCAACATGAAGAATAAGGTTGTTTTGCAATTAAAAGGGATAACCGATGGCGGTCCAGATTAATCGGATGACAGGTTAGAAGTAACCGATGTCCTGGCCAAGGTGGGATTTCTAGGTTTACTAAACTACGAAGATCCTCTGGTTTACTTGGATATCGTGTCCTTATCCCGCGAATTAGACTGGGAGCTTCTTGTGAGCATGTAGGAATGTGGTTAGAGGGAATGTAGGCATTTATTTTTAAGGTTTGGGTAAGTATTAGTTAGTTATGGGAACTGCTAAGAATAGGTCTTAGGTTGAGTTGGCTTGGTGAGGTGTCTAAGTGAACTTCATGTGTGGATATTATTTAAATAATATATTTTAATAATATATAGTGAGGATAATGCATTAATTTAATTAAATTAATATTAGTGGGGTGAAGGGGGTCATGGCTAGGTAGATGTAATAAAGGAGGGCTTATATGTCGAGGGACGAAGGGGGAGTGTGACCTAATTTTAGTGTCTACATTTTGCCCCTTTTGTTGTGTAGCTTGTATTGGTAAGCGATGCTAACAAAAATAAGATGTGGTTGGCCCATGTGAGGGTGAAGGTGATCCCCCTCAAACCAAGAACTGATGAGGCAGCATGATGAAGCGGTGAGTGGTTTGATAAAAGGTAAAGGTGAGGAAAAGGTAAGTGGGTGTAGGGGAAGAGGGTGAAAGGTATACTCGGGTGATCTAAGTAATGGGTCAGGGTTAAAGGTAGCAACAATCAAATGCGCACACACCTATAAACTACAACACGCTATTAGGTTGAAGAGCAGAAAAAATCTACATCGTCAAAGTCGATAGATTTATCCAAAGAAGGGTGAAGTGAATCTTGTATCCAAGGTATATGATAATGTCGGAAACACAACATAGGTTAGGTGCAAGAACATGTAGGTATGTTTCGGTACACCAAAGGTAGGGTCAGGATAAATGGTCACGGTAATAGGCTAGGTAAGGTCATTGGGTCAATCAACACAGGTAACAGTGCCACAAGGTATAGCGAACACATGAGGTCAAAGGTCACTATCAATGGTCTAGGTCCAAATATCTAGGTCACGACACGGGTAAGGCCGAGGTAGGTGTAAAATAATGAGTCCCTAAAGGAGGAAAAATGGAGGTAGTAAATGATGAGATGGTGTAAAATGTGGAAAATGCTGGTTATGTATGAAAATGTGAAATAATATAAGTGGTAAAAGTCATGTGGTATATGGTATAGATGTCGAGGTTTTTGATATGAATAGGAAATCAGGTAAAAAAGGGGGAAATGGTTAGGGTAAAGAGTGGCTGAGCTAACCTTCTAGGGCCCCATGCCCTGGAAGTGCCGCCTACATAGTCCCCATCGAAAAGGGACCTCGGACCAATGTATTTCTCCCATAAGCTAGGAAATAATATGAGAAGATCAAAGAATAGGTAGTGCGGTTAATAGTTAGGTTGGATTCGAGGTCATAAGTATGATGAGGTCAAGGTCGATTAGGTGAGGTGGAATATAGGTAGATAGGTATGGGTGATTTTAGGTTGATTGAGGTGGGAGAAGAAAATCTCAAAAGATAGGTGTCGAGGCTCTAGTCCTATATAAGAAGATCAAAAGGTAATGAAGAAGAGAAAAGATAAGAGGGGGAAAGAAAGCCACCCGATTGGCAAGGATCAAAACGTATGAAACACATCTTTAGATAGGCTAATGAACGTAAGACCCTAAAGACATTACATGATTGATAATTCTAAGAGTGATGAATAGTCACATGATCACCAAATGTCGTAGGTTTAGCAGGTCCCTTGAGGTATGAAGTGAAAAGACAACGGGTAAGGAGGTGTAGGTAATTGTGTCATAAAATGAGAAGTAGAATGCCTTAGGAAATAGAGCCAAGATCACAGAGAGTAAGTCCATGACGAAAAGCTTATTTTTCTTTTTCTTTTTCTTTTTGACTTTTTAGATAGACTGATCGATGTGGGAAGTCTATACGGGAGGAATATATGTCTCCTTGAGGTCTTCGCAAAGCTGATCGATGCGGGAAGCTTCTAAATTTTGATTTTTGAGAAAATAGTCCTCTTTTTGGAAAGACTATGTAGAGAGTTGCAAGCTTTTTATAGCTGTCGTTTGAGGGAGAAGTCTACTCATAGTGACAATTAAAAGTGGAAGATGTCCTTTTGAGGGATTCATCTTTTATATTGGAAGTTTGACTTAAGGAGTTGATCCCTTATTTTGGAAGATGTCCTTCTGAGGGATTCATCTTTTTTTTTTTTGGCTTTTAAGTCATGGATGAGACTATAATGAAGCATTTGGTTCATGTTGAGAAGGAAACTTGGGTGAATGACCATGGGATCTCATCTAAAAGAAGACGAAAAGTATCCATAAGAATCATGCCATGTGCAGAGCTATGGTGCACATATTTAAGATAAGGCAAAAGGGTGACGGGTAATCACATGATTCTTGTTTAATCATTAGGGAGATGGATGGAGTGGATAGCGCTTAAGGGATGAGTCTATAAAGAGACACAGGGTGAGGTAGGACAACGATTCAACAATATAATGGTTGAAGATGTAATGTGTTAAGGGGCTCAGGTTCGGGTTTACCCTTAAGTGAGGACAAACAATAGGCACCCGATCCATAGGTATGAGTTACGATGTATGGTCCAAGCCAATTAGGAGTGAATTTTCCCCATTTACTTTTTTTTTTTCTGCTTTGGTTACATGTTGATTTTCTTTCAAAACAAGGTCACCAACTTAGAAAGTTTGTTCATGAACACGTTTTTCATAAGCACGTTTGATATGTTGTTGATAAACTTGAAGGTGATCCAGAGTGTTAAGACGACGTTCGTCTAATAACTCTAGTTGTGCTAAGCGGTCCTGACGAAAGTCATCATTAGTAAGCATGTCATGGAGAGAAATGTGAAGTGAGGGGATCTGGAATTCAAGAGGCAGAATAGCCTCGATACCGTAGACCCAAAGTGAAAAGGGTGCGGCTGCGAATGGCAAAGTGTGAATACTAGTGTAGTATGCCCATAGAGCAAAAGGAATGTGCTTATGCCAATCCTTCCCAAAGTATCGTCAACCACTTTCATGAGAATTTTTTGAGGGTTTTGTTAGTGGATTAAACTTGGCCATTAGTTTTGGGTAATAAGGTGAGGAGAAACTAAGTTGAATCGAAGGTGTCTCAAAGTTTTTGCAGTTTTTTGTTTTTGAATTGTTTTCCATTGTCGGTGATGAGGTGACGAAGGACACCAAAGTGACAAATGATGTGATGGTTAATGAACTCGCATATTTTCTTAGCTTTTTTGGAGATGAGTGGTATGGCTTCTACCCATTTTGTGTAGTATTCGGTAGCTATGATTATGATCCTTTGATGGCGTTGGGAAGAATGAGGATTGATATCTTTGACAACATCCAAACCCCATTGAGAGAAGGGCCAAAGGTCATGTAAGGCATGACTGGGTGTATGATGAAGGTTGGAATGTTGTTGAAATTTCACGTAGCATTTGACATAGTTGCAACAATCATGGTTAAGGGTCGACCAATAATAGCCTAGTGAAGAATACACTTAAGAACAACAAAGCCACTAAAGTGACCTCCACATATTCCATCATGAACCTCCTTGATGGTATAAGGAATTTTAGAACTTGTGAGGAATCGTAAGAGAATACCATCAAATCCACGCTTATAGAGGAGTCCCCGGGATAACAAAATTAGAGACCTTCTTAAGGAAGGCACATTTTCTGTTATAGGTGAGATCGGGAGGTAGAATGGAGAGGGAAAGGCAAACAGAGTATTTTTATACCAAAGGTCACTCGGAGTTAAGGGTGTCGGTTTCGATTGAGTAAACATCATGAGGTAAATAAGAAGGTGAATGGAGGCATTATATAGTGACAAATATTTTGGAATCCGGGGAAGCGGATATTTGGAAAGCTAAGCAGGCCATGTTATTTGTAAATTTGTTGGCTGACCGTGGGATGGTTTGAAGGGTGTAATGATCAAAAGCGGTCAAAAGTATGTCTACATGATGTTTATACTTTTGAAGTATCTCGTTATGACATTGGTACATACCATTGACTTGGTTTATGACAAATTTTGAATCACCAAATATGTGGATTGATTTGACATCGAGGGCATAGGTGGTCTGGAGACCTAGTACGAGTGCTTCGTACTCGAAAATATTGTTGGTGCATTCAAAGTCTAGTTTGAAAGACAAAGGCATGGGTTCTACATCCAAAGGGACAAGGATAACACCAGCTCCACCCCCACGCTGACACTTGAAACCATCAAAGAATAGTGTCATTTGGTAAGGGGGTTCATCCAGGGAAAGGGTAGCAATGGATTCATCAAGAAAGTCAAAATTAGAGGGTTGGTCCCCGAAATAGGTGCATCAGCCAGTTGGTCGGTGATAGCCTGGCCCTTAATTGACTTTTGGTGAATGAATTCAAGGTCAAGATTAGCTAAAATCATAAGCCATCGTGCGGTGCGCTGATTTTGATAGGGTTTGGCATACATGAAGTGTAAAGGGTCAGTGTTGGTCACAACATAGGTTTTGTGGTTGAGTAGGTAATGGCGGAGTTTGGT
This sequence comes from Taxus wallichiana var. yunnanensis, assembly GCA_018340775.1. NCBI lineage: Eukaryota > Viridiplantae > Streptophyta > Pinopsida > Cupressales > Taxaceae > Taxus > Taxus wallichiana. Next base: position 530,791,595 of record CM031239.1, on the reverse strand, counting down.
GGTGACAAAAACTAAGGCTAAACAAAGTTTTTCTAGGTGGTGTATTGGGTTTCATAGTCCAAAAGAGTACAGCTTATGTAATAAAATGCCTACTCCCTATGTTGTTCATTGTGATGAGCGAGCATGGCTCCCAAGGAATCATCGGTAGCTGATATATATAGGTAAAAAGGCTGATTGTCTTTTGGTGGAATGAGTATGGGTGGTTGGAGAAGGTATTGTTTTAGGGCCTCAAAAGTGTTGTGACAGTCATCATCCCATTTAAAGGAGACATCCTTCCTAAGCAGATGATGAAATGGTTAACACCAATCCGATAATTGTGAAATGAAACTAGCAAATGGATTGCAATTTACCTTGAAGGCTACGGTGTTGTTTGAGGTTCGTGGACGAAGGCATTTCCAGAATGGCCTTGACTTTAGTAGGGTCAACTTCTATACCATGGAGGGAAAAAATAAATCCCAAGAGTTTTCCTAAGAGAACTAAGAAAACACACTTTTTAGGTTGAAGGTGGATGCAATATTTAATGAGGTGATCAAAGATGGTTTCAAGGACAGTGAGGTGCTCGATGCAGTGTTTAGATTTAGCCAAGAGATCATCCACGTAATCTTCCAATATGCGATGCATGATATCATGGAAGATGTAAGTCATAGCATGTTGATATGTAGCACCAGTGTTTTTAAGGCCAAAAGGCATGACTCAATAGCAAAAGGTTCCCCAAAGGGTAATGAATGCGGTCTTGTGCTGATCTTCAGGGCAAGAAAAATTTGGTTATAACTTGAGAAACCATCCATGAGTGAGAGCATCTCATGACCCACGGTAAGGTCAACCAGTTGATCAATACTGGGCAAGGGAAAGTCATCTTTCGGGTAGGCGAGGTTGAGGTCTCGGAAGTCCATGAAAATGCAGAGTCCCCCTGTTGCTTTAGTAATAGGGACAATGTTAGAAATCCAACAAGGATAATCAATGGGTAAGATGAAGGAAATGGAAAGAAGATGTTGAAGTTCTTCTTTGACGAGAAGAGAAATGCGAGGGTGTATTTTCCTTAGCTTTTTTTTAATAGGTTTAGCATCGGGAACGGTTACGATATTGTGGACCACTATGGTGGGGTCAATACCGGGCATGTTTGTGTAAGACCAAGCGAAAGCGTGGTTATGATCTTGGAGAAAGGAAGTGATGGCTTCCTATTCAGCAAAGATCTAAAGATTGTCTGATCTTTAGGATGTGCGGGTAAATCCCTGAGTATGAATGTTGATCTCAATAGTCGATTCATTCAACATGGTTTGCGTCTCATGGGGGGTAGCGATCGATGAATATATATGAGTATTCTACACCAAGGTAGGTGAGTATGGATTCATCATCCACGAAATTGAATGACATTAATGGTCGGTGTGTCGTTATCGATCATCTCGGGATACAGGAATGGGAGAGTGGAAGGGGCCTCACCTTTGTGTTGATAAGTCAAAGGCCCCAAAGAAATGGAGTTTATGAAAAAAGTTAGGGGATAGATTCAGGGATCCATCGACTTCGTCGGTGAGGGTGGTGATGAAGGTGGAGAAGGGCTAGGGTCCTTAAGGAATTCAATGCGGGTCTGTTTGGTAGAAGGGTTTGGGAAGAAAAATCCACTCCGGTCATTATGTTTGCGGGTGGTACATGGAATAACGGTATGGCGAACTTGCTTATAAAATCCAAAACCAAAACCCTTCTAGCACAATGTGTAGGAAGGTGTGAGCAAAATGGCGATTGGTAAGTGATTGGAAGTCTGCAGAAAATGTGCGAGTTGTGATGGTGGTTTAGGTGTGTAGGTGGTAATATCAAGTCCCCATAGGTGAGACTAGTACGAAGATGAGGAGGAACATGAAGGAGGCATTCTCCTATACGGTGATCATAACGAGGGTGTTGGTGAAGGCTTCCATACTCATGTGGAGTAAGGAAGGTGTTGACACTATATAGGAGGTATTCCCCAGTGAGGTGTTGAAAAACACCTTCTAAGGGAGTGGTTGGTATGTTGGTATACGGTATGGGAGATGTGTTAGAGGTCAATTCGGAGGTGGTGTTAAGGGATTGGGAAGCTAATGGGTCAGCCATGGAGGTTATAGTAGTGGTAGGCATGGAGGAGGTATGTGTTATGAAAGCAAAGTGGTTGTCTTGGAAGGTGTAGGTGTAATGGTATTGGTTGCAGAAGTAGACGGCTTGACCGGTATGAGTACATTATTGGGTTGGTAAAGCATGTTGCATGTTTTGAAAGGTGATGGGTCAGATGGAATGGTATAATTGTGTCCTTCGGGTTTAAACTTTACACAACGATGCAAAGTGGAGGGAACACAACCCATGACATAGATCCAGGGTCTACCAAGCAACAAGTTATATTGGAATTCCCCCTCCAAAACATAAAACAATTCTGGAACAGTGCGGGGGCCCACATGAACATGAAGGATGACAGTGCCTAGTGTGGAGGTGATAGCGTCGTTGAATGAACGCAACATGATCGGATGTTTGTGCATGTAATTGTCAGGTATGCGCATTTGAGAAAATGCATGGGATGAAATGATGTTAATGCTAGCGCCTCCATCAATCATCACACGACGCACCCGTATGTCATCAATGTGGATAGAGATGAAGAGGGCTGGGTCTAGGTCATCGTTTTGGTATGGTACAATCTTTGCATCCGAGAAGCCGAGGGAGGCCACTTGGTGAAGAAGGTGAGAAGGGGATGAAGGTGGTAATTTGGTGAGAGAGGCTACATGATGGGGTGTGATAATGGAGGCTACGGGTGTAGGGTCATTGGGTAAAACGTCAATAGATTGATGAACCTCCACGAGGGCTTAACGATGGGATTTCAAGGTTTGGATGAGGTCGTATAAGGACATTTTGAGGGGATATTGGTGTAATTGTTTGAGCATGGTGTGATGTGTGATGCCATTAGAAATGGGGTATGTGGGGCTGCAGATAGTTATCTTAGGTATGGGTGCAGATGGTATGTTGGGTATAGGATTAGTTGGTGGGTCAACTACCTTTTCTTTACCCTTTTGCGCACGTGTAGTGATGTGTACCATGTTGATTTGAGGGAAATTTTCAAATGGAGAAGGTGTAGGGTAAGTGGTATAACGACATGAAGGGAAAAAACCTATTGGAGGAGAAAAGCTCTGTGAGGTCAGTTGGGTGCAGCAACATTTGGGTGGTGGTGTGGCAAGTTCTCTGATGTGAACCATGTTAATTTCAAAATTTGTGTGTGGTTATGGGAGCTATGAGGATGGAGGTTGTGGTTGTTGAGTGCGCAATGTGGGAATGGGTGTTGGTGAAGAAAGTTCCTCGTTAAGAAGGTCATCATCATCAAAGTTGGTTTCGGTGGACACAATTGGATAAGGATGATTTTCAAGGCCTTGTAGATTATCCACATCATGCCCGACACACGATGGTATGCGAAAATTATGGTATCATCAAACCCCTTTGGCTTGGTTTGAGGGGTCGAAGGTCAGTGGTGGTAATGTGATAATAGAATTCTCGAGGAGGTTGGTTAAAATTTTGGCATAGGAACCTCGCTAGTGGATGATAATGGGAAGTGAATGTGGGTTTGGGTTTAGGTGTGGTTGGTATGTCAGGTATTTTTTTTGGAAGAGTAGGAACAGGTCGAGCTATGGGCTTAGGCACCGGTGTGGTTTGAGGTATTAGTTGGGTTCATTTAGGAAGGGGCATAGTAGATGGACGGGTAGGAGGGTGTGGGGTTGTTTTGACTACCTTGTTGTGAGGTAGTGGGGCTTTTTTTTTTGGGTTCGCACCTTCTTGGGTAAAGGTGATGTTGGTATACGGTGTCTAGAAGGAAAAGAATATGTAGGAAGAGGGTGAGTTACCCATGGGGATAACGGGGTGCTATGAAGGTAGATGACACAGTCATGCTTGGGTGTGAGGGATAATGACTAAAGTGTAGTACGTAGTGAAGAAATGGCTGAAGGTATCGGAGGATTGGTGTAAAGAGATGTGCAGGTGCAGGTATAAGTTGTGTTGTGTGCCTAGGTAGGCTAGAGATTTGTGAGGAAGGAATGGGTTGTTGTGTTATTGGGTTATCAATGGGTGAGGGGTGCTTGACCATGTTTGGTAGTTGAGGTCTTAAGGCAGGACAGGACAAGTGCAGTGTGATTGGTATGGTAGGGGTACGAGGTCGATGAGTTTTTTCTTTATTTTGGGTGTCGGTGTAGGTGTGGTTATAACATTGGAGGATGTAGCTAAATCCAGTTTAATAGGTGGATGAGTAAGGTGGTGGTCGGGGTGACCCCTAAAGTGGTAATAGGTTTAGTGGAGGTAAATATTGTGGGTATGGGTTTGGGTTTAGGCATAGGTCGGGTTATAGGTAAGGGTGTGGTGTGAGTTTTAACAAATATCATGGAAGGGGTTGACAATAGTGGTTGTATGTGGTTTGATGGGTATAAATGTGGTTTAGGTAGATAGTGGAGGTGTCATCGAGGGATCTCTGCATTTGTGTTGAGATAGGGAGTAAGAGGTGCCCCCATAATAAAGCCTTATCCACATAATCCAAGTGATCAGCCAAACATGAGAATGGCACGTTTGTGGGTGGAGTTGGTGAAGACCTAATGGGAATTCCCGTAAAATGCATCTTAGAGACGGGGAATCAGCCAGTTTCAGCTTCTGTGGGTAAGAGAGCTGAAAGTAGGTCTATTGGATGTCGGGTAGTGGATGGAGAATACTCACCAAGAGGAAAAGGTATCCCCACCGGGTCTATGATGGGTGGAAGGGATGATGGGAGTTCCTCTATGAGTGGAGGAATGGATAGGTGCTCCTCTATGGGTGGAGGAGGTAATGGGTGCTCCTCTGTGGGTGGAGGAGGTAATGAGTGCTCCTCTATGGGTGGAGGATGTACGGTGGGAAAAGGGTCGTTAAGTGGAGAAGCTAGGGGTGAGATGGTCTCAATGTCAGCAGAAGACTCCTCCATAGGTGATGTAGGAGATGAAGGGTGTTCTTCTATTGGTGAAGGAATAATGACGATTGGTTCAAACGTGGAAGGAGGATTTTGGGATAGGATTTCCTCTATGGAAGGGATGTGAGGTAATTAAGAGGTGACAGTACCTCATTAAAGATCGCATGAACCTCACGAGTATGGGTATCATGAGTGGATGTCTCACCTGTTTGATTGGATGAAGGGGCATGATTGGGAAATTATTTTTAAAGATTTGTAGATTTTGGTTGGGGGTGGTGTTGGGATTATCCACAAATCAACTCAGCTTTCTCGAGCATTTCTGGGACAATATTCTTAAAAGTGATGCAAATGCATCACTATGACCCTTCACTCAAAGTGATAGTTACAGAAATATTGTTCCTTATACCATGTGGGCATGGGGAGAGCACAATCAAAACCAAAGTGTGTGGTTTTATGGGTGAAAGGGTGATGGTGCCATCTTTGATAAGCTTTTCTAAGACAGAAGAGTAAGGTTCCCCAATTGTGGTATATTTTCGCTACTCTTGTCCGAATCGTGAAAAACTTGAACGGGTGATATATTAGATGAGGTGTAGCTTGATTAGACAGATGATCTGGGCTGGCCTTGAGTACCACCGCATTAGTGGTATGTTTAGCTTTTGTATAATTGGTTGGCAGTTTGGAAGAAGAAGAGGTTTCAGTCGACTTGAATGCCAAATTCTTATTTCGTAATTGGATTTTCTTCTCTTCGATGGCCTAAATCTCTAACTTTCATGCCATAGTGAATGCCTCATCAAATGTTTAGAAAGTTTGGACCTGTAAGGTTGGGGAGATATGTCTAGCGCAAGCTCGGGTAAAGAGCTCGATGAGTTCAGTTTGTGGCAGTTGGAAGGTAAGTTGATTGATCAAAGCCGCACCAAGCGAGAGACAAAATGTGATAGATTCATCCTCATATTGACGTGTGGAATATAGATCAGTCATGGTAACTTTCTTGGTGATATTGATAGAAAAATGATCCAAAAAAGCTTGGGCTACCTGATTGAATGAAAATATGGAGTGTTTGGGTAACCCACTATACTAGTCTAATGCAGGTCTAGTGAGGGAAATGGGAAAAGTTTCGCAAAAGTAAGGCATCATCATGAGCAATCAAATAACATCCATTTTTAAATTAGCGCAAATGTTGTTGTGGATCTTCCTTACTATTAAAGCGGTTGAATTTAGGAATTTCCCAATGCACGAGGTATGAATGGATGGGTGAATAGGCTCGTTGCAAATCTCATTGTAAGTGAGAGTGTTGCATGAGCTAAAAAGTGATGCCTCCAAGTGTTTGCATATTTTCCATCATCAATTTAATTAGGTCATTGGTGGTTTGTGATGATTGGATGAGGATGTTGGTTTTGGGCATATAATGGGTATGGCATTCCAAAGTGTATGGGGGGTGCCATGTAAGGTGGTGGAGAAGAAGGAAATGAATAGGGGCATTGACCAGAATGAATAATAGATGAAACATGCGATTGTTGGTAGTATGTATATGGGGAGGAAGGGTCGTGGTAACCCTAGTGGGATAGGGGCTAATGATTTTGGAATGGAAAGAACTACATTCTTAAATATGGTAGAGGTGACCGACACTGGAGGTGGGAACGTAGCTATAGGTATGTGTGAGACATGAGGGATGGATGAGGTTGTGTTTGGGGTAATCGTCAAGGGTATGGTGGATGTAATGGGTGCCACAAAGGTAATAGATGCGGAAGTCATGGGGGGTATGAAACCTAACTGCGAAACGACTGGGGGTAAGGTGGATGTAGGTAGCATGGAGCCAGATGGGGCTGATGTGGAAGTGGGTGTGAGTGTCAGGGGGATAGATATAGGAATTCCGTATATCAACTAACCGAGGCGTCTTGAGTGGATGAATGGGAAAGGTAAAATTGATGGCGATAGGATTTTGGTCAAGGAGTTGTGCAAAATCCTCATCTCTGGTAGTGATATTAGTAGGCTGGATAGGATCCATGGTTGGTGATAAAATAGAAGGTGGTGATGGACTAGGTTGGAGCGGTTGGCAACTGGTGTGGAACACGAGGGTGTTTGCTTGTCTTGGGTCATTACCATGTGAACCAAGATCGATCAAGGTGGGGTTGCTTCTTTGTAAATGGTACAGAGAATAAGTAGGAAAAAAAAATGGATGAAGTAACAAATGGTGGGTGGAATGTGAAACAGGCTAACCGATGCTAGTTAGGTAAAATCGACATTGGTTAGGGGTAACCACTGCTGGTCACTGTAGAAAATAGGAAGTGAGTAATCAGTGAGGTATAAGGAAAAACCTGACAAGTATGCCAAATCTGGGGATATGTAAAATGTTAATGGGGAAAAAAGTGATAGTGACAGAGACTGTGGAAAGTAGAAAAAAGTGAAGTGAGAATGTCCTTTTGAGTGGGTTAGAAAAAGGACCTAGAACCGACGTCGGTTGAGTTTAACCGATGATGGTGGCCGAGGTAACCAAATAACGGTTCTTGTGAGATTAAAATAGTGATGAGAAAAAGTGGTTGTGAATTAGAATTTGATGTGGAATCAAAGCCTTAATTCGGGAATGATGGTGATATGGTCCGAGGCACACTCACGTGAAGTGGAATACACCGACTATGATGAGGAGTGTACAAGGATGAACAAAAAAGTGATGAACGTGATCTTTCACCTCAAAATGTAAACCAAGATAAACACTAAGAAAATGCGATCCTAAGAGTACCATTTTCTATTATGTTTGTTTAGCTTATGCTATTCAAAGGACCGACACATGAATTGTGAAATAGAGTTTTTGATGAGGATGGTTTCTGTAAAGAAGGAGATCTATAGGGTGAGGTTTCAGGTTTGTTATGGCGGTGGAAGGCTTCGCCTCGAAGTATGACTCGATAGAATAGTGATCTGGGTGCCCACTGTGCCATGATTGTGTGATCACCTATAGCTTCTTCCAGGTAAGATATTGTTTAAGAATGTATGTATTTGAATTTTTGTGCTGTTTGGTAAGACTCGAGAAAAAGAAAAGGATAGAAGTGCTTTCTTACAATTCGTTTGTCAACCATTAGTGGTAATGACTTCTAGCGTATAGGTTGCCCTCATTTAATGTGAGATAATGCAGAAAATTGAAATGAAATTTGATTATTTTATAACCCAAATTGAAAATATGAAATTGGATGACACAATAAGATGAAGAGGAAGAGGGATGCTCTTTCACTAAAATGCAGAAAACATGAAGAAATGAATCTTTTAAATACACCAAAAGAAAAGTTTCCTTTAGAGAAAATAGAAAGAAGGAGTGTATTATCAGGGAAGAAAATTAGTGTGTACGCTTTTAGAAGGGAAAAAACACACAATTTTTCCTCCGAATGAATGAAATGAAAGGAACCCGGATGGGTCCCACCAGTGCATGCCAAAATGTTTCACCTTTTTCTTTGATTTTTCTTGAATTGTTGATGAAATAGATAGATAGGAGGGTGTAGGAGGACTACTGTTCAAATGTCGGTTGATGGGTTGTTGCACGCGTATGACTTCCGAATCCACAACCGACTGTGAGAGCTTCCTTTTGGTGAGGAGGAACTACAATTGTGTAATGAAAACAAGACCACGAGAAATAATTAAGCAATATGGGCAAGTGAATTGCCTAGCGTGAGCTAGACTCGGGAAGCATGATACTTCCTAGATGGTGTCAGATCCATTTTTTAAACAAATTAATGCTGAAAACAAGGTTAATCCTATTGTTATTTTGAAATGATTTAGGTATCTCACTTAAAAACATAATAAGAAAATAGATCTAATCTAAACAGCTAAACTAGAATAGAATCCAAGGGTCAAATGGTTGGTTCGGGTTCTACAGTGCGATAAAGGTCTCGGGTAGGTCACAAGTGAGTGAGGGTGAGGTAAAATTAAGTGGATAAGTCTCTGTTTAAGGCTGTGTGGGCAAACACAGAGACAGACGTCGGTCAGGGGTGACCGACCGCAGTTAGGTATAACCGGCGCCAGTTACTATGAGATCTGGAAACATCACAAAATGGGGTTTTGGTCTCCTTTGTGATTGCACAAAGGATTTGGTTGGTCGGGACAAGGTATTGGGTGACTGGAATAGGTTTTTGTGAGGTTTTGATGGGTCTATGGAGGTACAAAATGTTGGAGATGGTTAATAGGGAACAAGATAAACAATGGATGATAGAATAATGATAAAATGAAATAACGAGGAAAGTATGATGTTGTACTTGGATTTCATTCCTAAAGGTCTCGTGTGTGAAGGATGGAGGTGTTGATGATGGGTTTCAAGGCTGCAAGTGATCACCAATGAAGAAAAGCTTCGCATGGGCTGTATGCACACTCATCTTTTGCTTAGATAGATCCGAATGTGGTTGGGAAGGTCGTGTAGGAGAAGATCCTCAATCTACTTCCTTGGATGTCGATTCTTGCTGGAATTGGCGCTCTAAAGATGCGTTATCTCTTTGAGATTTCGTTCTTGCTTCATCGCTTTTCTCCCAATGTTTGCCAACTTGCTTCTAAGTTCCAACCTCCAACCTTGAGAATAAGGCTGTTTTGGGGTTAAAAGTGATAACCGGGAAGGCGGTTGATTAACCGACGACGGTTAGGAGTAACCAATGTCGGTTAAGGTGGGATTTCCTAGGTTTACTAAACTAGGGAGATCCTCCTAATTTCCTTGGATCTCATGTTATTATCCCATGGATTAGACTGGGAGCTTCTTGTGAGCATGTGGGAATGTGGTTAGAGGGAATGTAGGCATTAATTTTTAGGGTTTGGGTAAGTCTTAGTTAGTTATGGGAACTTTCTAAGAATAGGTCTTAAGTTGAGTTGGCTTGGTGAGGTGTCTAAGTGAACAGCATGTGTGGATATTATTTAAATAAGATATTTAAATAATAAATATAGTGAGGATAATGCTTTAATTTAATTAAATTAATTAAATTAATATTAGTTGGGTGAAGGGGGTCATGGCTAGGTAGATGTAATAAAGGGGGCTTATATGTCAAGGACAAAGTGGGAGTGTGACCTAATTTTAGCGTCTACAATCGCTACTGAGATCCTTGTCCTTACACCATTTGTTAAAATATTCTTGAGCCTCAACACTAATATTTTCCAATTTGTTTAATGTCTTATCCAAAATATCATCTTTATATTTTTTTATACATGTGATCCTACTTCTTACTTGGGTAAGTAAGGAATCCATCTTCATAGGTTAATTATGGACTACAACGTATAAACTATCCCTTTGCCAATAATTTTCATAACGACTTATTATCTCATTGATAAGTACTTTAGCCCTTATCTCTCCATTCTATGAGCTGAGTGATATGAGGTAGAATAAACTCATTGACATGGGATTGAAAATCATAACTAATTAAGTTCTCTAAAGGAAAAGGTAGCATGGGTTGTGGACTGGAAAATTTTACAATAACAAGATACATTCTTCCTTATCACACGTTGTAGTAAAGGACAGTGGCTAGAATCATGATTCAAATGATAGATCTCACAGTCTAACAAAAATGAACATATGGACCTGTGAGGACAACTATCCTTGGTGTGTCCCTCCACTTTAAAATTTGTACACCAAATCCCTGAGCACATTTCATGAGCTGAATTTGCTGATAATTTCTCTAACTCGATTTTCCATAGCTATAATCTGTGCCTCTAAGAATGGGCTAATGCTAGTGTCAATACTCCCAACTACCTCAGCATGTAGGGCTACCTCTAATGCCTCGCGTGGATCAGTATATGTCTTATGTGACAACGCCCTTCTAAATGGTGTAATCAATCCTCCAATGAACCATTGTGCATGTTGGCTTGTGTGAATATCATAGGAAAGCTTAGACAAAAGAATTTTAAAATGGGCATCATACTCGCACACACTCTTAGTAGTGCCTTGCTTGATATCTTTGAGTGCGCTTATACTCTTCTGCTCAAATTCTAGAATATAGAAATCTTTCAAGAATGGATCCTTCAATGCTTCATAAGCTACGCAAGTCTGATCAGGGTCAAAATTTCTATACCAGCAGTGGGCCCATCCCTGTAATGTGGTAACAAATTGGCTTGTCTTGCACTCAAAAGATGTGATCCCTTTTGCAAGCCATAGTATTTCACACATATGCACATGTTCGAAGCATCTTCTCTACCCTTATTTTATGGAAGACGAAGATAAATTTCCATGTAAATATTCTAGGGTTGGTGTGCACCTTACCCACCTGATCGAGAACCTCCTGTGTTTTCCCGCCACCGAGAACCTCAAGAGCTACCTATGCCTCCTGATCTTGAACCTGTAGCTAGAATAGGTCCTGTAGATGTACTCCCCTGTACTCCAATAACATTACTATACTAAACCCCTACAGTCTATGAAGTAGTTCCAATTCCAGAGGTGAATCCAACATTCTACTCTCATGTTCTATGTAGACGATGCACCTAAAAACACACCTCCAAATAACAATGAAATCATCTACCCTGCCATTGAAGTGCTTGCTCTCTTACTTCCTAAAATTTCTTGTTGATTAATTATCATACTAGATACTAGAAAAACAAGTGCAAGGGCTAGGTTATCGGGTAGGTTCGATTGATGCACACGTGTGGCCCAGTCATATCTACTAGCGCACTTCCTTTTGAGGTCGAGGAGGGTTCGCATGCCGATGGAAAAGTGACAAGCGAGCATAGGAATCTACAAGTAACTTTTCCTCGCACCTAACCTCCCGAGGTCGTGTGGGATAGACAAATGGTGGGGATTAAATATGTGTGGGATTTAGACAACCTAATCGGGCAATCTAATGTCTTCAAGACACTAGTGGAAATTGAAAATCTAAGGCAAAGAAGGCCCTCCTAACTCCGAATTGGTGTGATAGATCGATCAGCGAAGGATGAATGCTCAAGACCGTAATCAATATCGAGCTCTCACACGCGTGATTCGGTCTATAGGTTGTGGAATACATGCAAAATGTCCTGGGATAGTTTCTTGTATATTTCTAGATAAGGTCATAGGGTGGATGGTAAATATAATCGACTCTATGGGTGATTCTCTTGGCTAGTCTAGAACTCCTTAGCTTTGTTAGGCTGTTTGTGTCAGGAAGGACAAGCTGTTCGATGATGATAGGTGGAAGTGGAGTAGATCGAATACTAGTGTACATAGGCCTACCATCTATGTATGATTCACCTATGGGCTCGTTGGGGTGTGGGATTTTGGGCCAAAACCGTAGATCTGCTCTCTTTAAACCCTTCTACAAGTCAAATGGATATGAATCTAGGGTAATCTGTAGTTTGGTTGATTTGACCAAAATGTGTGTGCTTGGTCATCTTCTATGTTTAACTGTGCAGTTTGAAACTGATTTGTTGTAAGTTTGTTGTTGTTTGGAAGACTTGGATCCCGATATTCGATCTATATCGAGTTATGGCTGTGTGAGATTGGGTTAGGGCATGATTGGCTCGAATACGTATTCCCTGGGCTCTCTAGGTCCCATGATTGTCATACAAAAGCAATAATGTAAACTAAATGTAGCAAAATAAAATTAACTATGCGAAGTATGTCTATAACATATATAACTTCTATTTTTTTTAATTTTCGATGAATTTTAAAAATGAATTTGAAAGAGCATCTATTTTAATGTATCTAGAAATTGACAATCAACCTAGTGTCGAATTTTAAAACAAACAAAGTAACCGAGTATAGCTACTTGCCTGTGTAGTTGTAAATCTATTCTAAACAATGAAATAACTGATCTAATCTATTTGAAATACTCTCGATCCTACCTCAGAAGTGAGGAAAGAATCATAGTCTCTTAGAAACTATCAATCCCCACAGCTTCCCTGACAATATCGAAAGTAAGATTGACTAAAATAAAGTAATTAACTACTCTATTTGATATGATTCTAATTAGAACTTTGAAAGCTAGAACCTGGATTCTGCAAAACAGTGGCGAATCCGATGGTGTGTGTGATCTTGTCCCCTCAGTGTGATCTCCTCGTTCCTTTGTGTTCACATGGATCCATAAAAGCGTGTAATGCTAGCATCAACAGAAGTAGATATTGGGACAAAGGTACCTTAGGATATAGACTGAATACAATGTGAGTAGGAGAGGGATAGCGCAAGAGCACATGAGCTTGGCTTATGCGATTCCTAGTAGGATTTATTGCGAGTCATGCAACATAAAACATCTAGAACATGAAAATATCTTGTTTGAAGAACAAAACCCGTAAATTTAATGGCTTCCTATTGAAAACAAACTATTCTACTCCAATGGATTGGATAAAATATCAACAGCACTTGCACAAAATGGATATGTGGCTTCCTAACAGCAAAACAATACTAACTAAGCATGCAATGAAAGAAACTAAGAATTCTAAGTAAAATGAAAGACTAATCTATTCAATGAGAAATTCGGAGGCAAAATTTGAGGGGCCATTTGCTGCTTGAGCACAAGCCATATATTTATAACATTTGCATTTACCCAAGGTAAAACCAAATTGATATCTTAAACTATAAACAATGGAAAAACACTATTCCGAGGAACCAGAATCATTAATGCAAGCTTATGGCGGTGAAAAAATCTGGTAAACATTGAAATTTATGTGAGTCGTGTTAAAAGAGCATTTTGGAAAATGCGTAAAGGACCAACGCCCGAAAGCGGGGCGATTCAGACCACCGCCCGCTTAGGGCGGTGGTCATGAGACCGCCACCCAAGTAGGGCAGCGGTTTTGTAATCAAGAGAAAAGGCCAGAAAAGAGGGGAAAAGAGAAAAACAAAGCATGTGGGGGCTAAGTGGGGCATGTGGGATGATAATGCATACTTGGAGAGCTTTTCGGATCCCGAACACCTTGCGAGGAGACTGTATAATCATTGGGGTCCTTGTTACATTGTTCGATGGTGCAAAGTACCTAAAATTTTGGGTACATACATATTCCCCTCGAGAAGCGTTTTAGCCATGAAGAGGCGTAAAATGGTGGGTCCGAGTATGGCGGTCCCGAAATGGGAAGTTGGAAGTCATATCTGTACGCCCGTGTGTCGAAATGACGCGATCCAAAATTCCCGCTTCTGTAAACGAAAAGAGAACTCAAGTGCGAGATAGACAAGATAGATCGGAAAATAAACACTAAAATAATGGGAAATGAGGACGTACCATTTGTGCGGGGTAAGAACTTACCTCCATTCGGTGCTCCAAACCTCGCGAAAAAGGTATTTTAAAACAAGTCAAAGTTGTTATATATATGAAAGTGGGCCCATTTTCCTATTCATTTCACGCGTGTTGATTTGATTGATTCGAGCTCGGGACCCATGGTGATGGTTTCTTATGAGAGTAGAGTCAAAACGTTCATGGCGAGATAGCGATCATGCCTCCGCGTGTAGATCATCGACCCGCGAGATCACAGGTTAGTTTTCCTCAATTTATCATTTTTACCTTCAAATTTTTAAAATGTTAAAATCTTTGTCGTGGGGGTTATTTTCAAAAATGTTAGGTTGAAAAGGTCCATCTAGGGGGCCTACTAGGTAGGCTTTGTTTTTAGCTAAAACGGTCCTTTTTTGGTGTTTTTAGGATTTTTAAGTTATAAAACCCACGTGGGTTTTCGGGACACGACCGCCGCCCTGCCCAGGGCGGCGGTTACACGACCGCCGCACCTTATTCAGGGCGGTAGTTACAAGACCGCCACCCTTAAGGCGGTGGTTACGAAAACGCTTCCTTGCTCGGGCGGCAATTTTGAACGAGAATGTCAAAAGAACACCTGTTTGAGATTGTTTTTGCATTTTTAGCATTTCTATGTGTTTTCATGATTTTTCTAATGTCACTTGGATGCTAACTTGCTTTGTTTTGTGTGTTTTTGGGTGTATGCAGGTGAGGGAGGAGTATATTCGGTGGAGTCGAGAGAGAGAGTGTGATTGGCTCCCAGCAGTGCTAGATGCACTTTCACAGGATGAGGAGGACACTCTTCAGAGGGCCGAGATACTACGTATCTCATGCATTCCACATGTTGCACCATCCAGTTACATACTCTGTGACTTGTTCTCCTATTGGGATGCTGATCGGAACACCTTCCGATTACCAGGGGTCCGAGGTGAGTGGACCATCACACTAGAGGATGTTTACCGTATCCTGGGGGTCCCGATCATTGGGAGATGACTCACCCTCGAGACAACAGGTTCATGAGCCCAGATAGCACAATGAGTTTCCTGTATGGGAGATGTAGTCATCTCCACAAGTTCAAAGAAGGGGGTCATATTTTGATCTATTCCTAGTTTGCCCATCCCCTTGCTTCGCAAAGCTAGTATGGGGATCCTTGCCTGAGATTGATCGGGGATAAGGGAGGAGACACATTACTATACTGCTGGTCCCCCATCATTGCACAAATTGAGGGCCATGGCCAGATTTATGCCTGGGGAGTAGACATACTTGGGACTACCTACCATGACTTATACAGGTAGTCCATTTACAACTGAGGGCGATCTTTGAGCCACCCGACTGGGTCATGAGTTGGGTTTATGAGCACTTCATTCCTTATGGTAGAGGTGTAGAGGTGACAGATCCCTGAGTTGTGAGGGCATCCAGATGGACAGAGATATGTCGGTGCTCGAGCACCTCCTCGTGAGTTGCTTCTCGACCACCGATGATGTGGAGGCCACACCATATCATATGATGGCAAGTATATGGGGTGAGGAGGCTCTTATTTTGATCTCCTGCTCCACCACAAGACAACTTATTGATAGAGTGGGGCGAGTGGAGATACACCCTTTGGCCAAGTTCCTCGGCCATTTGCCTACCCTATATGGGCATGCTTCCCTTGGTAGCGCCACAGTATACAAGTCGATTCGAGAGGCCGAGAGGGTCCTAGAGGCCGGGGTTGGACAATTGTTACTCCTGGCATTCCTATTGCGGCCAGGAGGGTAGTACGTGCCCGAGGAAGAGCCGGTGTGCCTCAAGCACCCTTGCTTCAAATTTCCGTGGGTCCTACCCATAGCAGCGATGACCCCATCGACATAGACTCTGAGTCCGAGGAGTTTACAGGGGAGAGACAGAGGAGGAGACTGAGGAGGACAAAGTGATCCTGAGTGGCATGACACTCAGGATATCATGCAGGCAGAGAGGGCCGAGAAGAGTGCAGAGAGAGTTACTCTGGTTTCAGAGGAGCCACTCTCCCAGGGCCATGGTGGGGAGGATGAGTCCATTGTAGGATGTTACATTGCTCCAGCCATGGGGGAAGCACCTCACCTAAGCGGCGACATCGTCGTAGGTGCCGACCCAGAGATCCATCCTGGAGGCTCAGTGATTCGAGTAAGTTACCATCCTTTCCTTTTAATGTTTGTTTTTAATTAGGATTTCCTTAGTTGCTATCTCTCCTTTTGTTTTCTCTTGTATTTTATCTCTTGTTTCATTTCTAATTTGTTTTTCTTCCTTTGTTGTAGAGACCAGTCGATGAGTGGTGGGACTTGATTCAGAGGTATGCACCGATACCCCGATGATTCCCATGGAGAGGACCCGCGCAGAGTTTCTGTGGATCTTTGGGAGCCCTCAGCACTGGTAGACACACCGACGCGTCTTTGCCCCGGTTTAGATGTGGCAGGATGGTATTGACTCTCCGCACGGAGCTAGCGGGGTATAGGACAGCCGAGCACCTAATGAGGAGTCATTCTCATGGTGAGACTACGGCCTGCCCTCGGGATCCCGAGCCCTCCATGAACTTAGAGTGTCGGCATAGCGGAGTCCTAGGCATGGGTGCGCACCTTCAGAGGGGTCTCATAGGGGTTGAGAAGCCACTTGGCTCCCCTAGATTTTTGCATGATATTTTTGTATATCTCGGGCTCTTTGAGCATTTTGACCATGCTTAGCGCATGATGGCATTATACAGAAATTTTGATATATATATATATATATATTCTTTTTGGATCAGACTTTTGACATTTATGGCTTACTTGCATTTCCGTTTCCTCATGTGAACTATGATGTTATGCATGTATGCTCTTTAGAATGTATGCAATGGAGAACAAATGATACAAATGTTTACTTTCTTTTTGTATTTCATGATGCTGATATATGATAATGTAGATAGAATGTGATTTTGAATCTTAGTTTCTGTAAGCAATTTTGGATACTTCATATTTGTTTTGGAAAAGTAGTGAAGACAAGCTGGTATGATGAGTAGATAGACTTGCCCCACTCCTAACCCCGCGCAACTAGTAAGATGCGAGGGCTCAACACCGAGAGCTAGAAAGGGCACAAGTTGTGAAACGTGTTGAAATGACAGTGATGAGAGATAGACAAAGCTTTGACGGAATCAAATTAGGATGCTACAAGCTTACTCCACTCGAGTGACTTCATAGTTTTGGGATGTAACTTGCTTTGTGGTTTATCTAGACTTAGATCCGTAGATGGCCACATGGTAGACAAAATCGGTTTTAGGATTTTTAATTCTCTTGGAATTTTGGACATTTGATTCATCAAGACTTCAATATTTGAATTGTTTGTCTATGACCTTTACATTTGTTTGTCAAGAGGACCCCCTACACCTTGCCCCATGCTACAGGTAAGAAGTATGGGCTTATCACCATAGGCAAGATATAGGCGAGTAAGGGCATTTCCATCCTTTCCCAACCCTACGTCACTAGTAAGAGAGATGCAAGCTTATCACCAAAGGTTAGTGGGGCAAGGAAATGTGTAAATTTAAAATTTTTCTGTTTGATCTATATTTGACTTGTTTACTTGAGTAAAATGTCAATGTGTTCTTTTTTCCAAAGAGATGTACGCACGGGATAGATGTGACACCATGAAGCTTCAAGAACAGACCATAGGCAAGACACCCATCCTAAGAAGAAACCAAAAGTGAGAATAAGCATGCAGATCTTGGTATGGTTACCAGTAAGACCTTGTCATATCTAGCCTTATTTGATGAAATGATTCCGAAATAGTTTGATGATATCATGGAAATAGAGAAGTACGATTAGAGTGTTTATGTCAACAACATCATGAGTTTGTAATGAATTGCTTTGAGAACAAATTCCTTGATCACAATTTTTGTATGAAACAAGCGGACAAAATGATTCTAATCTATATGAAGATGCATTGTAGATATAATTATACAAGTAGTGCTAGCTACTTACGCGTAGAATCATTTGAGGTGCGGGAATTGACTATTTGCCAAATTCCTCACCTTCTAGCGATACATAGGAGATATGCACTATTTCCATAGTCCTTCATGATCCGGTATGGGCCTAGCCATTTAGGCGAAACTTCCTTCCTTCGCCGGTCTTTTTGTCGATCCATTATCTAGCCTTAGAACTAAATCACCTTCATCATAAAAGTATTTGGTCTTTGGTGAGGCAAGATCTGCCAAGAACATATCTATAAAAGGTTGTCTTTGATCTTCCCGGAAAACATTACATGAATTTATTGTATTCACGACATGTTCTAGTGCAATGGCCCTGAATTTTGTGGAAACCACAATAGGAGTTAGGATTGTAATTCCTAGTTTGTTGGCTCGGTGTATATGTGGCCTAAAACTTTGATCAAATCATTGTTTCTATTAAAGTTTTGCGTTTGTTGTTTTTGGTTTGAATTGGTTTTGATACCTAGTTGAATTTTGATTTGGATCACATATAGGGCTTTCACCATTGTTGTTGTGGATGATTAAAATCCACTGTATTGATTGTTGGAGTAAAGTTATTGTTTCATTGATTGTTTATTTGTGGTGGAGTATTCACAACATTTACCTTTCTAGCCTGATCGGTTACTCCATCCATTGTCACTCCATGATTTTTGTTAAGGATTTTAGGTCCTTGATTGACATTCGTGATAGTAGGATAAGTTGTAGTGTTTTGGTTGGAGGTGATTAACCTCCCATTGGCTCCATATGTCTTGCGACCACTATCAATTTCCGCTTGATCTATCCAAAGAGCACTCTCAAGTACTTCATCGTAATTTCTTAGCCGGAACTTCTGGACTTCTTCCTTTAGCTCTCTACTGAGAGAATGAAGGAAAAGATCGCGTAGTTCCATCTGATCCATGTTTACAGAACTTGTCGAAGAATAGAGAATTGTGCGCCACCTCTGGACCAAATGGGTGACAGATTCATTGTGTTCTTTCTTAATGTGCAAGAATTCCCTGATTCCTGTCCTTAATAGTTTGTTCATGTCAAAGGCCTTGATGAACTCTGACATGAGTTGCTTGAATGAATGGATGGAAGCCTCAGGTATTCTATAATACCAATTGAGAGCGATGCCCTCCAAAGTTTTGGGAATATTTTAGCAACAACCCCATCCCATGGGAGTAGTTCTTGAATGGCTGTAGCGTAAGATTTGATATGTGCATTCGGATCTCCCTCACCTTTGTATTTGGGCAAATTGGGAAGAGGTTTGGAAGCATGACACTTCATATGGTGAAATCTAAGGGCTCTTTCAAGTATTCGAATATGTCCCTATCGCATAGGTTTCTACCATTGATGGTGTCTGGCGAGGAGCGGCGGTGGAATGGGTTGTTGATATGGCGTTGCATATGCATTGGTAGGAGCATAAGGGAACCCCCGTGGTTGAGTAAAAATACCGGAGAGGAGAAAATATCCCCTTGTGGTGATTTGGAGTACATGTTTAAGTATGAAGGGGTATTGTCCAAGAATGGATTATTTTGTACTGCACGGGAGGTATTGGAACAATGTTAGAAATGGAAGTTCTAGTTGGCATTTGTTGTGAATATCGAGAATCATGCCTAACGTGCCTATTCCTGTGAGGAGGTCTACTTGGCTAGGATGGCGTGGAGGATTAGAATTTCCTGCCTGTATGAATTGAGAGTGGTGATTTTCCTGAGCAATTTCTAATCCCCTAACTTTCTCTACTAAAGTTGAAATGACCTCATTTGGTGAAGCCATGATATTTTTCCTTAGTGGCATTTCTTGTATATCTTGGTGTTGTATAGGCATGTGATATCCTATTATGAATTGATGGTCGCCTCGCCAAGTTTCCCCGAGGGCATTTCCTATATGTAGTGGCATGGAGGTATTTCCTTGAAAAGAGACCTCGGGTTGTGTTTGTAAACCTCCTATAGGTGGGTACATACTTCGAGAACGTTGTTCATTCCTGGCATAACGTACTGAATGTTCATCATCTAAACCCAGGTATGAGTCTGATTGTCTACTAATTTGTGGTCTAAGTAGTACCTGAGGAGACAAACTAGACTCTCTTGTGAGCATCATATTGTTCAAGCTGAAGGCTCTGTTTGTTGTGTTTGAGCGAGCTGATCCAACTCCTCTGTTTGAAAGGATGAGCTATATCTAACCCTTGGAGTTTGTGTTGATAACTGGTTAGTTGAGTAGTTGTCACCCCATACTGAGAGTGAGGGTGATGATTGTCCATTCAGTTGAGCGTAGTATGCCTCAAGACCTAAGAGAGGCCTACCATATGCATCGAATCCCGACATATTTGGAGGGTATATGAATACCCTGTGAGAATAATGGGAAGGAGTGAAGATGATGGTGAAAGCTAATGAGCTAGTAAAGATGAAAGAGTTGTTTTAATTTGAAAGAACCAATAGAAATCGACTCCAGGACGAGAAAGTAGAAAATTTCACGTTGGGTTCACCAATTTTATACGATGGAAAAGTGACAAGCAAGCATAGGAATCTACAAGTAACTTTTCCTCGCACCCGACCTCCCGAGGTCATGCTGAGATAGCCGGTGGGGATTAAATATGTGTGGGATTCAGACAACCTAATTGGGCAATCTGATGTCTTCGACACGTACTAGTGGAAATTGTGAATCTAAGGCAAATAAGGCCCTCCTAACCTAAACTAGTGTGATAGATCGATCAGCAAGGATGTACTACTCAAGGCCCCAATCAATATCGAGCTCTAGCGTGATTCGGTCTATATGTTGTGGAATACGTGGAAAATGTCCTAGGATAGTTTCGTGTATATTTCCAAATAAGTTCATAGGGCGGATGGTAAATATAATTGAATCTATGGGTGATTCTCCGCCTATTCTAGAACTCCTTAGCTTTGTTAGTTGTTGTGTCTAGGAAGGACAATCTGCTGTTCGATGATGATAGGTGGAAGTGGAGTAGATTTGAATACTAGTGTACATAGGCCAACATCTATGTCTGATTCACCTATGGGCTCGTTGGGCTATGGGATTTTTGGGTCACAACCATAGATTTTCTCTCTTTCAAACCCTTCTACTGGTCAAAGGCGGATATGAATCTAGGGTAATCTGTAGTTTGGTTGATTTGACCAAAATGTGTGTGCTTGGTTGTCTTCTATGTTTAACCCATGCGAGTTTGAAACTAATTTTTTGTAAGTTTGTTGTTGTTTGGAAGACTTGGATCCCGAGATTCTTGATCTATATCGGTTATGGCTATGACGAGATTGGGTTAGGGCACGATTGGCTCGAATACGTATTCCTGGGCTCTCTAGGTGCCGTGATTTTCATACAAAAGAAATATGTAAACTAAATGTAGCAAGATAAAATTAACTATGCGAAGTATGTCTATAACATATATAACTTCTATATTTTTTTAATTTTTGATGAATTTTAAAAATGAATTTGAAAGAGCAGCTATTTTAATGTATCTAGAAATTGACAATTAACCTAGTGTTGAATTTTAAAACAAACAAAGTAACCGAGTATAGCTACTTGCCTGTGTAGTTGTACATCTATTCTAAAAATGAAATAACTGATCTAATCTATTTGAAAGACTCTCGATCCTACCTCAGAAGTGAGGAAAGAATCATAGTCTCTCAGAAACTATCAATCCCCATAGCTTCCCTGGCAATATTGAAAGTAAGATTGACTGAAATAAAGTAATTAACTACTCTATTTGATATGATTCTAATTAGAAATTTGAAAGCTAGAACTTGGATTCTGCAGAATAGTGGTGAATCCGATGGTGTGTGTGATCTTGTCCCCTCAGTGTGATCTCCTTGTTCCTTTGTGTTCACGTGGATCCAGAAAAGCGTGTAATGCTAGCATCAACAAAAGTAGATATCGGGAAAAAGCTAGCTTAGGATACAGACTGAATACAATGTGAGTAGGAGAGGGATAACACAAGAGTATAGAGCTTGGCTTATGTGATTCCTAGCGGGATTTATTGCGAGTCATGCAACATAAAACATCCAGAACCTAAAATTATCCTGTTTGAAGAACAAAACCTGCAACTTTAATGGCTTCCTATTGAAAACAAACTATTCTACTCCAATGGATTGGATAAAATATCAACAGCACTTGCACAAGATGGATATGTGGCTTCCTAACAAAAAACAATACTAACTAAGCATGTAATGAAAGAAACTAAGAATTCTAAGTAAAATGAAAGACTAATCTATTCGCAATGAGAAATTTAGAGGTAAAATTTGAGGGCCATTTGCTTGAGCACAAGCCATCTATTTATAGCATTTGCATTTACCCAAGGTAAAAACTAAATTGATCTCTTAAACTATAAACAATGGAAAAACACTATTCAGGAACTAGAATCATTAATGCAAGCTTATGGCGGTGAAAAAGCTGGTAAATGTTGAAATTTACGTGAGTCGTGTGAAAAGAGCATTCTCGAAAAATGCGTAAAGGACTGCTTGCCCTAAGCGGGGATGTGGTTACAAGACCACCTCCTCGCTTAGGGCGCATTCACGAGACCGCCATCCGGGAAAGGCGGTGGTTTCATAACTGAAGAGTAAAAGGCCAAGAAAAGAGGGGAAAAGAGAAAAACAAAGAACATGGGGATAAGTGGGGCATGCGGGATGATAACGCATACTTGGAGAGATTTTCCAAATCCCGAACACCTTGCGACGAGACTGTATCATCATTGGGGTCCGTGTTACGTTGTTCGATGGTGTAGTACCCTCTACAATTTTGGGTACGTACGGGTTCCTTGTCATTATTTACTAAGCGGAGGAGTTCCTAATGCCGGCTCCATGTCTTCTACGTGAGCTCTAAATCCTTCATGAGCCATCTCTCTCCTCAACTCCATCCACTCTAAAACATCATGTTGTTTATCTATCTCCCTCTCGCATGCATCATTTTAATTGAGCCACCTCTCTTCTCTCTGCCTTGCTTCCGCTAAGTCCGCCATCTTTCGACAAACTTGTTCTTGCCCCGCATGTGGTGGGGTTTAGTTAACCATTGGTTTACTCTCCAAATTCAAATTTACCATTAAGATCTTGATTGCTAGTGGAATTCCTTGTAGGTAAGTTCCCCTTAGATATTGTAAAAACTAGAATTCAACTACCTTTGGACACGAATAAGTTGAAATTGAGTATTCCAATATATAGCTGTTCAAGACACCATAGAACCACATATCCATAGCTCGAGTCCAAATTATATTAGTATCATAAAGGCCATGAAGTTTTTCCTACATCCAAACCCAAGTGCGTGATACCTCCAATTCCACTTATATGCATAAGAAATCAGCCACTCGTATAATTTCTATTGGAAATATGGTGAAAATCTCTTATATAAACTATCATACGTGATTCTATTCCATGCACATGCATGTGTTAAACTCAGATCCAGTGTTGAACCACTATGCGTATTCTTCTTCCAGATCATGTATCCACTCCTTCAACACTCACTAGAGTTAACCACTACATCTTCATCACAAACCATCCTGGAAACAACCGAAAAAGAGGTCTCGACAACGGAACCAATGATGTAGCCTAGAATTTACCAGTAATACCCTAGACACACTGGCACATCACTCAGCCTAGACTAAGAGCTCACCCAAAGCATGCAAAGGTACCAAGTCCCTCTTTAGTGTTGTTGTTGCAGGTTGTTAGCATGATGAAGACTTAGCACATGCAGTTCCATTAATAACACATCATTCTACAAAGCATACCAGATCTATATCTAAGGGAGATTAGACTTTAAATAATAATCATGATGGAATCAAATACATGTAATATCCAATTACACACAAGAATACAATCAGATTCAGCCAATATCCTCCATTATATTAAATAATTATATAAAAGCTTCATTACAATAATAATAGTATGCGCGTAACAGATTTAGCAACATAATCTCACTATATCTCTCTATGTATATTCATCATCATACATATATCTACTATGTAGTTCACTACATATATATATATATAAGGGTGGGTACTTACCCTTCACCGCTTATCTAATCCCAAAATAGGTCGCATGTTATTATTAGCCATGAGCCATTACAAAAATAGCCACACATGTAAGTGCACTAACAATAGACTACCGGTAGTTAAGCGATAGGGATAAATCTATCCTCTTCGGCCGTGTCCATGTAAAGCACTTTGTATCCGATCCTCCAAAAATAGCCAATGCATGGTGCGCATGTATCTACCTCGTTTGTGTGCTCTACACGCCATCTCTTAAAATAGACCTTCATGAGCGAAAACGACCTAGTCCCAAAAGATAAACTTCTGCTTCACATGTGTGTTCTCCCTTTCCATTCATGCCTTTGAATATGACATGTTTTCCCACGCAGACTTCTTGTGTGCTTTCTATTAAGTGTTCTCTGATCAACAATAATTTAGTACCATTCAATGCTAGGTGAGCTCAACCATGCTACCTATTAATTATTTTATCATTTTATCTTCGTGATGACGAGAAATGGGCCCCATTTGTCCAATTTGTCATGTGTACAAAATTGGATAACATTTTTTAGGACCTCTTGAGGATAATTTCCTGCTAAGAAATAGTCCAGTAGCCTTAAGCCATCCATTAGGAATGGAGTCAATGTTGGAATCTTGAAACTGATTTGGTTCTTTGCGATGGATCCTAAAATCCCCTTGAGCATTGCCAATCTTGGACCTCCTTGGAATGATAAGCATGAAGTATCTAATGAATCGATAAACACTTGGAATCTAGAGCATACTATAGAAATTTGAATTAAGAAGCCGAGGAATTGGGGATATCTTGAAACCTTCTTTGAAACTTTGAACTTTTCTCTTCCTTGAAAAAACTCCAATGAGGAAACAGTGTGCAAAACAACACATGAGAAACAACAGAAAATAAAACACACTGAAACTAAAAACCATACTTGCCCCTATTGAAACATGTAGGGTGTGAAAAACACTTATTCTTCTAAAATCAAACCTATTTCTACTCTACGCTAACTGGAGGAACATGTGATTCAAACAAACCCTGTAACTGGTTGTGAAAAATAGCTCCCATTCCTCACAATGGATTTCCATGCAAATGATTTGACAATGGACATGGATGAGACTGAGAGTGAAAATATGAAACAAGCCCAATTTTTACTTGTTCCACCGAGGCATCAACTGGAAAGAGAAATAATTCCTCTTTTAGTTGCTTTACATTTGTCCTGTATTGTAACTAATCCTCAGAATTGTGAAACTCATCCTTGCATTTTGAAATGAATGTGACTAGTTCGACATCTCCTCTAGCTTCAATGAAGCCAAATACCTTATGGGACATGGTATAACCTATTGAATATTCCTGTTGCTCTGAACTTCAATTTTAACAAGAAAGTCTTGTTGAAGACATATTTGAAAAAGATGGTTGTTCACGACCCGATTTCCCTCTTGTTTCCCATTTACAAATAATTGATCTTTCACATGGTCGAATGGTATCACAATGATGTATCCCTCATTTGACATGGAATTTGAAAATTCAAACCCCCCTATTTGTAGCTTTTGAAGATTGTTAGGGGAAGAAAATTATTCAAGAATACTTTCCTCCATCACAACTTTGTTAACCAAAACAAGTTTTGTAACTGAAAATAGAAACCTCTCCATGACATAATCTTCATTCAATGCTTCTAAATCATTCCGATATTCTCATGTGTGTTCCTCCTTTACGTGTGATGAGGGGTACGAAAGACTCAATTCCTCCAATTCTGATTCCAAAGGACAATTATGAGTAATGAGTTGTTCTGGAGCATGTCCCTCCACAACACTCGATGCTTTGTGTTGGAAAAGAAGTGATGAAATAGAAAACTTGTCAAGTTCCATAGGCTCTTGTTCATCGAAACATTCTTCCAAATATGATAGATAATCAAATTCTTCATTCTCTAATTGTGTCAAAGGTTCCTATGTAACCTGAGTATCCTCCAAACTAGAACTTCCTTCACCTTGATATTTTTCATTCTCAAATATGAAATTAGAAAGATCAAATTCATCTAAGAGATCAGAGTTTTGTAATAATGAAGAAATTGAAGGATTCAAAAACTTCTACATGATCTCATTTGCATCAATGACTGTTGAATCTACCTTAGTCTCATGAAACTCCTTGTGGCTGATTATAACATCTAATGATGACCTTGGAATGTTGTTACCACCTTCCAGAAGTGCTTCCAGTTCTTGACATGCATGGAAATTAGAATCATTGCAATCACTAGAACTATCTTGTACACTTGAGAGTCTTTCTTCTTTGACTTGCACATGCTATTCTCCTAGAAGATTTGGAGTTGGCTCTTTCTTTTCTACAACTAGTTTTTCCACTTGTAGTGATTCAACCTCCTCTGAAGATATGGAGCCAATATGAATGTTGCATTCTAAATAGGTAGATTGTTTGTCTTCCTCATTCAGCTCTGGATTTTTTTCTAGTACTAAACTAGTTTGTTTCATCTATTCTTGAGCCTCAACTTCTGTATGAGGTTTAGTTAGGAACGAAGTTTGCTTGATGTTAATTTTTACATCCCACTCCTTCAAATTATTTGCATGCTCTCCTTTGCTAGTCTCCTTGACCATATATTCCTCCCTTTCACTCATTTCTTGAATATGCTCCTCCCAAAATGGATTTGGGACTACAAGACAAGGACAAATTGGGATTCATCTGATTTACTCACCATTTGAGGAAGTGGAAGAGATTCAACTTCTTGTCTTGGTGGCCTTCGTAGGAAAGAAGGGACTTTAGAAGAATGAGGCATGGAAGATTCATGATGGAATGGAGAAATAGAAGATGAAGTAGTGTATTCCACCGTAGGGGTAGCAAATGGAAGGTTAGGATCATGTGCTTCAAGTTGAAACTACATGGGTGGAGACACAAAAAGAGGGTTATAAGGTGGTAATGTTGGGACCTCCTATTGATAGGATTGACTAACATTATATTCATGAACATCCCTCTTCTTGATCCATTCTCTAACTTGAGTCATCATATTGATTATGAATTGAAGCTTTTGTTGGGGATTAAGCTCACATGGTATAGGGCCAGTCGAGGGGTATGGAATTCTGAAGCCAATCTAGGATGCCTTTGTTGTGTCATTGATCCTTATTTGTACCATGTTATGCTCTAACTCTCAAACCTTCTTCTATAAGTGGTCTTCTTCAGGTGTGGAATAGATTCAAAATCTGCATGTCATTGTTCTTCAGTATCCCCCCAGTCTGGTGGATGACCAAAATGATCTACATCTTGCTCATGTGGGTATGCATGTTGAAACTGATATTTGTCATGAAATTGGTCTGGAGGTGGATTATAATAGCCTAAAGATGGAAAGAATTGCCATTGTTACAAGTGGAAATCCCACTATGGAAATGAATTCATGATGGCATCGCTTCAAGAATGGAAATATGTCGAAGAAAACTAGATGAAAATGGATAAAACTGAAAGTCTACAATATAGAGAGTGGGGTAATTTGACCAATGGAGTCACCAGTTGTGCTTGGGTTTACCTCTTAAGGCTGAAATTTCACTAAGAGCACAACAACTTAATGAAATGAAGTGATGCTAGAATGGGTGATGTTGAGACACCTCTTTTCCTTCTCCTTAAAGGAGACAAGGAATTCACATAAGTGAATAAAATGAAATTTGAAATATAGAGAGATAGAGAAGAGAATTCACATAGGTACTTTGATTTGTGCAAGTGAGATGAGAAGTACCCAACTCTGGGCTCGAGGTCCCAGCTTCCTCTTCCCTAAACTAAGTGTGCCAAAACCTAAGTTGTCGCCATATCTTTGCACCCTCAAGAATGGTTAGAATGTATAACATGATATTCGGTGTGATTGGGACACATGGGATTACCTATCAAGCTATGGGACTTGGGCTCGAGGTGACCTCGGTGGTTGGCTCACCGAGTCAGCTACGAGAGTTGGGCTCGAAAGCTCATTGTCGTTCTACCGACAATCTCCCATTCTACACATTTGTGTTATTTTGCCTCGGAGTGAATTTACCTATTGTCTTCAACCTCTAGTTCTAACTTTCGGTTTGTCCGAGTTCCAGGAGAAGTGCGGCTTCCTCTTCCTAAACTAAGTGTTGTACTACTCTAGTGTAAATAAAATGGCTATCTAGCCCTATGCTAACATTTTGATGGGTTTTAGGGAAAGATATTTTAAGAAATGAAACTATAATAGTGATGGTGATGCACCAAACAAAGAGTGTTTCTAGACTCAAGAAGGGTTAATTTGAAGAGTGTGTGCATTCCTGTTATTTTGCCTACATGATGTCAAATTCACCTACTACAACTTAGAGAGGTTATAAAATACCTAATACATCGAATGGTGATTTTGAGTTGGCCACTTGAGATTTTACATAGCTCCATCAAATGGGGCCGACTCTATAATCTCACCTGAAATTATCTCGTTGATTCATGATGTTCAGTAAGATTCTGGACATTTATTCAAATGCATACTTCACCACAAGAACCTCATATCCGACATTTCTCTCGCTCATGATCCTAGATGACAAGCTATAACTTTCAGGCTCAACCGCCAAGGTCATCCTATATATTCTTTTGACTTCTGCAATGCTTCTCCATAAGCCAAGCTAGGCACAAATACCAACTTAACTTTGCAAAACTCTTTTCTTTGCAAAACTCTACTGATTGAGGACGTCCCACCTGAAATTATCTCGACTTGACATTTATTCAAATGAATACTTCACCATTTATCCGACTTGCTCGTTCTCATACCGAGACAAGCTATTTTCACGACTTGATGAGCCCAATTATTACACCCGAGCTCCATCATGTCACTGACCTTTTATCAATCGGTTCTTCGTGGCTCACTTCATTAAAATACCATACCCCTTGTGAGTTGAGCTTATATCTCACCAGATATGTATAATTTCTTGGGTTCTTCATTTTTAATGGCTTGGACCATTCTACCAACCTTGCATACTACGAGCCCCTTCACCTGATGTAAACCAATAGTCTCCTGAACACCTCAGCTCATGACTTGATCTTAATACAAGCTTGTTGTATGGATCCTCCTTACATACCTGCGATCTCAACCCAAAATGGTGACTCGTTCCAAGCTAAGATTTTAACTTTCCCTGAGTTCACTTTTGTGCACACCGACATGGCTTGTCCTTCCTTTTCACGAGACCTCAATAAGCTTGTATGTATATTTTATCAAATATCTTAACTACGTGTAATATTATGCCACTTAGGTGAGCTCATTGTTCCTCACATATGACTCATTCGGATTATTCCATTTCCATGCTTGCATGTCGAACACATAACCATCTTCTACACTGGCTCATGGAAATCAACCTCTCATTTGACCTTATTTTGACATGTTTAAACTATCCCTTTTTTCCATCTTGTAATGACTTGGAAACACAATCGAGTGATTCACGGCTATTATTTAACATGCATGCCCATTCCTAACAACTCAAGATTCTCCCATCAACTCGGCAGACACTTTGGCTTTAGCTCGAATGAACTATTTTTAAATGCTTAATGGCCACCACTCATCACATATTAATCCTGCATTAATCAGATTGGTTACCACGTTGGGTAGTTTCCCCAACCACCAACTACTCATAATGACTCGATGATGGACATGGGATTTCCACTAAATGAATCACTGGGTGAGTTCTAACCCATCACCCACCAACACCCGCTTGATGGAAGATTTCTCTGGTGGATCCGATCTCTTTGTGGGGAAAAGGTAATGAGTTGCCTTGGCCCATGTGCATTGAATACCCACAAAGTGGTAATTTGGATCTTGGGTCCCGGAGGCTCCCTTGATCCCACATTATACTGCTTTGGTCAAGTAGCCTTGAATCTCCCATTAGACACGAGATATCAGAACTCCCTGACTTGGTTTTTACCTCACCAATTTGGAAATTTGGTTCATAATCTCCACAATCCCCAATCAGCTCATTGTTTCCGCCTCACTTGAACTTGGCCTTAGCTCGACCCTATGATATTTCTACTTTTTGTATTAGCTCATCACCAAATGAATCATAGGATTTCCCGAGCCATTACAAATCTCGACCGACACATTTAGACACTCACGTGACATTACTACTATGTTTTCGACTAACTCATACAATCTATCACATTGAAACATATGTTGTTTGATCGAGCGACCAACTCATGTCAAGCTCAATGAAATGTCAAGATACTTTTATGGACTTGAACTAGCTTGATCTCAGAGGCCTCGAATGGATCAACTTGGATTTCTCTATTCTTCTCTGCAATGATGAGCTCAAAACCAAGATACTCTGCCTAGATGATTTCCTTATTTGATTGATCTCTAAACTGGGCTCTATTCTTTGACCATATTGAGCCCCTAACTGAGCTACCAATTGATCTCTTCATCGAATTCATTTCCTATCATGACTGATCTCACTTCATGAGCTAATCCTCCATTCGATCTCAATCCCAAGTTGTCTCATTTTAAGTGCACTTGAGCTAGCTCAGTATTATGTCTTCGATTGACATCCCAAAATATACAAGCTAGCCTTCCCAAACAACTTGTTAATTATTAGGTTGATTTGTATTGACCAAGCTATTATACTAACCTGACTTGCCTATCAACTCGCATCGAGCTCTTTCATATTTTTTACCATTCAATGCTAGGTGAGCTCACCCATACAACCTATTAATTATTTTTATCATTTTATCTTCGTGATGACTAGAAATGGGCCCCGATTGTCTAATTTTTCATGTTTGCAAAATTATATAACACTCACCACATGCACCTAGCCTCCATGAAGCCTAAGCCATTCCCCCTCCCTTTTCCTCACTCCTACCCTCCTCTGGCCTCACCACTCACTCTCCACCCCACCAATTTGAAGCCACAACCAAGTTCCCACTCATGCACCGCAAACTTCCCTACCTCTATGCCACTTACTTCCCCCTTAATCGCCTCCATCGTAACCTCTCACTCCACCCCACCAAATCGTAGGTGCAAAGGAATTTTTTTTCAAGATGTAAAATGTACGATAAAGGTCACTAAGGAACATCTATGAATTCCTAGATAAAGGAATGACCGCAAAGGAAATTATTTTGTATTGTTCAAGTTTGTCTCAAAGGTTTCTTTGAAAAGATAAAAAAATCAATATTTAAATTGATTTTTGATCAAACAAGATTTAAGTATTAAAAATGGGTTGAAGTGATTTAGACAACGTAACAATGCAAGGTATACACTCAAAACAAGTTTGATACAAATAAGGTTTAAGTCCTAAAAGTGGAGGATATAAATGCGAGCAACGTAACAATACAATTTGGATACTTAATTCAAGTTTAAGAAAACAATATGCAAAATTCAAAAAGGTATTTACACAATGTGAGAAGTGTAAGAACAATATCTTTAATACTCAAATAGAGTTTTAAGAAAATGCAAGGTCTAAGTATAACAATGAGTCAAAACAATGTGAGCAATGTAACAATACAATTTGACACTTATATCAAGTTTAAGAAAAACAAGATGTAAGTATAAAAATGGATTGATATAATGCAAAGCAGCATAATGATGAAAAGTGAGATAAAGGAAAGATACCTTATACAAAGAGAGTATTGGAAAAAAAATTATCTTTCCTTCTCAGTTTAGTGAACTAGATACCAAAGAAAATCAAGAAACTCAAAACATATAATGGTTTAAGGTACCTCTAGATGATGAAGATGATGATGGATGGGAAAAAAATGAACTATTTGCTGACAACTTGATGATCTGCACAAAAAGTAAACTAGAAAGAAAAATGGATTAGATGGTAGATGAGGGGGTTGCTCGATGAAGTTGGTTCTAAGAAGTGTGAACTTCCTTATGCGGACATCAACCCCCGTATTGATAAAAGAAGATAAGGTCAATGATAAAAAACTGGATAATATGTAGAATTTGAGATAAATAAAAATTAGAAATGCAAAAATGTAAAGAAAGAACAAATATAATTAAAATAGATGCAAATTAAACCAAAATTGACTAGGTTGATAGTGACCCAAGATGCGAGAGGTCCATTCGATAGTGATTGGAAGTAGATAGATAAAAACAACAACCAAGAATGCAGATATGAGATTTTTAAATGCATATATAAAACTGATGCAACACCTATAATGACTGATAAAGACCTGTAGAGAGGATCAAAACAAGAGAAACAAAAAGGATGCAAGAAAATGGATATCTAATGGGATATGATGGAGAAATGGGCTAGTTTGATGGAAATCAAAGGAAGATAGAGTGGATCCGAGATGACAGAGTAACAAGATGACAGATCTGGGAGTTGTGTGGACACAAAAATAGAAAAGAAAATAGATATAAATCTAGATGATAGAATAAGTGATGCATTAGGAGCAGTGGTCAAAGATGACTTGATAAGAGTGATGAGTACTTGGGCTGATCTAGGAAAGGCCAAAAATGGATGGATTGTATTGGTAACATACACACATAACAAATGAAAAATAAGCTTGTATTTGAAGCTCGATGACAACTAGACCTACAAAAGGTTAGTAACTAATAATAAAAATAAAAATGATGCAATAATGGAATAAATAAAAGAAAGGTGAAGATAAACTCCAAAAAGTCTCCAATATTGATGCAAAAAACTCCAAAGGACTCAAAGAAGATTTTAATATAGGTAGGCAGCTACAAAAGGCACTCAAAGATGAAAACCGAGACCATAAGAGAGTTAAAGACTTGAAAATTATATCCATAAGAAAGGAGGGGTAAGGGAATATTTATAGGCTCTATGATGACTGGATGGGTCACCATGCGATTCATTGGGAACCGTCTATTTGGGTGGTGGGAGGATACCTAACTTGAGGCATCAATCCCATTAAAGGAGGGATTAGGGTTTTGAAATGCTTAGGAAGGTTAGGGCTGTATAGGGAAGGGTAATAAGGCAGGTGGGAGGTTAGAATGAGTAAATAAAGGCTAAGTGGAGCCTAGGGATGAGTAACTAGGTATCTTAGGGATGAGAGACAACTTATGGAGGAGAATTAGGGTTGATTGGGAGTGATTTAGGAATAATTAAATAATGAGATGAGGATTATGGGATACTTAATGATGATTAAAAATAATTTGGGATGGATGGGATAAAAGATGGGAAAGGTAGGAAATAGATAAAATATGAATTTAAATAGATGACCATGGTGATAAGATGAAGGTGGGGTGACAAGGGTAGCGATACAAAATTTTGGTGTCTACATTTTCCCCTTTTTGTTGAGTGGTTTATGCAAGCAAGCCGTGAGACAAAACCGATGAGAAATACAAGGTAGGATGAAGGATGGGGGAAAAATGACATGATCTTTAGGGAGATGATGAAAATGTTGTATGGGCTTATGATTTAGTAAAAATCACTATGAAATGGAGGGAATATAATGGGAAACCACTCAAATGGATGTAAGCCATGTGGACAAATGGTTCAGAGGAACACATCAAAATTATGTGTAACAAAATATGAAAATAATTCAAAATCCTTTGTACATGAGGAATGAAGGAAATGTATGCATCCACAAAGTATGAGGATGGAAATAATGATTCCTCGAAAAAGGACACAAAGATGGCCAAAAAGGTGAGATAGGAATATGTGAGATATGGTGCCCCGAGAGGGAACAAAAAGATGGCCACAAAAGTGGAATTAAGATGAGATAGATTGGATAAGATGTTATATTGGATGAGATTTGAATGAGATAAGACAAGTTGATAAGATGGGATGAGAGAAGATTGATAATGTGAGCAAAAAGATGGCAGATTGGATGGGATAAAATAGATTGGATGGATGAGAGAGATTAGTGAGATAGATGGAAGAAAAGGAATGTGACTCGATGGGTAGTGACCAAAGGGTATGAATGATGCTATGTTATATCAAGGAACGTGTAAGGAGACGATGCCTCCAATCGCATTGGAGGTAAATGAGAAGGGGATCTAAGTAACGCAAAGCACATGTGACAAAAACATGTGTTAACACATAACCAACAATAGTTAGTTATACCAAAATATCATGAAGGAAATATGGATGGAATGATCTCATGAACATAATGTCAACATGACAAAGTGTTTTGTGATGTAACCTTGTACATGGGAAGATGTTTCTTCCATAAGTGGTGTTCCCTAGATCTATGCCCCAACTCTGGGTAGGGAAAGAGAAAACTGATCAATGTGGGAAGTTTTCTATGAGAAATATGATCAATGTGGGAAATTTTGTTAGGATACTAATAATATAGAAGGTTTATCAATGCGGGAAGCCTTCATTGTCATGATATAAGAGAGAGTAGCCATCCTTCGAGGGTATGGTATACTTTATACATTTTAGAATTTTGATGGCAGGAATGATATACAAGATAGCCATCATTTGAGGTATTGGTCTATTTATTTAATTTAATTTTCTTTTCTTTTTTACATGAACAATTGTCCTTCGAGGGAGTAGTCTATTTTTGGATATGAGATATGAGCATCCAAGATTTTGACATGGGGAAGAGATGGGTATAGCTAAGTAGACCACTTAGGAGGGGATGATAAAATGTAAAAGAGACACCCTTGGACCCTTTGTGTGGTTCCATTTGGTAAATAAGAGGGTGATGGATGTAATGATTGTGAAATTCTCACCAAGAAGGGAGAACCTATCCATAAAGAAAATGCTATGGAAAGAGTTGTGATACCCATATTTAAGGTCAGGAATAGGAAAGTTATGGAAGACCACATAGTTCCAAATCATTACAATGATGGATGAAAGAGGCTAATGATAGAGGAATGATCTAAAGATTTGACTAAGTGATCATTAGTAGGTATGCTAATAATAGAATGGTTGCAAGTGCAATGTGTTAAATGGTTCCACTTCTAGTTTACCATCAAGGGAGGCCAAATGATAGGCTCCCAACCCCTACTTATATGTGATAATGTAAGGTCTAATACAATTTGGGGAGAACTTTCCACGTTGGCTCCTTTCTAGAGTAGAGACGATATGATTTAAGGACAAGGTCCCCAATGTTAAATTATGATGAGATAGGATGATAAATTGTAAAATATTGAAATAGGATGAGATAAATGATAAAAAAATACGCTACCCTTCAAAAGTGAGGAAGCGAGGAAACATGCATCTTAGTGAGATGAAGATGGCCAAAAAAGTGTACTTAGGATGAGATATGGTACTTCGAGGGAGGAACAAATATGGCCAAAAAGGTGGACTTATGATAAGGTGGGATGGGATGATAGATATGTATATCTGATAAGATGAGACAATAAATTGGATAAGGTTAGAGATAGATAAGACAATGTCGAGGATTAAGAGGAAACACAATAATCTGATAGTAGACCGGTCCTAGAGTGAAGTCCCCTAATATCCACGGAGCTATTTGATGGAGAGGAAGATGGATCAATGTGTGTGGGTTATGTGGATGAGGGAGAAGATGAAAAATTATTAAAGGGAAAGAGGTGGATACTCCCTCAGCAAAGGAAGCTTCCTCACACTAAGTAACTTGGATGAGGATAAGCTAGATGATATGGAGAGAGATGGGGTGAGATTGTTAGAAGGAGTAGTGATGGTGACTTTAGGTTTTGATTGGATAGATGATTAAAAATCATATGGGTGATTAGTAAGACAAACAACATTGATGAATAAGGGAGGAACCTCTTTGTGAGGAGTAACATGTGGAGGAGAAATGGCCATAAAAGTAGTGGTTGAGTGAGGGGACTTAGATAATTTGATGAATGAAGATGTACAAATGGGAATTGGATTAGTCATGGATAGAATAGTGGATGGAGAAGGATGATCCCCTTGGATGAGAAATTCATCTTCCTCAATAAGATCATGAATGATAGCCTGAAGGGCCTTACAATGCTTGGTGTCATGACTCGGGGTGCAATGATAAGTGTAAACAACATTGGAGTTGAACCATGATGAATTTTTAATATGTGGATAAAAGGCCTTGATAGGAGGGAGTGTGATATAGGATAGTTGAATTAAATTTCTAAGGATCTCTGTGTAAGATCTAATAGAAGTGGTGTAGGTAAGATTGCTCTTGTGATGTTTGATAAGAGATATTGAATTGGATGTGGAAGAAGAATTATATATTTGTATTGGAGGTGTAGATTTGAGAGGTAACTTAGATGTATTGGTGTTTCAATATTAATTTGTGATGGGTGTCTTAGGTGAATGGCCTCACCCTAATATGGATATGAGAATTCTTAAGATAGATGATGTGGTGTTGGATTGATTAGGAGGGTAATATATACATTTTTATGAGGATGTATGAGAGAATTTTGGGAAGCATGCCAAGAGTCTTGGATTTTGATTGTGAAGATTTTCCCTTAGAGGGGATGACAATGATCTCAACTGGAGGGTTTAAAGGGTGTGATGTAGGGGTAGATATTGATGAAGGAAGAGGATTCTGAATGATGTGGTTGATGAGATCTAAATGAGTTGTAGATTGTATAGGTGTTGGATAGATTGGTATAGAGATGGTTGGTTCTATAGATGGGGAAAAATAGTTTTGGTTACCTTAGGTGGAGGTGTTTGTGTCATAAATGTTTCAAGAGGTATCATATTTATATTTATAAATCAAGGCGTAGACATATGTGTGGTTATGCTAGAAGATGTGATTGGTGTGGAAGTGGGTATAAATATAGGAGTGGATGCTGATGAAGAATTAAGTGTGAAGGATTGGGATAGAATAGATGGTGTGGCCATAAGTAAAGATGTAGGTACATGTGATGAAGATGTCAAGGTAGATGTTGGGATAGTTGTAAGTGAATTTGTAGAAGTATATGTGGTAGACATAGGTATAGTTGGGATTGATGGGGAAGTGAGTGATGTATATGTAGTAGTAGATGTGTTTGATATAGATATGGGTGAAGGACTAGATGTGAGAGATTGAGATGTAGTGATAGCAGGTATGGTTGAGATGGTTGTAAATATAGGTGGTGTGGATGTAGTAATAAGTGTGTTTGATGTAGATGTGGGTGAAGGAATATATGTGAGAGGTGTAGGGATAGTTGTGGATATCAATGGTGCGAAATAGGTGCTAAGGATGAATCTGTTGTGATAAATTTGGGGATGATAGATGTCGA
Source organism: Taxus wallichiana var. yunnanensis (assembly GCA_018340775.1). Lineage (NCBI taxonomy): Eukaryota > Viridiplantae > Streptophyta > Pinopsida > Cupressales > Taxaceae > Taxus > Taxus wallichiana. Next base: position 530,754,520 of record CM031239.1, on the reverse strand, counting down.
TGAAGTAGTATATGTAGGCATAATGTATAAGGTAGGGTTAGATGTGGTAGGTGATGGGGTAGTGGATATAGGTAATAATGGAGATTCTTGATTGATGGTGTTAATGGTGTTGATGGCGTGAGTATTTGGTGATTGAGATATAGGAGGGGTGATTTGATTTATTTATGGTTGATTAGGAAATGGTTTTTTTACAGACATTGAAGGATTAACTAGACGATGTCGTAGAATTATCTATTTGGAGACACCCTTGATTAATAAGTTCTTGGATGTGATATTTGAAAAAATGACACTTTTCAATGTCGTGAGTCCTCGACTTGATGATATTTACAATAGTATCCCTCATGATACCAAGTGGGCTTGGGTTGCGAGTTGTCAACGTGTCGATGGGAGGAAGTTGGATGAAATATACTGTCATCAACTTGTCAAATACTGAACTATAGGATTACCCCAAAGGGGTTTAGTTAGAAGATGGTCTAAAAGCTCTTTGCGAAGACTCTATGTGAGAGGTAGATGTAGAAGAGGAATTAATCATGATGGTATTAGTGACAATTTTAGACTTGTCATTATGTGTAGAGGGTTTGATGAACTTGGTTTTGGGATTGTTTGATTTAAGCTTAAGTTGGCCTTCCTCAAGGGTGAGTCTCAAGTTTTCGATCCATGGTGAAGGATTATTTAAATGTATGAAATGATTAAATTTGTAGGGTGGATGAGATATTCTTCACACAAGAGCGTGAGAATAATTCAATGAGCTCTATTTATGGAAGGGTGAATAATAATTGATTGGTGAATCCCACGCCATTATGTGACAAATTTTGTGATAGAATCATCATCAAATTGTCAAATGGCGTATAAGTCTCTAATGGTGATCTTGTGCTCAATGTTGATTGAGAAGTGTTCCAAGAATAGTTGCACAAGTTGGGTAAATAAGAACAATGAGTGTCGAGGGATGACATTGTACCAATCTAATGTGGGAAACCCCAACAACATAGGGAAAGTGTGAAGCATGAGATATTGGTCGTGGGAAATGAAATATCATGCATGCCTAAACATATGAAGGTGTTGTTGCGGATATTCCTTACTATTAAATTTGGTGAATTTTGGAGTTTCCCAATGAGGAGGATAGGATTTGATAGGGACCTAGGGATTGATAGGTTTGTTGCAAATTTTTTCGGAAGAGAATGTAACCTTAGGTCCCAAGATAGCTGCTTTGAGGTTAGCCAACCTATTCATCAAGGCATGCATGGGATAACTACTTAATATGTACAAGGGTGAATCATGAGCTTCACTAATAATGCTTAAGGTATATCCCATTAACTGGGATAGGTAGATCTTCACCACTCTTCTTGGAGAGCTGAAAGGAATTGTGTTTCTTGCAACTCGAAAGCATATATGGTGTACTCCATATTAATTCAAACTTGGTATGTTTTCCTAGCTTAGTCATTTACTCATCCCATTTGAGAACAAGGTCTCCTTCCTTGAATGTTCTTGAAACTTCCTTCTTTTCAAAATATTTATTTACATGGGCTTAATGAACCTCCAGTGTATATGTTGATTGGTTTCTAAATTATTCCAACTCCATTAATTATATAAACCTTATTCCCATTGCATCTTATTCCATCATTTCCATCTGATTAATGAGATCTATGGCTGGTAATTCAAGTGATATAATAAACCTTTGCTTCTCTACCATAGATAATCATATAAGTTTAATTACCAATATCCATTTTAGGATTGATTATATCAGCTCATAAGGTTGTCTTAAGCTTTATATGTCAGGACCTTTAGTTCTCCTCTATGGTTCTTTTGATAATCCTATGAAGATTCTTATTAGTTGATTATGCAAATCCATTCCCTTGAGGATAGTAGTTAGATGATGTGCTCAAATGGTTACTAATTTTGATTTACCATTCACTTGTCCTATTACCATGAAAGGCCATTGCATTATCAGAAATGATTGAAGCATGAACTCTAAATCTAGTTACTATGCCTTCATAGAAGTCCAAATCTAAAGTTTGATTTTCTTCCTTAAGGGAAACTACTTCTATCCACCTTGTAAAGTAATCGATAGATATAAGAATCAACTTCTGACTTGCACTTGAAGGTGGCTTAATCATCCCTATGAAATCTAAGCCCCATTACATGAAATGAATCTAAAAATGTATGTGTTGGAGAGGGAAGGTTGCTAGTTTTTGGTTACCTATAAATAAAACACAATTCTTACACTTAACCCATGCATATGCATCCTTGAAAAAATAAAGAAAAGAGTAGCTTTCCTCATTATCTTCAAAGTGGTAGTTATTAGAGTAAAATTTTCACCTAATTGTCCCTCTTGGAACTCTTTTAAAAATAATATCAAGAATATTTTTATCAATAAATATCAATATAAGATCATTGATATTTTTCTAAACAATATATCATCCTCCATAGCATAAGGAATAAATTGTAGTCTAAAATACCTCCTTTTATCTCTGTCCAAACCTTGAGAATTCACAATTTTGAAGGAAATGGACCATTTAATGAGTCTAACTAATATGAAATAAAGTTACAACTGATTATTGACCATCCTGAAGCACTAAGAAAATATCCTTCTCATCATGAAAATACGAAGCTAGTTTCTCACATAAACCTTTGCCTCTAATTATTTTTTTACCTTAATGTCCATATCATAATTTATTAATTTTTTGATCCAACCTTCCCTTTTCTTATTTAAGTCCTTGGTCAAAAGGAATTCTACACACTTGGGCAAGAAACCATCAAATGAAATTTATTGTTAGAAATCAAGTGCCTAAACTTCTTGAGATTCCTTATAATAGACCGGAATTATTTCTCTATAAATGAGTATTGTACCTCATATCCCTCCAATATTTGAAGAAATAATGTTATTGGTTACTCCATACCTTCCTTGTTCTACTGTACTAATATTTATGAAATAGTATCAATGCCTCAAAAGGAATATAAGGTGAAGTCTTTAGTAAAATCAAGGTTTATGAGGGTAGGAGTTTGTGATAAAATTTTCTTAATTATTTCAAAACCATTCTTTCCTTCTTTGGTCCAGCTGAAATCCTATTCTTCTTCAACTTAAAGGTCGGTGGTTTCACAATGTTGGAAAAGTTAGGAATAAATCTCCTAAAAAATTGATTCTTCCAAGGAAACTTTGTAGTGTTATTTTATGATTAGGAAAGGACAATACAAGAATAACACTTAATATTTTAGGATCAATAACAAGCCCCTATTCGAAGAAAATATGACCTAAATGTTTTCCTTCATGAACTAAAAATATGTATTTCTTGGGGTTGAGTGAAACTCCATATTATCTACACATTTCAAAAAACTTTGCTAAGTAAAAACAAATGATCATTAATTTTAAAAAAAAAAATACTATAATATCATCAAGATATACAAGCACTATGCATTTATTAGCCCTTGAAATGCCATAGCCACAACTCTCTAAAAATTATCTCCTTCATTAGACAAACCAAAAGGAATCTTCTTGTATGGATAGGTTCCCCATTTTATAGTGAAGGTTGTCTTAAAATGATACTCTTCTTGTATCAATATATGATTATAGCTAGAATAGCCATCAAGATGTGAAAAATGCTCCAAACCTATCACCATTTGTAAGATTTGTTCCATGGAAGGTAATGGGTAGTGGTCCTTTAATGAAGATTTGTTTATATATCTAAATTCGCTAATCAAACATCACGATCAATAAGATGAAAGTAATTCGCTAGAATAACTTTACATAAACCTTTGCAAACAAATGAGAAGTAATATCATATATTATTATGGAACTCAATGAAATACAATGAGAATGGGCCTTGCTTATATAGGCAAGGAATAACAATCTAAGAACCAGTCAAGGTCATAGATCAAGCCATAAATCATGGAAAGAACTAGTCATCAAAGAACTAGTCAAGTCCATAGATTTATGAGAGAACTAGACATCAAGGATCTAGTCAATACCATAGATCTAGGAAAGAACTAGTCAATACCATAGATCAAGGAAAGAACTATACCTAACAACTAGATAATATCTCCTAATATCTAAATAAATAAAAAGAAATATCCACACACATAAGTGGGTGAGGATAAATATAATAAAGGTAAATAATGTACCTAGGTGAACATGAGCTAAGGTAAATACCTACTCTAACACCCCCCCTCAAGTGAAGCTAGGGGCCAAAATAGAAGTGGCATGTCCACAGTATGAGTCCCAAAAACTAGGCCTGATGAGGTACTCATGTACAATATATCCATGAAGAAATCTCGAACCAAAAGAAGGAAAGAATCTGCTATAAGGAAAGAGAAGAAGAAGAAGGAAGATGTTCTCACGAACACCCCCAAGAACAACTTCTGAAACCCCAAGCATTCCATGCAACTCAAGGTAGTGAGGTGATGCAAAAGGCTTCGTAAAGATGTCTGCAACCTATTGTTGAGTCGGAAGGTACTCCAAGCAAAGAACTCCATCTGAATGTCTTTGCCATGAATGAAGTGGATGTGTATCTCAATATGCTTGGTCCTGCTGGTGCTCAATTGGGTTGCGAGAAATGTGAATTGCACTTTGGTTGTCACACCAAAGTACAGTCGGTGAATCTGTGGGAATCAAACTCTATCAATAACTGGTGAAGCCAAAGAATCTGTTGACTCATTAATGCTTTGCCTGCCTGTACTCTACCTCACGAAGATGAAAGTGCAATAGCCTATTAATTTTTGCATGCCCAAGCAACTGGAGAAGAACCAAGATAAAAAAGATAGCCAGAAGTGGAATGCCTGTCATCAATAGAACCTACCCAATCTGAATCTGTATACCCAACCAACTGAGTAGAAGCCCCTAGTGTAGTGTAGGCCAAAGTGGGAAGTGCCATGTAAATAGCATAAAATCCTTTTAGCAGCTCCTGCCAGTGACTACTATGAGGAGAATGTGCAAACCGAGATACAAGCCCTACTGCAAATGAAATATCAGGGTGAGTATGGGTCAAGTACATGAGACTCCCAACCAATTGCCTATACAATGTAGGATCACAAAGTGGTGTGGTACATGTGGATGTAAGAGTAACCCAGACTGAAAAGGAGATGGACTTGGCTTGCAATCAGCCATATCAAAGCACCTAAGAAGATCATGGGTGTACTTTTTGCTTGACTCAAATGAATCCCTGAATCTATCTGAGAAATCTACAAACCAAGGAAATAATGCAATAGCCCAAGATCTGTCATGTCAAACTGTGTAGAAAGAGCCCTCTGAATACTCTGAATGTGGGAAGAAGAGCTACCAGTAAGTAACAAGATCATCAACATACAAGACAAGTATCACAATATCCTCACCAACATGTTGGAGATACACTGTATGATGGAGTGGAAATGAACAAAACTAGTAGATAGAAGAAAAGAATCCATCTTCTCATACCAAGCCCGAGGGGCTTGTTTGAGACCATAGAGAGACCTTCGGAGCCTACAAACAGAGAAGAAGAATCTGAACAAATCCAACTGGTTGCTCCATATATATTTCCTCTTGTAGATCTCCATGTAAGAAGGCACTCTTCACGTCCATCTGGTATATGGGCCACCCCTGTGATGCAGCAATAACAAGTACAAGGCATATAGAATCCATCTTGGCAATGGGTGCAAAAGTCTCAGAGTAATCAATACCTTGACTTGTGAAAAACCCTTTGCAACAAGATGAGCCTTATACTTGTCAATGGACCCATCAGCTGCGTATTTGGTTTGGTATACCCACTTACACCTAACCATCTTTCTTCCTTTAGGAAGAGATACCAAATCCCAAGTATGATTCTTCATCAAAGAAGAATACTCAGTTATCATCGCATCATCCCACTCCTGTATCCCATGAGCCTTTGAAAAGACTGTGGATCCTCAGAAACTACCTGACACAAAAGTCTAGAACCTATAGAATGTGTGTGATGATGCCTAGTGGGTGGAAGATCTCTATGAAAGGTGTTGCCTTAGAAACTGTAGTATGAGCCCACTTAGGCATAGTGACAACATCAGTGGGAATAGGATCCTCAATGACATCTATAACCTCCTCATCAATCTCCTCAAAGAAAGGATCCTCAAGATGAGATGAAGAAGAAGAAGGAGGCATGGAAGAAGATGAAGAATCATGAGGAGTGAAGTGCTCATCAAACTGAACATGTGTTTGAAAAAGAACATCATGTGTATCAGGATCTAAAAGATGATAAGCTCTCATGTCCTCACAATACCCTACAAAGATCAAGGGTTTACTCTTCTTATCCAAAGCTTTCCTTTTCTTCTTTGGCACAAAGGCCCAAGCATGGCTCCCAAAGACTCAAAAAAATGAGACATCTGGCTTAGTGTTGGACCAAGCTTCCTCTGGAGTCAAATGCTCAAGTGCTTGTGTGGTGTGTGATTCTTGAATGTAGTTAGCACAATTAACTACTTTTGCCCAATAGATAGGAGGTATATCTCTAGAATGCATCATACAATTAGCCATTTCCTTCAAAGTTCTATTCTTCCTTTCTGCTAATCCATTATGTTGTGGAGTATGAGGAACAAAATGTTGGTGAATAATGCCTTGAGTTGCCAAAAATTTAGAAAACTCATTGTTGAAGTACTCCCCCATTATCAGTATGAAGGTTCTTTATGCTAACTAGAAGATTGTTTCTCGACCAAAGCCTTGAAGACTTTGAAGTGTGAAAAAACATCACTTTTGTACTTGAGAAAATAAACCCAAGTACGCCTCGAGAAATTATCAATAAATGTAAGTGCATACTTAGCTCCATTGAAAGATGGGGTAGGAAAAACCATCAAGTCACTATGCACAAGCTCAAGTGGTGAAGAAGCTCTCTTAGACAAATTCTTAGGAAAAGGATCTTGGTGTTGTTTCCCTAATGCACAACCATGACAAACTCCCTCAAGACAAGAAACTCTAGGAAGACCATCTACCATACCATGAGTGCTCAACTCCTTCAAATATCTGTAATTGAGATGTCCAAATCTTTCATGCCAAAGCTTACTCTCTGAATCATGAGAAACCAATCTGTCCCTATAGAAGAAGTGTCATCAAAACCCTCAAAGTGATATAGTCTAGAACTATGATCAACAATACCCTGAGCAACAAGTGAATGAGGCTCCAACAAAGTTTGTACTTCTACCCCATGTGGTGTAAAAGTCATTTTTTTTCCTTGACCAGAATGACAAATTTGATATACAGAAAGAAAATTTGTAGTGATGTTAGGAACATATAGTGCATCTTGGATATTGCCACCATCAAGTTGTATATCACCTTTTCCCTCAATAGAAAGAAAGGAAGAATCTCCAACCTCAATTTTGGAAGTAGAACTCAAACCTAGAGAAACAAAAGACTCCTTGGAAGAAGTCATGTGATGAGAAGCACCAGAATCTATAACCCAATTGTCTGCAAGTGGTGATTGAGATCTTCCAACAACATTAAGTGCTTTTCCATGTTGATTAGAAGGAGGTGAGGAGTGGAGATAAATTTTGTGTTTCTTGATTGCATCCTCTAAGGCTTGCATTCACTTATAACACCTATGTTCTTCATGATTACTACCCCCAAAAAGAGCATGAATGGCTAGACTTATTCTTGGATTTAGAAGACTCCTTGGGTTTTGAGTTGTTTTCTTTGGGTTTAGGAGCATTTTGAGATGGAGAAGGTGTGGATTTGGTTTTACTATTTGGTTTTCCCTTGCCCTTAGGATTAGATGCAACTAATGCCTTTTGAGAGGTGGAAGACTCAAGGTGAGATAATTTGGATTCTTCCCTAGTAAGTCTTTCACAAAATGTTTCTAAGTTAGGCATTTTGAATGTGTCACCTAAGGCATCCATGCTAGAGAAAAGGTAGAAGAAAAAAATTTGGAATGGTCCTCTCAACTTGGATAGAATCAAGTAAACACACTCTTCATCTTTCTTATCTCTTCCACTCCCCTTCAATTGTGTCAACAAATGCTTGAACTTGGTAAGATAGTCTATAATTGTTGGAAAATCTTTAGGATTAAGAGAGGTGATCTCAATTTCAAGTTGCATGGCTCTCATATGATCCACCTTACCAAATAAATCCTCTAATTTCTCCCATATTTTGAAAGGAGAGTCACACTTTTCCAAATGAAACAAAAGACTATCACTTACATAAGTTCCTATCAAACCCATACACTCATCAAATTTGCACTGGTACTGAAATTTCTCATATTCTCTAGTGAACACTGGTTGTTCTGAAGAAGTTAAAGCCCATAATCCTTTCCGCTTAATTATTGTTTCCATTCTTGGTTTCCATGTGTGGTAATTATGTGTTGTTAATGGCTCAACATGATCTAATGCAGAAGTAGATAAAGATGCCATCCTAAAAAAATCACCAAAAGAAATGCAAGAACCAAGCAATGCAACAAGACCCCAAACAATGCAACAAGAGCCCCCAGATTTTGGCACTTTATAATGAGTGCGTGTTACAATATGGCACTTTATAATTATAGTGTGATTCTCAAAATAAATATTTCCAATGGAAAGAGCATAAAAAACTAAGCACTTTTGCAAAAAACAACACTCAAAACCGAGTTACCGATCAAAAGATACAAGTTTTTCAATATTATGCTCTACTATTTATTTTAGTTGCCACTAAAATAGAATAAAATACTCTTGCCTTCACCACACAAATAAAATGAAAGGGGCTGGAGTTAAGCGAATAACAATCTAAGAACCAATCAAGGTCATAGATCAAGCCATAAATCATGGAAAGAACTAGTCATCAAAGAACTATTCAAGTCCATAGATTTATGAGAGAACTAGACATCAAGGATCTAGTCAATACCATAGATCTAGGAAAGAACTAGTCAATACCATAGATCAAGGAAAGAACTATACTTAACAACTAGATAATATCTCCTAATATCTAAATAAATAAAAATAAATATCCACACACATAAGTGGGTGAGGATAAATACAATAAAGGTAAATAATGTACCTAGGTGAACATGAGCTAAGGTAAATACCTACTCTAACAATATCCCCATACAAAAAGCATCATAAAATTACTGACAAAGTTGGACAAATGCATGTTTTTCCTCTAGAGTATATACCTTTCTAAGCTTAAGGAAGTTATCCTCGCCAATGATGGTTTGTTCAAAGTCTTCATGTTTAATCATCACATTTAATTTCTCTCCTCTGATCTGATCATCAATATTGAAGATGAATGCAAGAGTGAACAAACCTTGAGGTAGCTTGTTTGACCTTAACTAGATGATCTGTTCCTCATATTGTTGTTGTAGTTTTTCCTAATCTTTAGATGATAACTTAACTTATTCTGGTAAGAAATTGATTATCTAATGGTAATTTTTAAACACTTACCAATTGGTGTTATTATCAGGTACAAATGGCCTTACAAACATCTTAACATGTTGTTGTACTTTGTCCTTTTTCATGGCTTCAATAATGTCAATTTGTGCACCTATAGAAGCTAGTTTGTCAACATATTTCTTCTCATCTCTAGGAATGGATTACTTCAAACTCCTCAACAAGGTCACCTACCCTATTTTTAAAGGACCTTAAAAGGTTTTTTTTAGTTATATTCTACCATATTACTTGATTTATAACTAATTCACTATCACCAAATACCTATAATTGTTTTATTCCTTTCCTTCTAGCCCATTAGAGACCATGTACAAGGGCTTCATACTCAAATAATATTTGTATACATCTAAAATGAAACATAATTACATAATAATATTTTTGTTTCATTATATACACTAACATAATACCCCCAACTTCCCCATTTATGTTCTTAGATCCATCAAAGTACATTTTGAAAAAACTATCATCTTGCTCATTTTTCTTTACAAGATTGGGAATGAAAGAGTCCTCCTCATACAAAAATAAGTAAAAATACCAACCTCTTCAACATTCTTATAAGGATCAATTTCATGACTTTCAGACCTCATTCATAAAGAAATAAATCGGGTTGAAATCACCCTAAACTTTACAAAGCAAATTTCATGACTAAACAAGGAAAGCTAACACCATTTCCATCTGTATAGCCAAGGTTCTAAGTATAGGAATATAACATTAAGATATAAGCTTACAAGAATGCTTAACTAGTATAAAAACAATACAAAATCTAACTAAACATGCCTACTAATATGCTTGAATTACCTAATATGGGTCTAAATAGACCTAAGAAGGAAATCAAATGGTTATGGTTGCTACTTCAAACAAGGTGAAATGGCCCCTCCAAATGACTACTTGGTCATTTTGGATATCCATCTACTAGCCCCATGATAAACTTTAAGCAAGGATTGAACTTGGCTATAGATCATATTTATTATATGAGATAGATGCAAATCAAAGCATGGTGTAAAATATAAAGGAATGAGGTGCACCCTTTTTATAGTTTTAATTTTGGGAGAAACTTGTATTTTCATGGGTGTGGCAGGGACTAAAAGTGCAAAATTATATTACAATTTATAATCATGATTAGTCCTTGCTAGTCACAATTAGTGAATTACTAAGTGATTAAGAGGTATGGAGCTTTAATCAACCGCTTAGGGTCAACTAGGATGCTAATATAAGCTTTTGAAGCTTTCTAAGATGTTGTGGAGGTGAATGGGGTGATTTTGAGTGGTTAGAAGAGGGGTTTGAGTTAATACTATGGTATATTGATCAAATCAAGGGAAAAATAGGCTTAATTAACTTATAATCACTAATTGTCTGTTTTGAAGAGGATTTTGGCTTATGATTCATCATAAATTGGCATCTTGAATGCGAAAGAGGTTTGGTGGTCAATAAAGTGGTTGTTAACTAACCAAAGTGGTGAGAAACATTAGTTAATTAGTAAAGAGCACTAATTATAATGGAATTGGGAAGAATAAGAGTGATTTACATGCATTTTGGCAATAAGATTGCAAAAGTGGAATTTAGGTGTCTACATTTGCCCCTGTTTGAGGTGAAGTTAGTGACTTCACTTCAAACATAGTAGACAAGCATAAACAGGTGGATTTTTGAAGAAAAATTAGTAGGAATGAAGGATGCCCCTCGAGTGTTGATGGGGTGTTATAAGAAGTCAATCAACGATCAAAATTGATTGAAATGGATAAAAGAAAATAGGTTAGAATGGGCGCAAAACCTTTGGATATTGAGAAGGAATAAGAATAGAGATACACATGGTTTTTTATTTCCATGGGTGGTTTTTTAGAAGAAAAATTAGTAGTGATAATAAATGATAAGTGATAAGAAATGATTAATGGAGAATATAGGACAAGCCCAATCTTTGCATCCAACCTTTCAATAAACAACCTGTTTATATCATTTTTCCCCTAGGTATACATCATCGGCCTTTATTGAAATGAACAAAAATTTAAGATAACATGAAAAGCTAAATTAATAACATTTTTCCATTACTACATAACTCCATGCAACATACACAATGCAATGCAATACGAGAAAGTAAAACAATGCTTAACTCAATGCAACATACACAATACAATGCAATACGAGTAAGTAAAATGATGCTTAACTCAATGCAACATACACAATGCAATGCAATATGAGAAAGTAAACCAGCTAACCTAATAGAGAAACAAACACAATCACATATACTCAAACAAACAATCGTTCAAGATAGTTGTACCAATGTTTTTGTTATCAAGCTGCAGTTCTCAAATTTTTCGTGTTATAACGAAAAGGGTTAAAAATGATGCCCCAAGAAATAACACATGCGAGAAAAAAATAGGACACAAGTAGTCCCATGGAAAGCATTCGTGCATTATGACATAGTACCTGAAAATCATTGTTGCATGGGAGTACCGACATAATAAGCAGACCCAAATTTGTTAATGGAGGTAGATCATGATGATTTACATGTTGTTTGAGACAAGAATAAGCAAGAACGTCAGAAAGATGGTTTTGGAGGACCAATTTTGATGTTGAGGATAATGTAGGTGATACATGCTTCAACTATATGTAAGCCATTTAAAAAATGAAAAACCATAATTTTTTGGTAAATCTAAAGCCAAAATTAATGTTACCATTGTGTATCTTGCTTCAATACCTTTCCAACGCAAAAAAATGGAGTTGTTTCGAGGTTGGGAGAAAAATTTATAGCTGCGCAATGTTGGGTGCACCTATGCACTTAGGGGTGCTAGCCTCCTTTTTGGATATTTGGGTTTTGTTGGGAAGCATGGGTGCTTGGGCGCCTGTGCTAACCTTGTTGATGAGTTTTTGCATTTTGTGAGCCATCATGGGTGCTTGGGTGTATGTGCTAACCTTGTTGATGAATTTTTGCATTTTGTGAGCCAAAGATGGGTGCCTGGGTGCATGTACTGACCATGTTGATGGATTTTTGCATTTTGTGAGCTAGCATGGGCACTCAAGCACTGTGCTGACCCATTTATGGGGTTTTTATGCTTGTGTGAGGTAGCATGGGTGCTTGGGTGCCTGTGGTAGCCTACGTTTTGAGTTTTTTTAGATTTTTGCATACAATATGAGCACCTGGGCATCTGTGTTGGTAGTGTTTAACATGGGCGCTTGGGTGCTTGTGTAACCTGAATGCATACCTATCTTATTGAGGCCATAACATTTGCTCCCAACCTCAAAATGACTCTTATTTTTGCTTTGGAATGGTATCAAAGAGAACTATGCAATGATAAAATAAATTTGGTTTTTTAATTTATGTTACCAAATTTTTTTGATTTTGATGTTTATTTAGATGTTTTGAATTTTATGTCTAACGTAATTGAAAGTTTTTGGATTTTGAAACATATTTGAATTTATTTTATTTTCTAGAAGTTTTCTAAAGCTATGTACAGGAAACAAAGAAAAGTGGATGCTTCAGCAAATGATGGTTTGTCAGATAAGGGTGGAACACCACATGCATGCACAAGAAAGTGAAGATGTGAAATTTCCCGAGCATTAGATGGGAATATTCAAAGGAAAACTCTTCACGTGCAAGAAGTTGGATCAGGGCCAATATAGATAGGTTCAACACGATGATGAATCTAACCCAATGACATGCTAGGAAGGAGTAAGGATTCTCCCAATGTAAGCTAGCTAAGAAGCACATGATAGAAATAAGTGGCAGATTTTTTTGAGAAAGGGGACAAAGGTGCCTACAATCATTACAAAAAGGAAGTCTTATACACATGGATTTTATGAATGAAGTAGAAGAACGATGTGAATGTTGTGAATGTATCTTAGAAGCCTCATGGTGAAGAATTGATTAACAAAGGCATGAATCATGAGACAAGATACTGTTGATGGTGAATTATAGCACCCTGGATGTCTCGCAACTCAATGGGTTGAGACTCTCAATGCGATTGCATAACATGGAGCTTTTCTCAAGTGTGGGACCTTGCGAAATCGAAAAGATCTCTGGATGAAGGTCGGTTCCTATTCCTTTGTTCAGATGCACACATAAAAATATAGAGTGTTTACTCGAAAATCGAATCTAACTTTCCAAGGAGACAAGGTAGGAAGATGCATACAAATAAACCTAAACTAACAAAGGTGATGCACCAAGGAATGAAGAACATTTGTCTTGCCAATAAACACAAACCATTAAAATGTAATGCAAGATCATGCACGAATAATAACTGTGATTTGCAAAGTGAAAGATTAAGAGGATGAAATGAACACAGAGAGGGTTGAGAATCATCCACATACATGCATTATTTGCTCCAAAGATTGATACAATACACTACAAAATGCTAAGAGGCCAAGTTTCATTACAGTTTTAAATGGGAGGTTTGAACTCCACAAATTCACGCCTAAAGAGAAGAAGGGAGGGGAAAAAAAGAATTTCCAACTTTTAGAAATAAGCCCCTCCTTACAATTTATAGGAAGAATGAGATAGAAAAGAGAGAGGAATTCCAAATTTACCCCAACCACCTCTAGGTTATATTTAATTCATCTCATTATGGTGGTAGGTGAGAACCCTAGCAAACCTAAAAATGAAAACTTGTAGTTGGATAGAGGACCTCGTAAGCTTTCTGAAAATTCCAACCTTGCATGAATCCGAACTCCTTGTGAAAAGTTATGGCCATCTGAATATCTACGTCAGGGTTTGCTTTCTGTCGGGGTGTCAATGCTCAAAATGTTGTGCCTCCTGAAGATGAGCCACGACACATCCATCCTCATGTTGACATATTTTGATGTGTTCCCTTAACCTACACTAGGCGCATACATTTTCATGGTGAAAACTTTTACGTGCACCCCAACTGCCATGGCGCATCCATTTTCGTGTCGACATACTTTTATTTTACCCGCACCCTTACCCCGCACTAGGGTGCATCCATTTTCGTGTCGATATTTTGATGTGCACCCCTAACTTACACCAGGCACATCCATTTTCATGTCGACATCTTTTTACCTATGCCCTTAACCTACGCCAGGGTGCATCCATTTTCGTGTCGACATCTTTTGATGTGTGCCCCAACCTATGCCATGGCGCATCCATTTTCATGTTGACATATTTTTACCTGCGCCCTTAACTTGCACTAGGGAACATCCATTTTCATGTTGACATCTTTTACCTATGCCCTTAACCTACACTTTGACTATTGGTGACACAATAAATATCATGCTTTGAGTTTCTTTGATTTCCATATTCTTCTGTTTGTCTATATCTACCTAGGGGGAAGATATATACAACAGATACATACTAGAGTAAGAGTCTCGAACAAGGTCCAAAAAAGATAGTTGGTAACATATTGATCTTGTTTTCTCATAGAAATGTGGGGTGGGTGCACATGGAAATTTATTACCTCTTGGAGGGAATATTTGAGAGACAAAAAGTGAAGACACCCTAGCCAATGTGTAGGAATGATTTATTTTTTTAAAATTTATTTTTATGGATGGATTGCGGTAGGAGAGTTGTACATTGCTTTATTGTTATATCTAGGTGTCTATAGCCCCAATGGAGATGCATTTGATTATAATTTAAAAATTTCTCTTGCTAGTGAGGCCTCCATAGCCCCAATAGAAATTATTGGAAACACCCCAAGAGAGAGTTATATATCAATTTACTTTTACTTTTAGTGTTTGCTTTCAGCATTGTGCTTTTTGATTTGACTAATTTATTTTGTTTTCTTAAAACATATTCTAGCTCTCTTTCTTGACAAGGGCTTAAGAACCACTTTGATGGCTTGATGGAAGGAGGTGGAAGTGATTGTGATGATGACATTGGCTATTTTCAACAAATATGTCCAAAATTTCTTCGCAATAAGTTTTTAGACGTTGATTGTGATAGGATCTCTAAAGGTTAGTCATTCTTTAATTTACCAAGTTTATAAAATACCAATTCCAAATAGATACCATAGAGATATGTTAGTGTAGGTTATTATTTATCCTTTTATTTATTTATAGGATAATTATTACACTTGTGTTGGCCCTACACTTGTTGGGTTAGCTTGCTTAGGTGTACTAGTTGTGTGGAGTTAGCTTACTAGTTGTGTTGAGTTAGCTTCTCAGTTATGTGGAGTTAGCTTACTAGTCTTTTGGAGTTAACTTAACTACTAGTATCCGTTAGTGGGATTTCTTCACCACTTGATGTGGGTAGTATTTTCACTTCCCACCTCCTATATGTATATCTTTCTTATTGAATAATTCAAGTCATTCTATTGTAATGTATTGAGCATTATGTATTATGATGGATTTCCATATATGGTATTTTAGCTCTTCTATTTTGCAAATCTAATGTGGTGTGCTATTATCATCTGAGATCGTGGCTTGGAAAATCTTCTTATCATTCCTTTCATGGTATCAAAGAAATAGATGATGTAGACATCTATCTGTAAGTTTCTCTTTACAAGCAAGGGTTTTTTATTTTCATGTATTTTGAATTTGTTAGCACTTTTCGTCAGCATGCATTTTTATGTAAAAAAATTGCGCCATTGGATTTGGAAGGTACCAAAACCCTAGAATCCACTGTAAACTTGACCATGTTTTGAGACATTCGAATCTGGATGCACATTTATACCATGGGTGCATTCTTTTATCCATTGGATATAAGCGTCTACCTTCTAGATGCATTCTTTAACCCTCTAGATATTTTGGTTTTGGATGTAGTCTTTTATCCACTAGATGTAGATCTGTACCTCTAGGTGCATTCTTTTATCCATTAGATAAAAGTGTGTACCTTCTGGATGTAGTCTTTTACCCTCTGGATATTTTGGTTTTGGATGCAATCTTTTATCCCCTTGGATGCAGATCTATACCCTCTGGGTGCATTCTTTTATCCATTGGATAAAAGCGTGTACCTTTCGGATGCAGTATTTTACCCTCTAGATATTTTGGTTTTGGATGCAATCTTTTATCCACTAGATGTAGATCTGTACTCTTTGGGTGCATTTTTTTATCCATTGGATAAAAATTCTATACCTTCCGGATGCATCTTTTACCCTCTGGATATTTTAGTTTTGGATGCAGTCTTTTATCCACTAGACGCAGATCTGTACCATTTGGGTGCATTCTTTTATCCATTGGATATTGACGTGTACCCTCTGGATGCAATGATTTACCCTCTGGACATTTTAGGTTTTGGGCATAGGCTTTTATCCTTTGGCCGCAAGCATGTATCGTGTGGATGCACTCTTTTCCCTTTGGACATTTAGGTGTCACATGTACCTTTAAAAAGATCAGCATTAAAATATTATTTTAATAGCAAAACCTTGTAGAGCTCATAAATTTTGATCCATAGCTCAGATTAAGGTGATTTTTTTGAAATTGTGTATTTTTTTGAGATCTACACATTGGTGAAATTTTTATATACATATTTTAAATATAAAAGGTACTGTTACTCATTGTAATATTTACATGCACTCAATTATAAAGTGCCAAATTTGGGAGGGTGTTGTGATCACTTGTGGATGCATTTTGGTTGAGCCCGATGTCCTAAAATTTTGGGTATTGCATTCTTGTATCTATGGGTGTATACATTTATATCTCTCTTGTTTGTTGAGATATTTTGGATCTGTATTTTCAACACTTTTTTGGCATGTTGACAGTCTCTCTTGTGGGGGAGCTATTCTAGTGGAGCCCAGTGTTAGTTTGTCAGTGTTCGAGTAGTTGATTTTGACAACTCATATAGATCTGTGGTGTCACTCTACCCATTCTACAAGTATGGGAGGGTGTGGTGTTGATACTACTTCTTCGGGTTTCATGCCCTTGCCTTATTACCTTGGCTTTTTCTTGGATCGTGGCACTCCTATTTATTTGGATCTCGTGTCCTTGCCTTGTTGCCTTGGTTTTTCTTGGATCATGGCACACCTATTTGTAGCAATTGATCAAATTATGTTTGGTGTTTGTTTTTCACTTTTCAACATCACTCCATTGACAGTCTCCTTGCATGGAGCTATTCTGGTGAAGCCAAAGTGTCAGTTGTTTTTGAGTTATATGATCGAAGCAGTGGATTCAAACCATAGTGTGCACCACACTTCTTCAACATTGTACAAGTTTTTGGAGTCGAGCTTCTGAGGATATCTTGCAGTAGGATTTTTCTCTCTACTTTGTTATTACTGGTTTTGGGTACCTTGCGGTGTCTATTTTTCCTAGTTGTTATACGTGGGTACCTCATTAGGCCTTGTTGCCAAGACCCACCTTCTTTTCCACCCACCTAAGCTATGCTTATGGGAGGGTGTTAGTGTAGGTTATTATTTATCCTTTTATTTATTTATTAGGATAATTCTTACACTTGTGTTAGCCCTACACTTGTTGGGTTAGCTTGCTTAGGTGTACTAGTTGTGTGGAGTTATCTTACTAGTTGTGTTGAGTTAGCTTCTTAGTTGTGTGGAGTTAGCTTACTAGTCTTTTGGAGTTAACTTAACTACCAATATCAGTTAGTGGGAGTTCTTCACCACTGATTTAGGTAGTAGTTGCACTTCCCTCCTCCTATATGTACATATTTCTTATTGAATAATTTAAGTCATTCTATTGTAATGTATTGAGAATTATGGATTATGATGGATTTCCATATATGGTATTTTAGCTCTTCTATTTTGCAAATCTAATGTGGTGTGCTATTATCATCTGAGATCATGGCTTGGAACAATATTCTTATCGTTCCTTTCAAGATAATTGTCATAAAATGTGTATGAATAAGATAACAAAAATATTTCGAAGGAATGAAAATTATAGGACGACTTGTAGAAGATTAGCAAGGAAGAGAAGAATGAACATCCATGTGTAAGCGATGCCCGATTGTAATGGGTGTTCGTTTACCTTTGATTTTTGAAATGTTTTTTTCATTTTTTTGTATTTAGTATTTTTTTGAAAGGTGGGACTAACAAGGTCACTTGACATGATAAGATCCAACAACAATGTTAGAAATTTCCTTGATAAGGAAGACTAAGTGTGTTTTCTTATCAAGAGTCATATTATCCATGATATTAATGATCGTGGGGAGATCATACTCAATAGATGACTGAATTTTATCATGAAATGAGGATATTTTGTGTGGAAGATTGAGGTCCCTCTCCATAGGTTTTTACACTTTATGCCATACTTGATGGGTGAATTGATGTGCATTTTTGAAGTGTGTTTGATTCTGATCTTTAAGATCATTTGAATTGTTGTGAGATTTGGATCTCCTAGAATTTTTTATCATAGTTGGATGAAGGAACTATTTAGGTTTCTTATAAGCTATTACGTGACTTGTCTAATCCTGAGAAGTAGGAGAAGAAAGTGGATGAATAGAATTGATCTGAGAAATGACAGTGGGTTTTCCACAATCATTGATAGAAGAACACTATGATGGACATGAAGGATATGGTCCAAAATTGAAGAGGATGGCTTACTAGGAGGTGTCCCATAGACTGAAGATAAAGGAATACAAGGATGTGGCCCTAATAATGAAGATGGAATTCCTGGTGGCATCCCATAGATAGAAGGTGAAGGACTACATAGAAGTGTCCCATATATAGAATAAGATGGGTTACTAGGATGTGGCCCAAGAATCGAAGATGGGGGACTTCTATGACATTACCCTAGTATAGAAAAAGATGGGCTGCCAGGAGGTGATCCACATACAGATGATTTGGGGATACTCATAGGTGGCCCACATATAGAAGAAGATGATGGGCTACCAGGTGGTGACCCAAGGTAAGATTACGATGGAGGAATCTTGATAGATAAAGAGTGATTAGGTAATGAGAAGATAGGCCACATATCAATGTTAGAAACAAAAATTTCATCTCCCAATGAAGAATGTGAAAATGGAAGAATAAGAGGAGGATCATGTTCAATGATCTTAGGGTCTTCCTC
The DNA here is from genome assembly GCA_018340775.1 of Taxus wallichiana var. yunnanensis. NCBI lineage: Eukaryota > Viridiplantae > Streptophyta > Pinopsida > Cupressales > Taxaceae > Taxus > Taxus wallichiana. The sequence goes on along the minus strand of CM031239.1, from coordinate 530,735,287 downwards.
TATTTTCTGACAAAAGGAATCAATCTCTTCCTCCTAATATGTGAACATATCGAGGTCTAAAGAGGTTTCTTTCTCACAAACTTCTAGATGAATGTCTTCATGTACCCTTATAAATTCTCTTATTTCTTCTTCAATATAAAATGAATCAATCGGTGTGGGTAGTAATTCTACCACAAGGGTTTGATTGGATGAATAAGATATGGGAGTCGACTTGGATGATTGATTAGAAGGACTTTGAGTCAGAGAGATCTTCGATGGAAAAAGGGGTCGTTGAACAAATGAAAGCACCCTAAACTTTACAAAGAAAAATGCATGACTAAATAAGGAAATCTAACACCATTTTCATCTATCGAGCCAAGGTTTTAAGTCTAGGAATGCAACATTAAGATAGAAGCTTACAAGAATTTTTAACTAGTATTAAAACAATATAAAATCTAACTAAATATTCCTACTAATATGATTGAATCACCTAACATGGGCATAAATTGACCTAAGAGGGAAATAAAATGGTTATGGATGCTACTCTAAACAAGTTGAAATGGCCTCTCTAAATGACTACTTGGTCATTTTGAATATCCATCTAATAACCCCATAGAAGGCTTTAAGCAAGGACTAAACTTGGCTATATATGTAATGCCCCACTTCCTCCCCCTCAAATCATGGTGGTTTCTACTTAAACTGTTATTTTTTTAAAAAGGGATCCTCATAATGAGGGAAATGAAGTGTAGTTTTTCAGGGCATGGTGGTAAGTCGCAAGCATGGGTCTCTTCACAAGATAATTTTCTTGTTTCACTCTATGAAAAAAAAAGGTATCCAACTTGGCCATTTCACATCATTAGCATAGTGACAACCTATGAAAAATTAGGAACCTTGGATAGAGTGTGGAGAGAGACACATCTTGGAAAACCTTCAGACCTATCATTTTCCATGTGCAATAATCCAATCACTTTATTGGAGATCTAGAGGTGTTAACAAATGAAACCCAAGTTTAAGTTGTAAATTTAGCAGTAATTGGATAGTTACAGTGAGTGTAGTTCGGAATCTCTAAATCAAATAAATTGAACATGTTGGGGAACCATGCTAAACAGAGCTCTCACATATAGTCATCCTAAACTACATACCATTATGGGGTAAATTAGTGCTACACAGAGGAGAAATTTATAATCCCAATATCTCTTCATTCTTCTGTATAAAAACTAACTAATCTAGATCTATTTCTATACTTGAAGCAGGATCCTTTGCCTCTAAATTAAAAGTAAAATCATGCCTACCAATGACTTGTTGTATGTAGAGGATGAATAAGATATAGGATTAGGAGGCGCTTCACTCGGGTGTATTCTCTAGTTGTATTAATTTACTTATTTTACTCCTAAACATATGTGCTATGTGCACTATAACATGTACAACACATTTTCCTTCTCTTTGTCTTTTATTTAGAGTGGTTATTATATCTATTTATACTTCCATAGTTCCCTTTCCTTCTATCCCACATGTGTCTCTACCATATTTGTCTCTTTCACTCTTCCTCTGCTTGGAACCCTCTAGTTTTCTAGTCACTGCCTTGCGTGAAATAAATGTTACCTCATTGGATTCATACAAGGCCCAAAAATCCAACAAAGCATATTAGAAAACTGATTTTATTTGGTAGTTTTCTTCCAACCTACACCAAAATGGGAAATATAGACAAGCCACGAGACTTGTTTTGAAATTTTCTTGTAAAACATGTGTATGGTCTCATAAAGAGACATAGTTGTTGCTCTTTACACAAATGGGTTTGTAGGGATGACCTTGTGGTGGTCAAATCATCTTGTTGGGTTATTGGACTGAACTCCTAATATTTTCCACTCTGTGGTGTATTTTATCCAATATGGATGTCATATATATACCGCCAATTTTTGGGTATTCACCAAATTGGGTTGTTAGCTAGACACATTTTGAAAGACACAAACAATATTTTAGACACCCCTACCTATATTTCTCTCTTGCAATCCCATAAATTGATGTTGTATTGCCTAAAGCTGATGTGGTCTCATCAAATGCAAGGATCGTGGGATTAATGTAAAAAGGTATGGATCACTCTTCCTCTTGCTTCAAACTAAATATTTCATATTTTTAGTGTTGGATTTTAGTATGTTGTATGTTAAAAAATAAATGCAAATTAAAATGAATGATATGGCTTTTACCTTTCCCAAAAATATTTTTCTTTAAACTTTTAAGAAAATTTAAATAAGGCCTTTGGAACCATGCACATGGAGCACCATATCGAATGGTTAATGACAACAAAAACCTCAAACAAGATCCATGTCGACCCAAGACACCATGAATTTTCTTAACCAAGATGACTAACTTGATTATATGCCTTAACGATGTGAGATTTGATACCCTTTCAACACTTTAGTCACTTTTGGTGACGTTCCCACTTTAAGAAATTGTGATCGTTTTTGTCTTACAAATGTCGTATCGATTTGGTGTAACTAGAAAACACCTTCACCTACCTCTAACACTCTTATGTGATAATTGAAACCAAATCTTAGTTTCATAAAAATAATTTTGTAAGTTATAATTTCAGGTGGATGTTGGGGCCTACCGGTCATCGTACAACAAAAGTGTTCAATTTTGTTTATGATATTTGGTCTCGAAGTCACCTTCATAAATTGAGCCTTGTTTAATGTAATCGAATTCCGTTAAATTTAGTGAGTTCTTTTTTATAAGGGAGAAGGTAGGAATTGATGAAATTTATGTTTGAACTTAAAACGAATGGTTTTGGAAACCATACTGTAAGCACTTTATTTATTTTGGTCAATTTTTGCACACTCACAACTTAAGTTAGAAAATATTTCTAAGTATCCCATTGGTTCTGTCAATTACTCATGAACCCTTTTTCATAACATTACAATGTGTGTAGAGAATTATTTAATAAATTACTTTGTATGAATGGATTTTGCAATTTATAGTGTTCTCTCTCAATCTCTCTCTTAAATTAAGTATGAAATTTTGGTTGGTCTTGAAAATATGAAAGGATTAAAAATGCAGATGTGTTGAAATAAAATGGAAATGGGTATGAATTGAGAAATGGACAAATAAATTGTGAATATAAAAGAATATTTTTCTATAGTTTCTCTCTCTTCCCTACTCTCTCTTTCTCTTAAAAAATGTAATTGAATGTGGAAGTGTGAATGTGATTTTTTTTTAATTATCTCTCCTTATCCCTATCTCTTTCTGTACTTTATTTGAAATCAATTGACATGATGGATGTCTTTTTGTGCTTGGGTGTGAGGGTTTTCCATACTTAGTCCTAGGAGTAACGCAACGCTGGTTGCTTTGTACTCCAAACAAAAGGAATTTTATTGGTGTGATATGTTGTAGCTAATGAGTTGCCATTGTAAAGTTGTATTCATCTTTCAATACATGTATTACCATATAATAATGATATGTATTTTTTGTTGAAGATTTGTTATTTGTATATTTTAAAAAATAAATACAAACGTGGCTATATTTTATAGTGTCGAATTAGATGTGAAGTTTTACTCAATGTTGAACCTATGTTATAAATATATTAACACCCAAAATACTAGGTAGAATATCCTCTCATCAAAACTAATGAAATTAAAAGAACGAGTAATAATGCCTATTTTCATTCCTTCCCCCATTTGAGTCTTTTTACAGGTTAATTTTTTTTTATCATATTAACAAAATAATTTGATCTCATTAATCACGTTCATGATTCGCACCTAAGACGTCTTATTAAGGCCCATTTCCTTAATATTTTATGATGTGGTGCATATATGTTTTGAAACCTATCATATTAGCTCAAGTGAGGTGATCATGTCGAGGTGTTGTAGGTATGACCATATCTTGAATAAGTTTAACCCTGTTATGTGTAATTTCCCTTGGTACCCTAGTGGGTGGCCAAAGCCTTGCAAGATAGTTGGTGGTTGTACATTCGATTGATCTCTTGTGAGATCTAAATTATGTGAGTGGAGACTACGTGTCGAATTACTTACGTATTTACCCAACAATTGAAATAGGTCCTTAGGAGACTTTTGAAATGCATAAGGTTCTCTGGGATATCTCTCTTTCAATATACACTTGTATTTCCATGTCCAAGAGCATTGAAATGAGTTGTCTTGTGCGAGGTCGTACTCCTTGTAGTCTTAAATCCCTAGGTGTTTCGTAAGTGTTATAGGGATTAAATTTGTTCCAAAATGATGTTAATACAAGACCAAATTAACCACGTTAATGTGGTTGGTAAATTTTAGATAATATTAAAATAAGAAATGGACGCTATGAAAATGGTACACCATTAAGCGATGTTAAAACCAACTAAAATCTCAAATGGGATCATAAGATTAATGTGATAAAGTAGAGCTCCATGAATAATACAACATAATAAATTGAAAAACAAAATATGATGCATGATCACATGCTTTGTTTGCATGAATGTGGATTAAACAACGATGCTAATGAAATAATAAAATGTAGCCTTGAGAATGGGATAACTAGAGCTCTATCCACGGTCTTGTGAGTTAAGGAAATTGCACTCTAGTTGGACTTGTAAAATTTTGTAGAACCCTTGGCGTAGATAGGAATATATTAAATCTAGGATCACTTTGGAAGTGGAATTTATGGTCTAAACATGTAATTAACCTATTTCTATTGAGAGTAAATCCTTAAGATGATGAAACAAAAGTAGTTTGAAATGTAAAATTTATCATTTAAATTCAAAGAAAAATATCTATAAGGGGAACATAGGTGTAATGTACCCTTCCATGCACAATATGATTATGAAAATATGAATTCCTAATTGGAAGAGCGAATTACGAATCAAGAATGATACCACTTAATTAGTTTTTTTTTAATTATTGGTAAATAGTTTTTTGAAAGGGACTATACCCTTGTAAACAAAAGAGGGCCTAGAAGCCAGAATAGGAATGAGAACCATTACAAAAAGGATCAAGATCCAAATGAGACATAGAAACCCAAAGTATCCCAAGAGAAGTTACCCCAACACAACAAACTAGTTGAACATTGCAGAAGAACAACCAAAAAGCAACAATAATTATAGAGGAGTACAACAAGAGAATCCACAATTACTTCTTGGTGGCTTTGTCGATTCTGGATTTGATATTCTGCCAAGAGGTGAACATAGCCAATGTCATCATGTGGGTAGAGTTAGTAACATCCAGCTGTTCAATGGTTTTTTTTCTTTCCTTCTCCATGCCCCAAAGAGTTGTTGGTATTCCGCTGAGATTAGAGACGCTACGAACATGTTGCTCAATAAATTCTTCAATTACACTAAAAATAGCCATATTATGGTCATGGTGAGTCTTGGATTTCCCTAAACGGTTGTCTAAGGAGTTCAATTTTTTTAAATGTCTTCAACCTGTTTATTATCAATATCAGTCTCCTCCTCCTTCTTCCTCTTACCTTTTTACTTTGCCAAGTTTTTAACCTCTTCTTTCAATAGCAACATGTCAACTTCTAAGGCATCCAGCCTATTTGTGGAGCTCTCAATGTGTGCCTCCTGTGAACCTAGTACTACTAATATGTAGGAGGTTATGGGCAATTTCCAAGTCCTGAGGAACATTCCCCGAAACAGGGGTATCAAGTTTCAGTCTTTTAGAAGACCTAGTAATAGGTCTGGTCAAAGTGGAAGTGAAGGGGTGGGAGTAGAGGTGGGGGGATGATAGAGGGAGCCGAGAAGGAAGGTAGAGGGGTGACAGCAGCGGTGAAGGGGGAAGAAGGTGGAGAGATGGGGGTAGCGGCAGCGGTGCTGGGTAGAGGAGGAACAAAGATGGGGGAGGATGGGATGCTGGAGACCTAAGAAGACAAAGCTTATGCAACAAGAATATGAGACCTTGATGTAGCGGGACTACACATGCATGCTTTTGAAACTCCAAAATGGAGTGCTCAAGTGAGTTAAGTAGATAGTGAGGGAAGCATACCATGAAATTCCTACGGAAGTGATTGAGGAACACTAGATGCTTAGAGGGCACAGTGACGAATCTCCCCTCCAAAGAGATGTAATGCACCATCATACAGGTGACCTCGTCAAAAGGTGGAGGGATGGAGTTGACTTGTAGACCTACCGTGATGAAGACTAGCTTCTCATTACCCTCAACAAACTTCCTCTCCTCAGCACCTCTATCAATCCTTTTATTAAAAAAGTGGTACCCATCCATGCCAAGGCCAGTAGCTTGGCTATTAACTCCTCATTGATCAAAATCTTCTACCCGCCATAATCCATAGTGTGATCCTTCCAATCCTTCACAAAATGAATGGAAATACTTTGGTCGTGTCCTGAATCTTATCAATAAAATTAGTGATGCCTCCCTGGCTGAGAAGATTCCAAAGCTCTTCATTATTTTTCCATTCCGATTCCGTCTTTGGGGCTCAATCGACAAGGGGCACCTCCCATTATCACCATGCTTAAGTTCTTGCAAATAAAATTTTCAAAATCCTTATGAGGAGTTCTATAACAGCTGCAGTTACCAGTCGCCTAACTCTATTATTTTCCGCTCGATGAGAATGATGACTAGGGTAGCCGTTGTTGTTCCCATGAATATCTGAGTGACTATTATGTACCTGAGAAAACCCACATGTGTGAACTTCAGTCCCTTTAGAAACCCACTCCAGATCATCATCATCCTTATTACTGACTTGGGAATCTATAAAGCCCTGTTTAAAAGCTGTTGAAAGCACCATATTTCCCGCATGTGCATCTTTACTCTTCATATAAATCCACTTTAAGTTCTCATTATACTTCCTATAACCTTGATTGTCTGTCAAGATTTGCTTGAGTGTTGTTTTAAAATCAGCACATGTGGGAGTCTTATTTTTGAAGTTCCACTCCCAATGCTCATATCTCATACCCCAAATTTGCATGCTCATAAGTATCTGCTTGTATGCTGCTTTGAAGCTATTCAGGAATGTTATCTTTATTATCCCAAATAATGTGATTAACATTTATGCCATAATTAGCCAATGCATCTGCCACCTTGTTACCCTCCTGGTAAGTATGCTTGATCGAATGTTATTGAAGGTTTGGCAAATACTTATGGATTCCAAGATGAATTCCTTGATGTTCCAACTTGGAGGTGAACACTGATTAAGATGATTAATGATATTAAGCAAGTCCCCTTCAAGAATGAGGTTTTGGATATTATGAGTCTGAGCAATTCTAAGGCCCCATAAAGTAGATTAAAATAGTTGGTTGTAATAACTTGAAGATTAAAATAATGTATTGTTAGTATTAAACAATGTTATGAAATGAACTCAGGATATGTTTTATATTGATATAGTAGCCTTCTTTTTTTTTTTCTTGTGATTTTTCCTCCTTGTAACGAGGTTATTTTCCCAAACCAAGTAAACACAAAGCACCTCAAACAAATCCATAAGTCAAATAATATAAGGCACATGTGTGTATATATGTTCTTAATCACAATCAAGCTATATAAAGTTATTTCGATAAGAGAAACAAGAAAATTCTAAAGGATCCACTATAGGTGAAATCTTAAACCAAAAAATTCAACCTAGTTGTAAAGGAACAAAGGGTCCCATGTTCTGTGTTCTTTAGAAAATTATAGTCAACTAATAAAAATATGATTGAAATAAATATCTCACCATGAATAATGATGTGTTGTGGGAAGTATCTGTGAGTAAGTGTATCTTGTCGTGGGTCGTTGTTGTACCTTGTCATTTTTTAGACATGTGACTTTGATGTGCATCATGTGTTTTATGTTAGATATGTGGGCCCATGGTTATGTAAACATATCATGTGTTATACATTATCCTAAGTGATCCTATGTGATGTTATGTATCAAACAATGTTAGCCAAGAAAAAAACAATTATCCTGTTATTATGTTTGTTGTATTTTGGTGTTGAAAATGTGGGCATTACATATGGTATCAGAGTAGAGGTTCATGCTCTTGAACCTTTGGGATGGATTGGATTTGTGATGATTCTACATGGTGGTGGTGGAGATGGGAAGAGTAATGTGGTATATGTTGTGATGTGACGAGTGGAATAATTGTGATATTATGAACGTACGTGTTGTGCAAGTCACTTAGTGCATATTTTTTTATCATGTTGATGTACTTATGATGAGATTATTCTCTCTCTATCTTGTGGACTTAATGAGGATTTCATGTGTGATGTGCAAACTTGTTGTGTGCGAGAAGAATGTTATTGTGGATTACCGAGTATTGGAGTGTTTTGTTATTATGTGATATGTATGTGTGTTGATGTGTTGTATGAAAAAATTGATGTATAATAAATTGGATTGTATCGTGACGTCACCACCATGTTGTGATGAATTGTGTGTGTCACCATGTTGTATTTCAAGTGACTATATGTTGTAATGTTATTTATTGTGTTCATCATACGTATAATTCATGTAACATGTGATGGTTCATGTTGTGAATTAGGGGCATATGAAGATTGCATTATGTGGTAACATGATGTATTGAAACCCATGAAAGTAATGATTGTGCTATACACTGTATATATACCATGTGCAAAATGCTATGATTAATGTGCATGAATCACCATTGTGTTAGTGATGTAGTTACGTGTTATGTCGTGAACCTTACACTAGATGACCCTAAGGGAAGCAACTGTCAAGAGTGTATGTATGGAAAGAGGAGGTGTGGACCAAGTTTTCATAATCTTGAGTCGAGTCGAGTGAGGAAGTGGAGTATTATATAGAATGAAAACCCACTTCTATATGTTTAGTATACTTTGATCTTGCTCAATAGATTGTGGGTACTCAATTAATCATTATTTATTTTCTTATAAGAACCAATAGTTTTCTTGTTTGATGCGTTCTTATATTTTGGGCATTTTATTTGGTTGTTGCATAAACATGTGGATTTTTGAACTAACTATGGCTAATTAGCCATTTGTTTTTCTTAGTTTAAAACTTTCTCTTCATGTTTAAAAGTTTTATAGCCTTGCCCAAGGCTTGGATTTTTTACCACTTAGCATTTGAGATAGATTGTTATGTTGGTTCTAATGTCATAATGTGTTGGAATAAAGTCATGAGATTCACCATGGAGTGGTTGAACCTATTGACCTGCTTTGTTGTATGGGGGTACACCCCAAGGAGTTATAGATAACTAGTGGGTTGTTGAACAACAAGTTATTATTTCACTTGGGTTAGAGGTGACAAGGCTCTATATCCCCAGGGCCATAGGGTGACCCATCATCATTGTATGGAGAAAGGAGATGGGGCTCTATGGTTGAATGACCTAATATTCTTGATGACACTCTATGGTTGAGTGACCTGATGTTCTTGACAACACTCTATGGTTAAGAGACCTAATATTCTCGATGGCACTCTATGGTCGAGTGACTTGATATTCTCTATGGGCATCTATGGTTGAGCGACCCACTTATTTTTGACACTATGATTCTTTGTCTTTGGGAGGTATATGCAGTTGTTTGGTGATGCTTTGGGAGGTATATGAAGATTGTTTTGTGGTGTTTCATGATGTGTGGAGTTGGTGTTATGAGTTATATGTACCCTTGTGAGTCTTGTTACACATTTTTATGATTGACACTTAACATTCCACTTGGTTGGTATAGACTATTGGATATTATATTTCCATTGTGTTGAGTACAGAGTCACACGAGGTTTTTGGGTCATGTGATACAAGTTGCCATTGTATCAACGTCATGATTCACTATTTGTTAGTCACTTATGTGTGTGGGATCTATGCCTATGACATAATTTTTGGAAATTCTTTGTTATGTGGACTACTTGTTTGTCTTTCCATGGTGGAATTAGAGGTCTTGTGATGTGATACAATCATGAAAGTATGTATTAATATGTCTTGTGGATCATTAGTTTTGTGTTTGGGTTTTATGTGACATCTTGATGTCAATTACTATTGGGCACCCATGAACATAAGATAATTGAAATTCTAAACAATGAATACTAAGAGTTGGAAATTAAGAAATACTATAAAGGAAAAAGACAAACTAAGTAATAAAGTAAAAGATAACTAACTACCAATCTTTGAGAAAATTAAAATTAACATATTGCCAAAATTATTTTGCTTCCTTATTGTCGTGTTATCTTGATAAGTCATTATGTTAAAGAACATGTGTCATTATATTCTTCTCACTACTTGCGATTGTAGACACCAAATTTGTGTCTTACGACACCCTGTGCCCCGCATCTCATTTCACAACCTAACCTCACCACTTAAACCTTACAAAATTATTTATTAATTACCTTATAATTAATAAATCCACATCTCAAACCTACCACCTCATTTTGCCACCTCATCATGACCTCGGCCCTAACCCTAAACTAACCTAATTAAGACCTATAACTTGGTCTACATCCACACCCATGACTAATTACTTCTCACCAGCACCAAAACCAACCTAATCATGACTTGACCAAGCCCACAACTAATCCCTTCGGACAAAAGGAGGGAAAGTTGCCTATTTTACTAAAAATAGCCCACTTTGACTTAACCGACATCGGTTCCTACTCAACCGCCGTCGGTTACGTAACCACCATCGTTCCCTATAAATGACCTCCCCAACCAAAAACAGAGGATCGGAATTCATTTGAAAGATCCGGAATTCACTTGGTAGAGAAGAGACAAGTGAAGAAAAGAGAAGAGTTTGCAGAGAAGGACATCGAGCCCAAGACTGCAACTGAGGAACTAGAGCACAGTGACACTCATCCAAGCATTGGGAGAGAAGATAGCTCATTTTTTATTGTCAGATCATCCCACTTGAGCCTTGCCTTCATCATCACAATCCTTGGACCTGTATCTTCATCAGGAACTAGTAAGTAGTGTCTTGTACATTTTTAAATAACATTTCTTGAACTTCTGAATCATAGTAATTATAAGTTCACTCCTAGATCTACTACCCGGCAGCACCCTACATCTAACTATCATTCCTCTACCCTTACATTGCCCCAAGAACAGCCCCACACTCTCTTGAGTCTTCTCCATCACCCTATTGCCTTTCCCTAATCATTTACTAGCCTTATAAACACCATAACCGCCTTATAGCTTTCCTTAATTGAAATCCCTAAATCACTACCCCCTACCGGTATCGATTATCGCAACCGATACCGGTGTAAAACCATGATTAGTTATACAGTGACCGGCATCGGTCACTATGACTCAAACTAAAACCAGCCTTTCTTCTATTACTTTTTAACAAGGTAATTAAAGTGTAATTTTGCAATAGCCTCTTTGCTATCATTTGTGTTAATTCATATTAAAAGGGGAACTGACCACCTTTGAAAGGAAGTCTAATATTTCCTGGGCCCAAGGTAGTTCCCTCATTTATTGTCTAACTAAAATATGGTGGTCTTGTATTCTTACTTGTAGGTAGTCCTTCCTAGACAAAAAGGAGTTCTTCGCAATCGATTTGATCTCTCTCTATGGTACACGTGCACCCTCCCAACATTCAATAGGTATTCCTCCTAGCCCTAACCCTTATTTGTTTCTCAAGAGAATGAAAGGATAGAAGCACCTCTATTCTAAGAATGGAAACATTTTGTGTGAAACATTTTGGCATGCCCGGTGGGACCCTTTCTTGGGTTTCTTTCTTTCTTGCTTGCTTTCATATAGGGAGCACACTTGCTATTTTCTTCTTCTAAATATTCACAAGATATTTTGTTATTTTGGTAAAATAATTTGTCTTTCTTCCTCATCTTTGCATTAGTGAAAGTCATCTTCTTTGCTTCATCGAATATCATTTTCGATTTGGGTTTAAAACACATGCATCACATTCTTGCTTGTTGTTTTCAATTCTAGTGAACGTAGATTAAGTAACAGGTCGTACACGTGGGGGTGATATCCATGGTATTGACAAGAAATTAATCTTACTTTCATTACACAACACATCCCAAATCACATCATAATCAACACAACAGCTCAAACATCCCCCCTTTTCCGCGGTATTCCTCCGCCCGATTGAGGTAACCTTATAAGCCAAAACAAACTTGACATCTCCCTTAGGTATTTTGTTTAGGATTGACATCATATTGCGTCTAAGGCATAAGCCCACAATAATTAAAACTAATCCTAGTGTTAGTCTCTTGATTTGCTTGTGCATCTTGCTTGTTTTTAGTTCTGTTTCTTTGTCATACACTATTTCAGTGATCACTTCAGAACAGTTTGGTAGGTATACTAAGCATCGTTAACCCCAAATAAGTAACTTCTTACAACTTCTTACACCGGTCCTATTCTACCGACATCGGTTAACCGGACCGATGTCGGCTATAGTCTGACCAACATCGGTTACCTGATCAATATCATTTACTTTCTTTCACAAGTTCCCGACAAACCAGCAACCTACTAATTCCAACATCTTGTGGCTTTTTTTATTCCTGATAGATTGAATCCCTACTGTGTACTCTTGTCCATGGTTGTTATCACTCAGAAACAAGCTGCAGCCATGGTTTCACATGCCTATTCCGTGCCTTTTCCTGAATCACCCCCTTCACATTCTATGGGGAATCTATGGACACCAGTGAGGTTCCCAAAATCCCTATAGGAGATAAGGAATTTGCAAAAATTTGGATGCTAAAATTTTTGCAGATGATCTCATACCCCTAACCGTACACCCCACGGTCAACTCCTTGTTGGTATGCCTATTAGTATAGCTGCTCACTTAGCTCCTTCCCACCTAATAACTCCACCTTATTCTTCTCTTATCTCCCGACTCGGTGGCTTACAGTTTATACGCACATATTGGCTCCTTTGGTTGGTGGGGCATATCATACTAGTACTCCTCCTGCTCCTCTTTCATTGCCCCTTTCACACTTCTCGCCACCTATCCACATGGTTTTCCTTCTCAAACTTTTCATTTACACTTATCCGGTGGACATCTTATATAGGACATCCCTTTTCGCCTCAACATATTCATCCTCAATACCTTATCAACATTTAACCCCACCATTTTTAGTGGTGGCTCTTGGCCCAATCCTCCTCCGTTTACAATAACGCACCATCATCTCATCCAACCACTTTGATTTAATCAAACAAATGATGGACAAGATGCAAAATTTGGAGGCTTGTTTCAGGAAGTCCGTAGCACCTCGACATATGAGCAAGTGCAGCCGGGAGCCTATTCATCCTTTGTCCCCCTTCATTCATATCCTCCTCAATGGGAATTACCAAAATTTACACACTCGTTTTAATAGTAAGGAGGATCCTCAACAACACTTACGATCATTTAGACATGCTTGCTATCGATTTCTCATGATGATGCCTTACTACTCCGCACCTTTCCCATGTCATTATCAGGACCCACCTTGGAATGGTACAATGCTTTAACCCAGCACTCAATTTTCTCTTTTAACCAATTAGCCCAATCTTTCTTGGATCATTTCTCCATTAATATCGCCAAGAAAGTATCCATCACCGACCTCTATGCCATCCGACAATTTGAAGACGAATCTATCACAGATTTCATTGGACGATGGTGGGGCCTTATCAACCAACTTACTTATGCCTTGCCTCAGGCCGAACTTATCGAACTCTTTACGCGGGCTTGCGCTAAGCACATTTCTCCTACCCTCCAAATTCAAACTTTCCGCACCTTTGATGAGGCCTTTACTATGGCTCGAAAACTAGAGATTCGATCCTTAGAGGAAGAGAAATTGTGGTTGCGCAACAAAAACCCTAATTTTTGAACCCAAGACTCCACCAACAAACCCAACACCACCAATTCTCACGCATCGACTGCTTCGAAATCAAAAGGAGCTATACACGCGGTGATGGTAAAATCCCAAGCACCGTCTAATACCCCACCAAAAACCACCTATAAGTATAAAGCCGAGCCCATCAATTACACTCCCTTGGGAGAAACTTATGGTGTCATCTTGGAAAAATTGCTCAAAGCGGGAGCTATCACCTTACCTCCTGTTAAACCTCACTCTGGGTTTGATTCCACCCACGCTATACCTTCTTGGTACAAAGAAAATGACTTCTGTAACTTCCACTGCGTGAAGGGACACGATCCACAAAACTACAAGATGTTGAAAAACATAGTGTAGGAAATGGTTGATGTAGGGGATATAACCCTCGATAATCCTAATGCCCCTGCTAACCGAAATTTGAAAATCTTCAACAAACCATTCCTAAACCACTCTTCTAACAGTAACATAAACCAAGATATCTTAGCCGAGGAGAGTGTTCATGAAATCCATGCAGTTTTCGACTCCCAACCAAAAGCTTCTATCGAGGAAATTCTGAATCAAGCCTCTTTACTAATGCAGGGATCCGAACCCCTTCACCCCCATCAAGACAAAACGATAATCTTGCCATTCCTTTACCCATAAAGAAATTAACCGCCCAGAGTTCTCTTCTCACGAATGAGTCTTCTTACACCACATCCCTACAAGATTGTGAGCAGATGTTATCTAACTTATCTATTTCCCAAACATCTCCTTCCGTCACTCTTGCTATAAAAGAAGAAGGCTCGCCACTTTTTCTGTCATCCTTAGAAGAGAAACCCCTCGAACCGACATCACCAAATTCTTTAATCATGACGGATCCCCTCAAACATGCCCTCCTACCTATTAGTTCTTCATCGCCTAAATCTTTTCAGTGACCGTTGACCTCTTAACGCCCATTGATACAGTGCCTCATTTACCCCCTGTATCACACCCATAGTGGACCGGAATCACAACCCACCTCTCTTCCATACAAAATTTCCTATTCACACGTGAAGATTGTCATCCCTCAGAAGATAGACGAGTCCTATGGGAGCGTTTGAGTACACCATGCTCTACTCAAATGTAGATGACTGATCCAGACACCTCTACCATATACCCAAGGTATTTACAAAATCTCAAAATGCCTATGTCCTCATCTTCACCCCCCTCATCTCTACTGAATACCTCATCCACCTCTATTAACTTAACCACACCTTCCCCTACGCTTGGGACTTCACCAATACCCAGCCTAACACACCCACCTAAATGGTTAGATTTAAACAAAAATAAAGCCATCTATCCACCTAGAGACAAACCCAATCCCCTTAAGTCCAATCTATGCCTCTGTCACAACTAAAACCCTTGTCATCACACCTACCTTCTATATTGGGACCTCACCCCTCCACCTTGCCTCAATACATCATACCTCCTGCATTTTCTTTAAAATGACCTACACCTTCTACACCCATACAGAGATCCATGGGTGTATCAACACCGTCACCCCAAGTATCCTATCTACCTATCAAAGGATTTGTTTTGCTGTCACTCCTCTTTCTCCGTGGTTGTTTCTTGCCACCACATCATCTAATCCAACTAAACATAACTGCTTTGAAGAAGCCACGTTTAGTTAAATCCAATTATCAAAACCCCTTGTCTAAACCACCACCCGCACGAACCAACCATACCCAAACATTACCATAACCCACCCAATCAATAGTCTCATCTTCCTCGACTTTGACCCACTCAAAGGATCTTACGCCAAGATCCTTGATATGTTGGTGGAGAATGTGACCATTTCCCTACCCCCACTTAGACCCTATGATCCATCTAAACCTCGACCTATAGGTTATGATGAGTCTAAAATCTATGCTTACCACCACACACCAAGACATGATGTGAGGGATGCAAAACTTTGAAATCCATCCTTTTCAAAGTCACCTCTCTTAGATAGAAAGGTTAAGAAAGACAACTTACGAAGGGAAAAACCTTTAGCTTCAATCCCCTCTCCTATACCGCTTGTCCCCACCTCACCAAGAAATATCATTATTGCAACCCCACCTCTCGAAGACAATGACTTATCCCTACCATCTTCCTCCTCTCGTGTTCACGAGATCAACATGATTAGCATTAAGGTATTAGCAACAAAACCCTAATTTCAGAACCCAATACTCCACTAACAAACCCAACACCACCAATTCTCACACATCGATTGCTTCAAAATCAAAAGGAGCTGTACATGCGGTGATGGTCAAATCCCAAGCACCATCTAATACCCCGCCAAAAACCACCTATAAGTATAAAAGTTGAGCCCATCAATTACACTCCCTTGGGAGAAACTTATGGTGTCATCTTGGAAAAATTGCTCAAAGTGGGAGCTATCACCTTACCTCTGTTAAACCTCACTTAGGGTTTGATTCCACCCGCGCTATACCTTCTTGGTACAAAGAAAATGACTTATGTAACTTCCACCACATGAAGGGATTACCTATACCCTTAACGGGAGAAAATCACTTCTTATTAATTTTCAGTGCAGCTTTACAAGACAAGCTACACGACAACAAGGGGCTAATGTAGACACTAAATTTGTGTCTTACAACACCTTGTGCCCCACATCTCATTTCGCAACCTAACCTCACCACTTAAACCTTACACAATTATTTATTAATTACCTTATAATTAATAAATCCACATCTCCAAACCTGCCACCTCATTTCGCCACCTCATCATGACCTAGCCCTAACCCTAAACTAACCTAATTAAGACCTATAACTTAGTCTACATCTACACCCATGATTAATTACTTCTCACCCGCACAAAACCAACCTAATCATGACTTGACCAAGTTCACAACTAATCCCTTGGGAGAAAAGGAGGGAAAGTTGGCTATTTTACTAAAAATAGCCCACTTTGACTTAACCGACATCGGTTCCTACTCGACCAGTTGTCGGTTACGTAACCGCCATCGGTTCCCTGTAAATGACCTCCCCCAACCAAAAACAAAGGATCGGAATTCATTTGAAAGATCTGGAATTCACTTGGTAGAGCAGAGACAAGTGAAGAAAAGAGAAGAGTTTGCAGAGAAGGACATCGAGCCCAAGACTGCAACTGAGGAACTAGAGCACAGTGACACTCATCCAAGCATTGGGAGAGAAGATAGCTCATTTTTATTATCAGATCATCCCACCTGAGCCCTGCCTTCGTCATCACAATCCTTGGACCTGTATCTTCATCAGGAACTAGTAAGTAGTGTCTTGTACATTTTTAAATAACATTTCTTGAACTTCTGAATCATAGTAATTATAAGTTCACTCCTAGATCTACTACCCGGCAGCACCCTACATCTAACTATCATTCCTCTACCCTTACATTGCCCCAAGAACAGCCCCCACACTCTCTGAGTCTTCTCCATCACCCTATTTCCTATCCCTAATCATTTACCAGCCTTATAAACACCATAACCGCCTTATAGCTTTCCTTCATTGAAAGCCCCTAAATCACTACCCCTACCGGTATCGGTTATCAAAGAAGATCTGCACGGAGATGTTAAACATGATCGGTTGTATGTGACCGACATTGGTCACTGTGACTCAAACCAAAACCAACCTTTCTTCTATTGCTTTTTAACAAGGTAATTAAAGTGTAATTTTGCAATAGCCTCTTTGCTATCATTTGTGTTAATTCGTATTAAAAGGGGAACTGACCACCTTCGAAAGGAAGTCTAATATTTCCTAGGCCCAAGGCAGTTCCCTCATTTATTGTCTAACTAAAATCTGGTGGTCTTGTATTCTTACTTGCAGGTAGTCCTTCCTAGACAAAAAGGAGTTCTTCGCAATCGATCTGATCTCTCTCTACGGTACGTGTGCACCCTCCCAACATTCAACAGGTATTCCTCCTAGCCCTAACCCTTATCTGTTTCTCAAGAGAATGAAAGGATAGAAGCACCTCTATTCTAAGAATGAAAACATTCTGTACGAAACATTTTGGCATGCCCGATGGGACCCTATGATCCATCTAAACCTCGACCTATAGGTTATGATGAGTCTAAAATCTGTGCTTACCACCGCACACGAGGACATGATGTAGAGGGATGCAAAACTTTGAAATCCATCATTCATCACCACCTCTCTCTCGATAGAAAGATTAAGAAAGACAACTTACTGAAAGGGAGAAACCTTTAGCTTCAATCCTCTCTCCTATACCGCTTTGTCCCCACCTCACCAAGAAATATCATTATTGCAACCCCACCTCTCAAAGAAAATGACTTATCCCTACCATCTTTCTCCTCTCGTGTTCACGAGATCAACATGATTAGAATTGCTACTTGAGGGTAGAAAACCAATGGGAAAGCTAAAGAAAGCACACTGCGGCCTCTCTTTCTTCATCCGCCATCCCGATCGCACCACCACCTAAAGTGGTTATTCGTGGACCTGTCTACCCCATCTCTGATGGAGTTTCCCACCGTACCATGATCAAAAACAGCTTCACCAATCACCCGTAAAAATGACAATGTATGATCTCATTCAAACCTCTGAATCTCATCGACAAGCTCTCATTGAAATCCTCCAAGGGATAGAGGTCCTACCTAACAAAACCTTGCCCGTTGCCTCCATTTTAACACCCAATCACGTTTCTTCTCTCACCAAACAACCTATCTCCCCAACCACTGTCTTTATACAGCAAGAAGTCGCTATTGTCGGGTTTCTCCGAAGATGAAATTATCGACTTTGGTGCGAGAAGATCCCGACCTCGCTCTTTTCATCTCGGCTACGCCTCGAGACATCCGAGTATGTCGTGTTATGATTGATGGGGGCGCTAGCCTAAACATCATCTCTTCCAAAGCCTTCCAACAAATGAATATCCCTTCTATTTGCATGTGTGCCTTAAAAGTTAGATTATAATTATGTTGAGTTGATATTACAATTGTTATAATATATTGTTTTAACAATATATTATTCATAGAGTTTTGTTGTACCCGTAAAGTTATAAACGGGTAAGTGGTTTGTTGACTTTCCTATTTTATAGGAAGTCAGTTTTCCTATGTATATGGCTATTTAATAGCCTGTGTATGTAATTCAAAAAGGTGAATACAATATCAATTTATATTTCTTTTGTTAATCTGTTGCTGCTCTTAGATTTGGTATCAGAGCAATGGCTCCCTGAGTTTGTGAGGGGCTGATTGTTTCTTGTTTATGGTCAGCCGTATTATGAGAGATTCATTTTATTAGTTTTTTGCAGTAATAGTTTATAGGTAGTTTATTGCAGACCTGGACGTGTCATCCTGCATAGATAAAAGTGGACGAGAGAAGTGTGTATGCGGCCTGATCCAGTGTATCTATTCTGCTGGAAGTGGGTTCGAAGTGGTTTGATATTCTGATCCTGCGTATTGAAGCATTATGTCTGCGATTTGAATCATTTTGCGTGCATAGTTGCTTGTGCGTATTTCATCGTCCTGTTGCATGCGCATTGTATCGACCGACCTGCGTATTGCGTTGCGTCGCCATTTTGGTAATTGTGATCAGCTTTATCGCTGTTTTGGGCATTTTCATTTTTTTGCCGTTTTTGGACATACGGAAAAAATCACAAGGAAAAGAAAAAAATTTGCCATTTTTGGAAAGGGTCCGGAAAGAAGTTGGACTTAGAACTTAAAAGTGTTATATCTTTCACCTCGTAACTCAGATTGAGGTGATGTTTTTTTTGAAAATGTATGTTTTTTAAAGATCTTTGCATTGATTATATGCTTTTTGCTGCTAGACCAATTTTTTATTTTTGGAAAATATTTCAAAAATTATATATATATATATTTTTTAAAAAAATAAAAATTTGTGTCACTTTTGTCTGGATGCACTTTCGCTTGTACGCGACGTCCATAGTGAGGGGGTGCATTATCGGTTGAAACCGACACCCAAGAGAATTGTAATATGAGCCTCAAAGATAAATTTGCTAACTAAGTAGCAAACTGATGGAGGAAGGAGGCATCGGAGGAAGGAGGTCGAACAGCGACCTCTCGTCAGTCACCAACGACGGGGCCGCGCAGAAGCTGTGGTGGCATATGTATGGTGTGAGTATATGATTTTCAGTGTGGTTTCCATTTTCTCAGTGTGCTTCAGTTTGCAGTGTTCTGTTGATTTGAGTGGTGTGTTTTATTGTTAATACTGGAAAAGAATTGTATAAGAGAGCTAGAAAACTATGGAGATCCTCTGACTGCAGAGATCCTCTGACTGCCGTACTTCATTGGAAGATGATCGGTCAGTGAATACGTTCATTGGCAATGGTGATCATGTGCAGCAAGATCAAGACAAAGCAAGATCTAGTTAGTATGATACAACACAATACATTTTTCCCTTTCTGATTTCTTATTTGGAATTTCACATTGTGGGGGGGAATACATACCAATGTTCCATTCCCATTCTGCACCCAAAACGACTTAGTCAAGGAAAGCTTCCAGTGGCAGTGGCAGTTTTCTATGTTGTTCGAGATCGAGTGGCAGCGATCAATGACAGAGACTACAATTAAGAACATTATGATTCTTATAGGAAGTAATGTGAGATTTTTTCAGTATATCTTCTATTGTGTAGTTTTGTGATATGCATGTTGTGTTTCCTACATAATTCCCTGATGTATAAGCATAGTGGTGAATAGTAGCACTGAGTAAGTCAGTTCATGGATCTTGAAAGGGTTTATGGGAGGATCAGAAAACCACACGAGGTCGATAGTTGATGAGGTTCCTGTCGCATCAAGGTTTGTCGTAAGCTTGTTTAAAACCATGGAAGGAGAGAGCCTTTCTTTTGGATCAAGGTCATGAGTCACAGAGTTGGACATGCCACAGGGGTGAGCATACTGCAGAGGAGTGTGTGGATGTTTTTCTACCATGTTCGCACTAAGGGGGGGAATGTTAGGAATTATTATTAGTGCTCACATTATTATAAAAGTTAGATTATAATTATGTTGAGTTGATATTACAATTGTTATAATATATTGTTTTAACAATATATTATTATAGAGTTTTGTTGTACCCGTAAAGTTATAAACGGGTAAGTGGTTTGTTGACTTTCCTATTTTATAGGAAGTCAGTTTTCCTATGTATATGGCTATTTAATAGCCTGTGTATGTAATTCAGAAAGGCTGAATACAATATCAATTTATATTTCTTTTGTTAATCTGTCACTTTGCTCTTAGAGTGCCAACCCCACCATGTTGCGTTCATTCAATGATGCTATTACTTCGACCTTAGGCACCGTGATCCTTAACATTCGTGTAGGGCCACGTACTTTACCTGAAATATTCTATGTCCTTGAGGAGAATTCCAATACAACATGTTGTTAGGCCTCCCTTTGATCCGGGCTATGGGATGCGTTCCCTCCACCTTACATAGATGCATAAAATTCAAGTATGAGGGTAAGTCCTACACTGTAAAAGCCGACGCTCCCTCCTTCAAAAATGTAATATGTTATATCGCCCTAATGATGTGCTTGTACCATTCAAGACACCCATTCATCCAACCCAACCATCTACTTCGACCACACCTCAACCATCCATCTCAACCGCACCTACAGCTTCAACCAATGAAACCGCCACCGTAAATACCACTTCCTTCCCTCGCGGACAACATCCCGACCTCAGATCCCTTAGTAGATGTTTTTCAATGCCTTACGCTGGGGGAGTATCACCTATATAATGTTAGCACTTTCCATACCCCACAGGAGTACGGACAGTTACATGCACATCCTACCTACAACCGTCATGTGGGGGAAGTAATCTCCTACGGACCACCTAATTGCTGCACCAACCTAACATATGGGGGTGTCGATACATCCTCTGTCACCCCTGAACCTCCCCTTGGTGTGGTTCCCTTCCAATCTGATTTTCAATATCTAACTAATCGTCGTTTCGCCCTCACCTTCCTGATGCGCTGTGCTTGGAAGGGCTTCGGTTTTGGTCTTTATGAACAAGGCCGACATACGATCATTCCCGTAACTACACGCAAACACAAAGATCATCGTGGTCTTAGATTCTCTGAACCACCTACACCGAAGACACCACCTATCCATTGTATCTAGGAAGACGATGAAGTCACCCCTTCCGAACCATCATCACCCATTTTGTCATCATCACCCACAGAGTCGATAGACCCTGAATCTATCCCTCCTAACTTTTTTTTTTCATAAACGCTATCTTCCTGGGTCCTCTCACTTATCAACATGATAATGAAGACCCATCTTCTCTTCCCCTTCTATATCCAGACATGATCGAAGAGGACTCGCCTTCAATTAATGTTGTTGAGTGCCAGGATGATGACTCCATCCTCACTTACCTTGGTGCGGACGACTCTTATATTCAATGCGCCTTACCATCTGACACTCAAACCATGTTGAATGAGTCGACTATAGAAATCAACATCCACACAGAGGACGATCCTCACATTGTGAAGATCAGACAATCTCTTAATGCATCGAACAAATTGGCTTCGCTTACCTTCCTCCGTTCCCGCAACCAAGCTTTTGCTTGGTCCTACGTTGACATGCCAGGAATTGATCCTGACATTTCTATCCATAACATTACCCTGAAACCCGATTCCAAACCAGTTAAACAGAAACTAAGAAAAGTACATCCACGCATTGCCCTCTTTGTCAAAGAAGAGCTTCAACGACTCCTTTCTGTTTCCTTCATCTTACCTATCGATTATCCTCAATGGATTTCTAACATCATACCTGTTACTCAAGCAACGGGGGGACTTCGGATATGTATGGATTTCCGAGAACTTAACCTCACTTGCCTAAAGGATGACTTCCCCTACCAAGCATTGATCAACTTTTTTATCTCACTGCAGGCCATGAGATGCTTTCCCTCATGGATGGCTTCTCGGGATACAATCAAATTTTGGTAGCCCCACCGATCAACATAAAACCACCTTCATAACTTCTTGGGAACCTTTTACTATTGTGTCATGTCGTTTGGCCTTAAGAATGTTGGTGTGACCTATCGACCGGGCTATGACTTACATTTTTCATGACATTATGCGCACTATCCTTGAGGATTATGTCGATGATCTTCTTGGCAAATCTAAACATCACACTGAACATATCGATGTTTTAACCATTATTTTCGATCGCCTGTTACAATCTTTGTGTTTGTCTTCTCGTGGAATTTAGTCAATCAAAACAATACAATTTTATTATTTTAGAGAGAGATATTTATACAGATATTGATCCACAATATATGGGATCTAATCCCTATCCTTATCCTCCCACAAATCACTCCAAACCGTACAAACAAATAACAAACTACCCATTTATTTACCTCATGGTATATTACTAATTTACCATGGAAACTCTAATTTCCCAACATTCCCTCCCTTAGAGTTGACATGGGTAGATACAAAACACAAACAACTCAAAAAAGATAATCCTCATCGCTTGAAAAACCTTCATTATTAGCATTTGTGTCTTGTTCTTCAGTATCATCTTCTTCAGTAGCCATGGCCTTGTCAGATAGTTTTCCATCAAGTAGATCTTTTGCTCTTTTCATGCAGTTGAGAATAACATGTCCTGGCTTCCTACGATAAAAACATATATAGTTTTTGATATGTTTTGATCTTTTATAGGAATTACTTGATTGACTAGCTAATGCTGCTTCTTCTTCTTCATCATC
The DNA here is from genome assembly GCA_018340775.1 of Taxus wallichiana var. yunnanensis. Classification (NCBI taxonomy): domain Eukaryota; kingdom Viridiplantae; phylum Streptophyta; class Pinopsida; order Cupressales; family Taxaceae; genus Taxus; species Taxus wallichiana. The sequence goes on along the minus strand of CM031239.1, from coordinate 530,711,942 downwards.
TTTGCTTTCCATATCGAGTAGCGTTGCTATTATGCTCTCCAAGCTTGGATTTAGTTTACTTAAAGTAAACACCATATTGGACATACTTTTAGGCATGCTATTTAGTAATATGGCCTTTGCATCATTGGGTTTCACCTTTTCGTTAATGCCATCCAGTTGGGCCATTAGAGAGCGGAACTTGCTGATATGAGATACAATATCTCCTCCTTCTTCCATTTTCAACCCATATAATTTCTGCTTCATATTTATCTCTGCATTGTCAGTTTTTGATCCAAATAATTGATTCAATGCTTCCCATATTTCATTGGATGATTTTTTGAAATCTACATGATGTAGATACGGTTTGGATAATCCGAGGCCAATAATGGCCAAAGCTTTTTTATCTTTGACTTTCCATTTTTGGAGTGCGTCTACATCTGTTGGTGCAACCGATCCTCCATCAACAATGTCCCAAAGATCCTTTTCAATCAGCAACAGTTGGATTTGGATTTGCCATGTATGGAAATCCTTTCCATCGAATTTTTCTATCTGGTTCATTTTTTCCATTACCAAATCACCAATGAAAAAATAATAAAGTAATCTTTAACAACTCAGAGAATTGATTTGAAAGATACACGTCCAAATCTAGTAGATCTGTCCTCTGGATCTCCCTTTCATGCACAGCTGGAACAGGTCGCTGCAGATCTGATATGTGGATGTCAGATCAAATCCAATCTGCAGAATATATATATTCAAATATCAAAAAAAGAAGTTGTGGGGCGCGGATCTCATGATGTGATGTAAATAATGCCGTAGCAGGAGCTTGATATTCGACCAACCATAGGAATGACCGATGTATTCCTTAAACCAAATGTGCAGATCAATTGGAAAAGAAAAGGATCCGGTACAATTAATACAAATGTATGTACGCAGCTAACACAGAATGTAAAAAAAAACTGCTATATCAATCGACCTCCTCAAAGCTGGAGTCACATGTGAGAAGTAATTTGAATCTGAGAAAACACTATGCTAAGCAGTTCAAAGCTATCATTGAATATGGATCCAATAAATACAGTCATCGATCCAATACAGTCATCGATCCAATATAAATACCTTCATCGATCCAATAAATCAACGCAATGAATATAGATGTATATCAAGCTCAGGGAGCTTTCCAAAAAGAGTTTGACCCAGAGACTCTTCTGACGCTTCAAAACAGAGATCTAATCCCTCAACGTATCTGATCTGCAGGGCTCAGCGTTGTAAATCCGTGGAGATGTGGACAGGATGGTAGGTCGAAGCTACCATTGGGGACGTGGAGAAGTGCCAAGCGGCCAAACAAATATATACACCTATGCAAAAGTTTACACAAAAAGTAAATCTGATATCTCCAGCTACTAGTACTGAGAAAATATCTCCAAAATAATAAAAAAATGTCAATAATATTCACAGTGGTCTGCACTATAAAATTATTGGCAAATAATAGCCTCTCAAATGATAGGACCAATTGACATGGTCTACACTCAAAGGATCCTGTAGGGAACAAGGCCAGAATTACAGAGAGGTCCCTCACGGTGCCTGCTCTGATACCAAATCAGGGAATTTAGTCAATCAAAACAATACAATTTTATTATTTTAGAGAGAGATATTTATACAGATATTGATCCACAATATATGGGATCTAATCCCTATCCTTATCCTCCCACAAATCACTCCAAACCGTACAAACAAATAACAAACTACCCATTTATTTACCTCATGGTATATTACTAATTTACCATGGAAACTCTAATTTCCCAACATCTTCAACCAAAGAAATGTGTCTTTGGTGTCCTTTCAGAAAACTCCTTGGTTTTATTTTCTCTTTGCGTGGCATCGAGGTCGATCCCGCCTAAAGTCAAAGCTATCCTAGAAATGCCCCCACCCACTAACCTCAAACAATTGCGTAGTTTGCAAGGAAAACTCCAATCTATCCATTTCATCTCACAACTCTTGGATCGATGTCAACCTTTCCATCATCTCCTTAAAAAGCACATTGTCTTTCAATGGAGCGAAGAGTGCCACCAAGCCTTTGAGGCTCTTAAAGCCTATCTCTTGCAGCCACCCGTGCTTATCCCACCTCAGGACGATCGCCCTTTCTACCTTTACCTTTCTGCCACCAACCATGCTGTAGGAGCCATGCTCGCACATCGTGACTCCGAGCATCGAGAACAAGTCATTTATTACATAAGTCGTACTCTGGTGGATTATGAGACTAGGTATACACATGTAGAAAAGTTGTGCCTAGCCCTATCATTCGTGGCCACCAAACTCCAACACTACCTCCTGAATCACAAAACTTTTGTCATCACCAATGCGGACCCCATCCATTATATGTATGCCAAACCTCATCTAAACCAATGCATCGCCCGATGGCTTATGCTCCTCGCCGACCTCGACCTTGAGTTTGTACACCAGAAATCAATCAAAGAACAAACTATCGCGAGACCAACTTACGGAAGCCCCTTTACTAGGGAACAATTTACCAATTTCACTTTCCCTGACGAACTCATTGCCACTCTTTCATTCGGTAAGGAGTCATATCCAATTACCCTCTTCTTCAATGGATCCAAATGCCAGTGTGATGGAGGGGCCGGTGTTGTTCTCATTCCTCGTGGACGCCGAACCTATGCCTCTTTCATTTGGATTGATTTCCCCTGCACTAATAATACGAGAATATGAGGCCCTTGTTTTGGGTCTCGGTTGCGTTACACTTAGGTGTAAAATCTATTAACATTTTCGGCGACTCTCAACTAGTCGTCAATCAAGTTACGGGCATCTACCAATGTAAAAATGAGGAATCTCAAAAGTACAAACATTACGGGATTCACTTTTGACCTTATTTACTCATTTTTCTATCCAAACCATTCCCACTCAACTACTAAATTTGCGGATACTATGGCTTGCTTAGCCTCGCAAATTCCTGCCTCACCAACTGACTCTGACATATTTGTCTTGGTCCAACAACTCTTTGCCCCATCTTACTCAGCCCCGGATGTTGGTATGATAAATAATGTATCCGCTAATTCGCAGGATACTTGGTATCACCAATTTCCTAATTACCTTACAACCTCTGTTCTCCCATCTGACCTTACGAGTAACGGAAAACGTGCTTTTCTTAAAATTATTTTCATTACATCATCATGGGGGGACTCCTCTATAAATGTGGCTTTGATGGCATCCTCCTTCGATGTCTAACCGGCGTGGAGGTCACCTATATCATCCAACAAGTCCATGACGGCATTTGTGGTGGACATTTTAGTGGCCTTGCCATGGCCAAACGGATCCTTTGCCTAGGCTATTATTGGCCTACTCTTAATAACGACTGCTACGAATATGTTAAGTGTTGTATTATGCGTCAACAACATGCCAACCTTCAACATACTCCTAGCCATCCGCTACAGGTCGCACGAGATCTTTGGCCTTTCTCACAATGGGGTTTAGACCTTATTGGTGAGATTCACCCGCCCTCTTCACAACATCACCATTGGATAATCACCACGACTAAATATTACACTAAATGGGTGGAGGCCATTCCACTCATTTCAACCAAAAAAGAAAAAATTGTAGAGTTCATCAACCATCACATTATTTGTCGTTTTGGTGTTCCTCATCGCCTGATAACAGATAATGGGAAATCTTTTAAAAATAAGTTGTTACAAGACCTTTGTGACAACTTTAGTATCAAACTTAGTTTCTCATCACCTTACTATCCACAAGAAAATGGTCAAGCCGAATCTTCTAACAAAACCCTGACCAAAATTCTCATGAAAGTCATTAACGATTCTGGAAAAAATTGGCCTGATCACATTCCCTTTGCCCTTTGGGCTTATCGGACTAAGCATTCGTACCTCCACTAATGCCACCCCATTTTATTTGGTATATGGTATCGAGGCTATTTGTCTTGCCTCTCTAAATAAAAATACCCTCCCTAAGAATATCTCTTTAGGATATTCTCACCAATGATGATTTCCGCCAAGAGCGGTTAGCCCAATTGGAGCTCCTTGACGAGCATCGTCTTACAGCTCTTGACCACCTTCAAATCTATCAAAAGCACATCAAGCATGCTTATGATAAGAAAATTCATGAGCGTGCCTTTAAGGTTGGTGATCTTGTCCTCAAAGAGAATCAACATGTAACCAAACTAGAAAAGAGCAAACGTGGAAAATTTGCTCCTAATTGGATTGGGCCTTACATTATCACTCACACTTATGGATCAGAACTTACCGTTTAGCTTCGGTTAATGGTAAACTGAGCCTAAACCCCTTAATGCTTTGAATCTTGCCCATTCTACTCTTTAATTTAGTGTTATATCACTTCTTATCTACCTTGTGCTCATCCCTTGAGCTCATTTACCACCTCATACACTTTTTTCATGCATCTCAAAATATAATCAAGCTCACGTGGTTTGGTCATCACCTCCTCTTAAAGATGCCTTCCCCTTTTAGTCTAGTCCATGACTTAAACGTATCAAAATAACATGTTCTCAATTATACACTTATGGGATATTCTTGAGTCAAACTTCCTACAAAACTAGATGCTTCATGCGAAATGGACATCTAGACCTCTAAGTTATAAATAGACTACTCCCTCGAAGGACAGCTATACACAAAAGCCGCATCTTCTACTATATATAAATAACAATGGGCCTTTTAAGATTTGTATTTTCCAAAAAGTGAGATCCTTTTTTATATATGGTTTGTTTAATTAGGATATGAAACCGAGTCAATGCTTATTTATAGGATTTTCTCTTTGTTCTTACTTAATTAAAAAGTCCTTATTTCTTATTTCGTAATTAGACCATCCTGGCCAATGGCACTAATATTAAAAAGTCCTTATTTCTTTGTTCTTACTTAATTAAAAAGTCCTTGGATAATTAAAAATTCCTTATTTCTATAATTAGACCGCCCGACCCACTTGGCACTAATATTTATATTTATATTTTGTGATTTATTTTTGGTTTAACTTCATTTAGAACTGCAACTCGATCTATAATAGGCGGTTTTCTCTTTCCTTTATTTATAGGCGTTAAAAATAATATCTTCATAATTCTAAAAAGGGGCATGCGTAGTATCTCTCGTGTTCTTCATGAAGTCTCTCTTTGGTTTACTCTACCATAATCTTAGGATGTTGATAAGTCTATGAAAGAAATGGGAGGAGGAAAAGGTAAGAGATAACGTTGAAAGAAAATGTAGGAGGATAATGATTGTAATTCCCCTCCTACTCATGTATAATAAAATAAATAAAAGAGAATATGGAAATGGAATAACACTAAGTATAATGGCAATCGCATGTGTACAATGCAATGTGAACGCTGAACTATATATGTTATTTGATTTAGAGGGATAGTTATTACTTTTGTAGTTGATGTTGATAAGGGGTGTGATTGATCAAATCACCTCACTTAAGAGTGTCAGTCGCACAAACAATACAACGCATCTCAAAGTGATCAAAATAGGATCACAATACTGAGATATCACACAATAGCTAATGAAGGTAAGTACATAGAAAAAACTAAAAACTATCACAAGATTAGTCAAAAGGTTATATGGTCCAATTGTTAAGGAGGATGATGATATGTAACACAATTCATTATGAGTTAAATCCCTCTGGATTTATCCAGTGCCGAATGGGAGGGGATAGGGAAGGAAAATTAAGAAACAAAAATTACTTCATCTTTGGTTTCACCTAAAAACTAATAGCATATTCAAATTCATATTCACGATGAAATTTTATTACCAAATTTCTTGGCAGCCTTAAAACTCAAAGCTAATGCAAAACAACCCACCATAATAACAATTTATAACAAAAATAATTCATCTTTGGTTTCACCTAAAAACTAATAGCATATACCAATAATTAATAACATATTCCTTCAAAACTAAAGTTATTACCAAATTTCTTAGTAGCCTTAAAACTCAAAGCTAATGCAAAACAACCCACCATAACAACAGTTTATAGCAACATCCATTAGGGTACAAATCCCTTCAGATAACTAGTTCATAACAGGAGTGGATAGGCTCGTGGTCAGTTACTAGGTGATTTTGATGGATTAGATTCCCCTTAGTCGTGGCGACAAAAACAAATAAGTTGTGATTCAACTTGCTAACCTATTTGTAATTTGTAAACATGGGCTAGGATACCAATATCTATATACCTCAATTTTCTTCAATCAAAAAAATAAAAAATATCTACTCTCCATGTCTGCTGCTCCAGCCTAACAATACATAGTCATACAAGGAAGGTTGGAACATGATTAGATTTTTAACCTACACTACCTTGACGTAAACAACCAGAAATTTTCTAACAAGAGCAAGCCTGAAATAAAGAAACAAAAAGTTGAAATATGAGCTTGTTTCGCTGAGATAAGATTGAGGGATGGAGGTACTTAGGAGTGTGAGATAAAATAATATGCTACTGTTCAAAACAAATAAATAGAGAGTTTTATTTGTTGTATATAAAGAAATGTGTTTTAGTTGTTTGAGGTATTTGACTCAAATGAGGGTGTTTGAATAAATTAAGGAAACTTAGGATATTTTGTTATCCTTCGAGGAGATATGATTAAGCGCAATTCATATAACATGGTTATACTAATTCCTTTGGGATGGGTTGCTTAAATTCTATTGATATAGGTTTAAGGGTAATAAAATTGATTGGACTGTAATGTAAATCTTGGTAAGATGGTGGCATTAGATTATTTTAATTGTTTGATTTACTAAATATGGGTTATTTCCTTTATCATACTTTTTTATTGATGTACATAGCATGGCAAGATGATCATATGTTTGAAATTTCATTTGGAACTTACTCTATATACGCTCTTTGCGAGCAATTAGGTGTAGGATTGTTGTGGGGTAAATTTTCTTTGAAAGGGGTAAATAGTGGTTAGTATACAATGTTGGATTTCCAAACTTTGAATCATTTGGATCTTGGGAATTAGTTATGGAAATGTTAATGATGTTTGAGTATTAGAATTCAATCATATAATCTATGTGATTACATTATTCAAATTCCAATACACTCAACACTTTTCAAACTTTTCAGGTCATTGACCCCTACTTGTTATATGTTGATTAAACTTTTGTTGTCCTTAAAAAAATGTTCGATCGGGTTCTTATGGCTCCCCTCTTAATTTTGACTGGTATAATTTCTAGCTTGTGTAATGGCGTTGTTAGTATTTAGAAACATGGCACCTTTTCATTAAATAAAAGGTTCTTTTAATGATATTGTTGATGGTAGCATTCTATTTCAATGTGTAGTCTTTATCATGCTCAATTCTCGTGAACTGACTCATGCTAATAATTATGCAGATGGCTATTGCGGTTAGGAAAAAAATAAGAAGAAAGATTTCTAGAAGTTTCTTTGGTTTTGCTTATGAAGTTCCTTAGTAAGAATGCTTAATATGTTGTAGATTCTGGAATGGTGTTTGTAGATAATTTTGGAGGGCTTGTTGCCCTAGGGTATTTTATTTTGTGGAGCAATGTTGTCATAAACAGTTGAACACTAAAACTTTTAAGACATTCTTATTAATTATATAGTTTGATCGTAAATTTTTATGAATATTTTGTTATATTCTAGAAACATTTTACCGTTGTATAGTTTTGTCAATAAGTAATGGTAAACTCTTCTTTTGTGTTATAAATTAGTTTTTAACCCTTATGGGTCATTGTATCAATGCAACTCTAGGCATAATCAAGTGGGTTGACAATCCCTAAAAATTTAATAAAAAATAAACGAACAAATAAATTATATATATATTTCGAAAGTTGTGATCTCATTGATAAAATCCCAAGTATTTAAGTTGAAGAAGAGGAACTATCTTCTTGTGTAAGAAGGATTTACCTTCTAGCCCTAAGATAAACTAATAAACCTTATCCCGATGGTTGTGAAACAATAAATGCTATTAAAGTGAAATCATTGATTAAATTTGGGGAGAATACTAGGTCTTAGTAAGTAGGGGGATTGGTTAAGAAACCATAAATCGATCATCGATTTGAAACCAAAATTGTATTCTTTTGCCTAACTTAATCAAGCAAAGTCTAAGCTGAAGTTTTTACCCATACTTAATAAATTATTAGCCTCAATAAAAAAATGGTTAATAACCAATGAGATCATGAAGATGAATTCAATTTGACCTTTTTTCCTTTAACCTTTGCCTTGGTATATTGTTATCTTTCTTAAGCCACCACGATGCACTGCCCAAGCATCTTTCTATTGAAGGATCCTACGATAGAGACCAAAAATCAATGTACATGGTAAAGCCATGGGTGGAAACGAAAAAATATTCAGCGGCCACACAATACTTAGTTGCCATGCGAAAAATAAATCCCCTAGTACAAATAGGAAATCTGGGGGCATTAAAGGTTGAGACAAGGAAAACAAAGATCCAATCTCCTAGATTGTAGGAAATGGAGATAAAAATTGTGCTCCTCTTGAATAAGAGATATCGATACAAGTAAGATTGAGCTTTATCCTTTACTAAATATTATTTCATTGTTGTCTTTGAAACCCCTAAAGATAGGGATTTAATTTTTAGCCAACATTGGGTTTGGGGGAACACTGGCTTACTTCTAAACCATGGTATCCATATTTTTTCCCTTTAAAATAATATTTTGATGCTTGTTGGATTTGGGTTCGCTTGTCAGGACTCTCACTTCAGCTTTGAAACAAATCTTGTCTCATTGCTATAGGGGATACTCTAGGCTCGTGTGCAAAAATTGATGATAAAACCTCCATTCAAACCCATACTACTTATGCTCGAATCCTTGTAGATCTCGATACCTCCAAAGCCTTACCAGCAAAAATCAATCTGTAGATCGGTGAAAGGCTCTGGGTGCAGAGGCTAGACTATGATGGACTTGCCTTCATATGTCGACTTTGCTTCCAACCTGGTCCTATTACAGATGATTGTGAAGATTCCAAATGTGAGGAAAAACTTGTATGGTGGAAGGATTCTCTACCCAAACATCTTATAATTGATTCGGATCCGGTTGAGAAATCCCCCCTGCAACCCATCATGGTTTGTTCATAGAACAATACAGAGAAGCTACGTCTAGATTCTTCTCTTGAGGGTGTTGATTTGGTGATCAAGAATGTTTCAACCCCCCTTCCTGCAAGTCACATCCCTTTCAAATCCATTGCATTTGTTCTTTTTATTTCATTGGATTTTAATGCGATGGTATTTACTGAGTCATTTATCATTAATCATTGCTTTTCCATATGAAATGAATGAGGGGATTGGTTGTTTTAGGATAGGTTGAAGGTAGGTTGTTAAAATTTGACATGGGTCGGTCGATGTGGACATTGATAGCTTATACCTTATCATGCAAATTTATAATAAGGTAAAACTCAAGTATAACCCATTCTCTTTCTTGTAGAGCATAATATTTTATGTCTTTCATGTTCTTGTTCTAAATTCAAACCTAAATTATAGAATGCTTGACATAAATCATTATCCATATAGAAATATGAATTGGAAATAGTGTATCGATCTAGTATGAAAATCTACTCCAACCTTTAGATAGATGGTTATCTCATCCCAGTTTGTGAAGTGGAAAGTTACCTCATACATATAGGAGGATATGTTGTTGGAATAATGTTTGACTGCCTTTGTAAGCCATGCTAATGTTTTGATGAAAATGTTATCTTTGTAACAATGATGGATCTTAGTTGGTCAAATTGATTTGATTAAGGTAGCTGTGGGAAAATTAAAGATGCACAATTTAATTAAGATATTATGAATTGGCTAGGATAATCATTAGTGTTTGGTTTTATTAAGGTAGAATGTTATTTACCTTCTGCTTGGAAGTGAATTTTATAAGCTCGTTTTGTTGAGATAATATTGAGGGATGGAGGTACTTAAGAGTGACGAGATAAAATAATATGCTACTATTCAAAATAAATAAGAGAGAGAGTTTTATTTGTTTAATATAAAGAATTGTGTTTCGGTTGTTTGAGGTATTTGACTCAAATGAGGGTGTTTGGATAAAATAAGGAAACTTAGGATATTTGGTTATCCTTGAAGGAGACATGACTACGCAATTCGTATAGCATTGTTATCTTTGGTTCCTTTGGGACGATTTGCTAAAATTCTATTGATATAGGTTTAAGGGTAATTAAATTGATTGGACTGTAATTTAAATCTTGGTAAGATAGTGGCATTAGATTATTTTAACTATTTGATTTACAAAGTATGGGTTATTTCCTTTATCATACATTTAGATTATTTTACATAGGATGGCAACATGATTAAATGTTTGAACTTTCATTTTAGAACTTACTCGTATGCTCTTTGCAAACAATTAGGTGTAGGATTGTTGTGGGGTAGATTTTCTTTGTGAGGGTAAATAGTGGTTAGTATATGATTTTGGATTTCCTAACTTTTAATCTTTTGGATCATGGGAATTAGCTAGGAAATGTTAATGATGTTTGAGTATTAGATTTAAATCGTATAATCTAAGTGATTATATGATTCAAATCCCAATACGCTCAACACTTTGTTTCGGACTTACCACCTTATTGAACCCTATTTTTTATATGTTGATTAAAATTTTATTGTCCTTAAAACAATGTTCATATCGTATTCTTATGCCTCCCTTCTGAATTTTGACATGGTATAATTTCTAGCTTGTGTAATGGCATTGTTAGTGTTTAGAAACTTGGCACCTTTTCATTAAATAAAAGGTTCTTTTAATGATATTGTTAATGGTAGCATTATATTTCAATGTGTAGTCTTTATCATGCTCAGTTCTCGTGAACTGACTTAGGCTAATAATTGTGCAGATGGCTATTGCAGGTAGGAAAAAAAAGGAGAAGAAAGATTTCTAGAAGTTGCTTCGGTTTTGCTTATGAAGTGATTAGGGGATCATTTTCAAAAGTTCCCTAAACATACCTAAATGGTGTCAGTGCAGAAGATTGTGTCAAGAGCTTTCCAATGACCATGAGAACGTGACAAATGGACATTGGGAGCTCTAGATATGTCCGGTCAAAGTTCAAACAACGGAAAGTCAACTCTGGTCAACTGGTCAATTTTGGACCAAGGGCACTGTGACATGTGGCAAAAAGGTGAAAGGATTTGTTCATTGGTTTTCGATCTCCAGTATTCGACGGTCGTAAAAGAATGCTCGTCGAATTCGCTCGATTTTCCTATTGGGAGTCGACAGGTGGTCTTATTCATCATATATCATGTAGGGTTGAATTTCATATTTTTGTAATTCTTTGCCATACATTATTCCCAAACACCACACATATATATATTAATATTCAAACATTAGTATAAACCACATAATACCCCTTACCCACTTAGCTGCCATACATTATGCTAAGTCCCTTTGTAAAGCGGTTGTAGTGGAATCTTCCACGTGGAGGAGAGAAGGTGGTGAAGTGGTTGAGATGGGGGTGGTTAAGCCTAAGGTGGTCCATTGACCACTATACATTTGCATGGGAAAAGGCTTTAAAGCCTTAAACAAATTACATCCCACCAAATATGGGATTTAATCCCATTTCAACAAAAGCCGCCCATTATTTGGGTATGTAATCCCATTAAAAATGCAAATCGGCTATATGGGTATGTAATCCCATTAAACATGTTATAGGATAGGTTAAAAATAGCCTAAGATAATATATAATCACATTATTATAGGGCCCTAGCATTATATAAATAGGGAACCCGTTGGATTGTAAAAACACACAAAATACGAAGACAAGCTTAGAGCTCGGGAGGCGAATGAGAAATTGTTGTTGTGTGAAGACATAAATTATTTAGGCATTATTATTTTGATTCTTATTGACCTATTATTTGTTAGGAAATAATATATTAAATATTTGTGGCTAGGAGTTATTAATACTACCTAGTTGGCCCATAGCGCCACGATGAGAATTATCATGCGGAGCCTGGAATATTGATTGGAGAGCCATAGGGCGTTGTATTAGCATCTGGAAGGCCGATCGAGAACTGGAGGTTTCGAACACTAGATGGTGGCATAGAGCTTTCCGTATACACCAAGAAAGTGGAAGTTGGGTGCTATCTTTCACCCTTATCGTCTGAAGGTCTGGATATTCTTCTAAGCAAGTTTAAATAGTTTCCATTAGGTTTTCTTGTGAAAGTACTATTGTAACTTACAAGTTTTGACTAGTGGAATAGTTCAACCATGAACCCGGAGATGTAGGAAATTACGAAATCCATAATCAATCATTGTGCAATTGTCTTATTGTCTTGCATTTATTTTAAATTGATTACTTAAAAGGAGTAAATTATCGGTAAATAATTAAAGCCTATAAGGGTCCGAGATCAGGTAAATAAAAACTTGATTATTTTTGGATCATGAAGTCCCTTAGAAAGAATGCTTAATATGTTGTAGATTCTAGAATGGTGTTTGAGAGAGAATTTTGGAGGGCTTGTTGCCTGGGGTCTTCGGTTTTGTGGAGTAATGTTGTCTTAAACAGTTGAACACTAAAACTTGTAAGACATTCTTATTAATGATATAGTTTGATCACAACTTGCTTATGAATATTTTTATATTGTAGAAACATTTTACTGTGTATAGTTTTCTCAAAAGTAATGGTAAATTCTTCTTTTGTTTTATAGATTAGTTTTGTAACCCTTATGGGTCATTATATCAATGTAACTCTAGGCATAATCAAGTGGGTTGACAATCCTTTAAAATTTAATAAAAATACATGAATAAATATATATATATTTCTTAAAGTTGTGATCTCATTGATAAAATCCCAAGTCTTTAAGTGGAAGAAGAGGAACTATCTTCTTGTGTAAGAAGGATTTACCTTTACCCTAAGCTAAATTAATCCTTAATGGTTGTGAAACAATAAATGCTATTAAAGTGAAATAAATGTTTAACTTTTGGGAAAATCCTAGGTCTTAGTAAGTAGGGTAAACTGGTTAAGAAACCATAAATATGATCATCGATTTTGAAACCCAAATTGTATTGTTTTGTCTAGATTAATAAAGTAAAGCCTAAATTAAGATTTTAACCACACTTGATAAATTCTTAGCCTCAATAAAGACCGGTGAATAACCAATGAGATCCCGAAGATGAATTCAATTTGAACTTTTTTCCTTTAACCCTTTCCTTGGTACATTGTTATCTTTCTTAAGTCACCACGATGCACGACCCTAGTTGCTTTCTATTGAGGCTCGAATGATAGAGACCAAAATCAATGCACATGGTAAAGCCATGGGTGGTCAAGGGAAAATATTCAGCAACCATGCAATATTCAGCGGCCATGCAAAAATGAAATCCCCTCGTACAAACAAGAAATCTAGGGAATTAAAGGTGGAGAGAAGGAAAACAAAGATGTAATCTCCTGGATTGCAGGAAATGGAGATAAAAATTGTGCTCCTCTCAAATCGGGGATATCCTCCATCGATTGGGATGGGAAAGGAAAACCAGATCCATTAAATGGTAATAAAGCCCCTTCCCCTTCTACAAAGACTGTTATACGTGGATCTAGTGATGGAGTGAGAGAAATAGGGGTTAGTAAGAACCAGGGAAAACATGACACTGGTAATAGGTCCAGATCTTATGCCGCAACATTTTTCCAATCATAAGGAGAAAGCCGAAATGAGTTCTTAAAACCCTCTCAGGAGACCCCGACACTGAAAATTGATGAGGATCTACTTCTGAAGGTTCTTAAGGAGGAGGAAAATCTATCTGTTGGGTCTTATATGAATATTTCATAAATTTTGGCCTAAAATTTCTCATCTTCATGACTGGATAGCCCAAAGATGGAGAGAAAAGATACAAGGTAAGATTGAGCTTTATCCTTGTGCTAAAGCTTATTTCATTGTTGTCTTTGAAACTCCTGAAGATAGGGATCTAATATTTAGCCAACATTGGGTTTGGGGGAACACTCGACTTACCGCTAAGCCATGGTATCCATCTTTTGACCCTTTAAAATAATCTTTCGATACCTGCCGGATTTGGGTTCACTTGCTAGGACTCCTACTTCAGATATGGAACAAATCTTGTCTCATTGCTATAGGGGATACTCTAGGCTCATGTGCAGAAATTGATGATAAAACCTCCATTCAAACCCATACTACTTATGCTCGAATCCTTGTAGATCTCAATACCTACAAAGTCTTACCACCAAAATCAATCTGCAAATCGATTAAAGGCTCTAGGTGAAGAGGCTAGACTATGAGGGACTTGCCTTCAAATGTCAACATTGCTTCCAAACTGGTCATATTACACGATTGTGAACATTCAAAACGTAAGGTGAAACTTGTATCATGGAAGGATTCTCTACCTAAACATCTTACAATTGATTAAGATCTGGTTGAGTAATCCCCTCCGCAACCCATCATGGTTGTTCATAGAACAATACAGAGAAGCTACCTCCGATTCTTCTCTTGAGGATGTTGATTCAGTGATCAAGAATATTTTGACCCCCTTCATGCAGGTCACATCCCTATCAAATACATTGTAGTTGTTCTTTCGATTTCATTGGATGCAAGAAATAAGGAATGGAGAGTGGTAGATATGAAAAGAAAGGAAACTCCAAATCTAAATCCCCATTGTATCAAACAAGGTATGATTATTTTCCTTTTGGTTTCTATCATTTCTACATCCGAGCAATTGGCCTATTGTATGGCATTGTTGGCAAGTTGTGTTGTTCTTAAGTGGTCATTTATTAGCTATTTTTAGTTGTTGGACTGCTTTTGCTAGTTTTAATCTTGGTAGATTATTTTCTGTAGTTGGGCTTTTAGAGGTAAAATCTAGCTTCGAGCACTACTATACAAGAGTATAGTCCCTTTCAAAATACTATTTACCCATGATAAAAAAATCTTTCTTAACTAATGTTAAATTTTTGATCCTTACATAAAGAGTTGGTCATTCTGAAGCTAAATGGTACTTTCCACACAACTAGAGCTTGCACTTGTCACCTTGTGCAATGGAGGTAGGAAACAAGATTTAGTAGCTTGAGTATGAATAAATAACCTTGTGAGAAATGGAAAATGTCCTTTATAAATCAAATGAATTAAGCAAGTTATTGACATATTATTGATGATCCTCTTCAAGAAACTTGATCTTAAGCAATTTAGTCATTAGTATAAAAGAAAGAAGTCCACCTTTGTAAGAAGATTTGTACAAATCAAAACATGAATCTTCTAGATTGTACAGTCAAGTTTTTAAAGATGTTTCTAGTAAATACACATCATTGTAAGATTTTACACCATGGGATGTCCTTAACTGTAACTGTGTATTGTGGTTGGACTTTTATGTTGTGCCTTATCGAAGAGAAAAGTGAATTGTTCATGATGGGTGTTGTATGTTTCCTTGTTGCCTATGTGGTCAACATTGTGTCAAGCTTATTGAGAGTTTGTTGTAGCCTTTCTAGTCACATGTGTTGTGTAAAGTACTCCAAGAAACAAAACAAAAAGTTATCTGAGTTTTTCAGTGTTGTATTTGTGTGTTTTAGCAGGGTTACACTTTTGGACTAGGTTGCTGCCAAAATAGTTGTGCTGGTGGTTAGTCTATGTAAATACAACATTTAAAATTTGTAGTAACCCTAAGGATTGGCGCCACAATCAAACTCCATCACTTCACCATTCACTTAACATGCCCACATTTATATCTGCATTTGACTTATTTTTATTATATTTTTTTGGTTGCTTGATTGGCACTACAAAAATTTTTCACTTTCCCATCTAATCTCTTCATTTATTTGAACTTTGACAGAGAATGGAAGGCATCCTCTTCTCAGTCTTTATTTTTGTTACTTTGATATAGAATGGGGGCTCCTTTCTTCCCCTTGATATATTATTCACTTTCAAGGAGATTATATTATACCTTCCTTGAAAAAATTCAAATCCAATGCATGTGGTGTATTATCAAATTTTTATTTATTAAAAATCATGAGAGAAAAGACAAGAGCAGCAAACTACTACCGCAATATGATTTTTTTTCTTTTAAGAAATAGCAGCTGTAATAGGCTAACATTTCATATGAGGCCTTTGTTGAAACAGGGTCACACATTCTGCCGTGATGGGAGATTTCTGTAGCCAACTCCAAGTATCCCTGTTTATATCATAAATAGCAACTTGCCTCTTCCAGCTCTTTTTAGTCTTGTTTCTTACAAAACAGATATAACCACCAACTCCCAACCAGTTAAAACGTTCCACCCAACGATAAGGTGATATTTTATTCAAAACCCTAAACATAGACGAAGGCATCCTCGAAACTTCCCTCCAAAATGAATTGAACACCTGCCAGTCCTCCACAAACTTCCATATGACGACTTCTTTTCCCTTGAAATAACCCACAAAAAAAGGGAGGACCCACAGGAAACCATAGTACTGTGATAACTCAACCCACTGTGAGCCGCAGGATACGGTAAATAAGTGATGGGTTTATTAAAGTCTTCAAGATCGAAAAATATGAGACCCCGCGCGAAGGTAGACCTAAAATTTCCAAAAACAGATCCATTCCAGCATGCCAGGTAAATCACATTACATTTGGCTGGTATAAGATGCGAGGCACTTCACAATTTATTATAAGAATCGTATAATTCTATCTTACTCCACCAGGGATGACCGCAGCAATTACCACTTTATACGAATCATTACTGTAGTGACCGCCCACGATAATCATATCTAGTATGTCACATGAATTAATCCGATCAAGGGTTTCTTGGAGAGGAAGTTCAATAGATTTTTGAGTAATGGGATTGCAAACATATAATTTGTAAGTACGGATTACGGTCATACTAACTCTGTCGTTCTGTTGGAGAACTGAAAATAAGCCTGCGTCCCCTCTTATAACGGTGCTCAATCGATTAATTGTTAGATGTGGAGGCAAGAACGAAAGAGAGAAGGGCTTCCGTGTTCGTGTCTCGAAGCAATAGGACACGCAAGTGCTCCGCTTTTTCAATGTAAAAATCAAGCATGGAAGCGTGTTTGAGGTTTGAACCCAAAGATTCAAGAATTTGGCAGTTGACAGAAGCGACTTCATCTCTTTTGACAGAATTCGAAATCTCGAGGCGGGATCCCACGGAAACTGCGCAATAATGGTTTCCATAACGTCCTGCGGTATCTCCGATAACATAGAACCAGCATCGGTGCTCTCTTTTGTCTGAACCAGAATCGTTTCCGTTTCCAAATTAATAATCTTCATCGTCAATATAGAAATAACAATTGGCCTTTTAAGATTTGTATTTTTCAAATAGTGAGATCCTTTTTTATATGAGGTTAGTTTAATTGGGATATGACCCGACTCAATGCTTATTTATAGGATTTCTCTTTGCTCTTACTTAATTAAGTCCTCGGATAATTAGAAAGTCTTTATTTCTGTAATTAGACCGGCCCCAGCCACTGGCACTAATATTTATATTTATATTTTTTGATTTATTTTTGGTTTTCCTTCATTTAGAACTGCAACTCGATCTATAATTAGGTGGTTTCTCTTTCCTTTATTTACAGGTGTTAAAAATAATATCTTCATAATTCCAAAAAGGAGCATGCGTAGTATATAAATACATACTATAAATAAATACTGTAAATGTATACATATTTCATTATGTGCATGCAGATCTATATTTATTTGATGTTGTGAAATATGATATGCACCTTTAAATGTACGAATTTGTAACATAATTAAATGTACACATACAACATTTCAATGTAATGTTTCAACTAAATTCCTACACTACAACTATCAATCACACACATTATCAACTGTACAATAAATATTTTTCCAACAAAACACCAACCAAACAACCGATGCCCAACTAATACAATAAATCTAAATTAAATACATACAACATCAACTATAAAATAAATTAACTATCGAAAACGGTATCAAATGTATTCATGTACGAATTTTTAACAAGTTTGAAATGTAGAAACAACCTTAAAATTAATTGGCCCATCTATATTTCTACACTTACAAAATCAATCACACCCCTTATCAACATCAACTACAAAAATAATAATTATACCTCTAAAACAAATAACATATACCATTTGGCCTTCACATCGCATGAAACACATGCGATTGCTAGTATTTATATTTATCTTTTTGATTTATTTTTGGTTTTCCTTCATTTAGAACTACAACTTGATCTATAATTAGGTGGTTTCTCTTTCCTTTATTTACAAAGCGTTAAAAGAATATCTTCATAAATCTAAAAAGGGGCATGCGTAGTATCTCTTGTGTTCTTCATGAAGTCTCTCTTTTGGTTTACTCTACCATAATCTTAGGACATTGATAAGTCTATGAAAGAAATGAGAGGAGTAAACAAAGATGTGCAGAGATAACGTTGAAGGAAAATGTAGGAGGATAACGTCTATGATTGTAATGCCCCCTCCTACTCCCGTATAATAAAATAAATAAAACAAAATATGGAAATGGAATAACATTAATAATAGTAGTAATAATAAACTAGTAATCTCATGTGTACAATGCAACTGGACGCCTAACGGTATATGACGTTATTTGATTTAGACATATAGTTATTATTTTTGCACTTGTTGCATATTTTGATAAAGAGTGTGATTAATTTTGTTAGTGTACAAATATAGATGAAGCATTACATTTAAACAAATTTGCATCTGTGTCTTTATTTTAAGCTCAATTAGCAAGCATATAATCATTACTTACTCTAGATGAAAAAGAATCAACTCTACTACTCCTCGCAATCAAGCTCCCTCTTTTGATAATCCCAATTATTCAAGACACACAGGCTTTGAAGGGAAAAGAAAGAAAGAAAAAAAAAACAAGCTTAACGATAAAGATAGAGGAGAAAAATTCAACAAATTAAGCTTGGACTCTTGTTTATTAGGAAAAATGTGTCTTATGCCATAATTGTATTTCACATACATGTTATTGCAATTTCATACTAGTATTTAAAAGACATTGTTGCCTATTACATAAGTATTTGCAATACTTAATGAATGTGGAACGAGGATTGTAGACATCATACAAGCCCAAACACAACATGATCCTCACATACATAAACATCACAAAATTGTGTAACTAGGCCTCTAAACATGGGAAAAAGAGACAAGCATCAGTCACCAATCACACAATGAATCATGCACATTAAATGCTTGACAATACAAGCTAAAAGCATCACATAAAGCAAATAGACTTCTAGCATGTTTCACTACTACACGAAGGGAGACAATTGTTTGAGACAAAATTACATTTTTGTCTCTAACTTATCTTTCAATTTTTCAATATATTATTTTCCTATTTTCCTTCTATTTTGATTACGCGCTTTTAAAAAAAGAATGGACTACCAGTGCAGGGTTTGTACCCTCATTGAAATGGAGTGTTCGGGAGGGATTTTGAGGCAGGATCATTCACATAGTTGAACCAAATTTGTATGGATTTTAGCCATTTTAGATATGATAAAGAAGAAAAATCAAAGCCTTGAAGAATAATTGCGCATGATAATTGAAGTTAAATCAGTTTAAACAAAAAAACATCTGGGGGAGCGTCTATTATAGGTAGGGTCACCGATTTTATGGGATTCCGGTTACGGCTAGATCCACATATATTATTTACTATGATGGACAAATGTATTCCATTTCTTTAAATACAAAGGATGTAGATCTTGTGCTCTTTCCTTGTAGATTCAGCCATAATCATAGGGTTACATGAAGGGATTCTGCTTACTACTATTTTATTTTATCGGTGTTCCCGCCATTTTTGAGTATTTTACTCACCGTTCTGAAAGTCATTTTTCATGAAACAGGGGTTTTCAATGCATAGGATCTATTTTTTGGTATCTGATAAAATAGAGTTTGGTCTCCCTTTATTTCATCATTTTCTTTTACCATAGTAAAGCTATCAATTATTTTCCATATTTTTAATATAGATTTTCCATTTTTACCTTCTAGCCATGGATATGAGATGTATTTTTTTCTCACTGGATTTATTGGTATCAGAAGATCCCAAAGCTAGCGATGTTAAATTTTGATGCCTTTGCTTCTAACATGCATCTACAGGAATACATTTATTTCTTATTCTTGATGTTTGGTTTAATATTTTGAATTTTTAGTGGCTCACCTAGTTCTTTTAGTACTTGGGGTTTTGCCAACTCTGCAATGGTAGGAGGAACTTCAACATTGTTTACTTTTCTACATTGGGTAATCTTTTCTTCTTAAAATCCCAAATACTCAAAGGCCCTTTTATTTTCTCAGGAATCCCAAGCAGCTCAATAATTGGAACATAAATCTTGATCTAACTCAAGACTTGGGAAATGTCATAAGGAACGTATTTGGGAAAGGAAAAATTTGGAGGAAGAAGGATGAAATCATTGATAGAAAAGGATTTTACATGGTCTAAGCATGGACAAGGATACTAGTTTTGTTTTAGGAAATAAGGCCTTTTCCAAATGTATCTTTCTTGAAAGTTTATTTTGAGATATTGGTGAGAAGTGGGGTTCTTGGTTTAGCCTAAGGCCCTACCCCTTTGAAAACTTTAATCCTAGTGTTATATTACTTTTCATGGCCAACTAGAACATTCATTAGCAATCGCCTATCCTCCTCGTAAGGGATTCCTCCATCATACTTTTTAATCATTAATGACCTTAAGTATTCAAAATCATTACTAGGTAATTAAAATATTTTACTATATCTATTTCAAAATCATGAGAGGGAGGAAGGGGTAATACCAGTGGATGCAATCCCGAAATATGTAGTAGTTCGACATTGATTAATTCAGTGGAAGTTTCTCCCTATCGTGAGCTGTAGAGCACCCGATCATGCACACATCATCATTAGTGTCATCATAAGCTTCCTCAACTCCTTTGTCTTCATCACATGGGGCATGTGGAAAGAAACATCAGTGAATCCACTCAATTTCATTGGCTTCTTCAATAGTATCTACTTGGCGATCAAAGGATCGGGCACCAATTTGTTTTCCTGGGTTGGGGTTGTCATTTCGATCGCACGAGTCCTTTTCCTTTATCATCAGATCTCTGATCAGCCCTAGGATGATTTTCAAATCTTTCTTGACCTTGTTCTTTATGATGACCTTGGGAACCTTGTCCAATCCCCTTCTCTGCCCTGGCCAATTTATAGGCTATTTCCTTAACATCTCTAGCCAAAGTTTTTACAACCTCCTCCAGATCCACAACTTTACGTAACTAAGGATTCTCTCGGATTGATCTTCTTGATGCCTTCTCTCTTAGGAGGTTTACCATTTGCCTTGATGTTATTTTCAATTTGCAAAGCCATGGTGAAGGCCTACCTTAATGTTGTTGGGTTCTTATCCCTCAAATAATAGGCAACCTTCTTATCAAAAGCATCGAGTATTTTATCGACAAAAACATCACTTGGCCTTAGGATCACGGGTAGCCTATTATGGGTCTTATTAAACCTTGTATTGATGTCATGAATAGACTCATTAGGATTCTTTTTAATATTTTCAAATTTTGATAAAGGAAATCTAGGGTTTGTTTTATCTCCATACTGTAATCTAAAATCATTCTTCATTTCTATCCATGAATCAATGGAGTTGTCTTGCAAATATTTATACCAGTCTCGTGCATCCTCCTCTAGAGTATAAATAAATAAATTTATGTAGACATCCTCAAATTCAATCTCAAAGTATTCCATCATATGTACAAAAATATTTAAGTGTTGATCACCAAGTAATAACATTATTTCCTTGAAATTTAGGCAATCTACTTCTAACATCTTGGGGCACAAAATTTGGATATCCAGTTATACCTCACGAAATCTATAGGACCAAAAATGTTCGTAACAAACAGATGTCCTGGGTTAGGGTTCGGCCATATTGTTTTGGGGAGGTGATCTTATAGGGGAAGCATAATGATGGGGAGTGAGGGGTCTCGGGGTAAAGGAATGCAATTCTTAGAATAAATGTTCTCTAAAAACTATGTTTCTTGGAAAATCCTATTAGCTTTGGAGAACATAGGGACAAAATGAGATGCAAATTTTTCAAGTACAAAAGAAGGACCCTCTCCGGTTGGAGAATTCAGATCTACAAAAATACTACCAGATTAAGAAGTACTTGAGGAAGTATGGCATCCTTTAGTTACATGCTAATCGGTTTCCACAATTGATAACTCTCTTCTTGATTTTTGATCTTGAACAAATTTCCAAATTCTTCTTCATTCAGAATTTTTCCTTCCCATCTCAGAAACAACCTTCTAGTAGGGTATTTAGAGAATAAATATCTTCTTCCTTCCAGCTTTGTAGAGATTAGTGATAAATTTCAATTGTGAGGTTAAAACACCGGCATTTATCAAAAGTTAATTCAAAATGGAGTCGCCACTAAGGATTTTCACCTTATTTGTGTAAATACACAAAAATGTTCAGTAAAATGTTTCTCAACACTAAATTCATGTAAATATTCATAGATCTAACCTTCCTTTACCCGTATTTAACATTTTTGATGTAAACTTAGTGTAAAAACCAACAGAACGGAAATATTACATGCAAAAATTGTAAATTTTCTCAATTATTACAAATCGAGAACAAATGATGGCTCTTCAACAACGTATTTTCACTTAGAGTATTTAAGAAATATTACAAGGTGAAATATAAGAATACCTTTGAAGATCCCTAGAAATGCCGCCATTCTCGTGTTGGTATCCAAATTGATTCTCCTTGGAAACCGAGCAGCATCATAGATTCAGCAAGACACTGAGAGATAGACATATCATATTATGAGTCATTTTGTAGCCAGGGAGGGGATTAGTCTAACTCTTTTTACTCGGGGATTAGAGAAATGGATAACACCTTCATTGAGGATTTAATCTATCCTCACCGCTTTAGGTCGTGCCTTTCGACCGGGGTGGGAGGACCCCGTGTTGTAACCTCTATCCATGAAGGAGAATGAAGATATCCTTCTTTGTACAAATTTGAGCGAAGACCCCGAGAAAATATGATCAATGCACCAAAATTTAACTCTCATGAGTTGTCACTTCTAAATAATGATGATATTTTCTAAACAAGGCTAAAGGTTACTAGAGACATTATGGAATCCTGATTGCTTCTACATATTTTAGTAGTAGGATTTATTCATTTGTTGATATATAGGGAAAATAGGGGTAGTTCAAGTGGGATTCATTGTTTTTGAATGATTTTGGTGGGAGATTAAGTAAGATAATATTGATCATGTCGATCTTTGAGAACCGTCACAACATTTGGAAATCTAAATGAAAGAGTGCTTCAGAGTAGCTAAAATATTCCTTTAACCGAGAAGGTGTGCATCAATGGAGGCCCGATTTTGCACGGTTTCACACAATATCAAAGAATTTAACACAAATGGTTGAGATAAAGACTTAATTAAACATTAAGAGACCCCCGGTTCCTTATGCCTAAGATACACTCAAAGGCTTATAGACAATATTTATCAACAAATGACAAGAAAGTGATTTTAAATTGTTTATCTCATTACAGGATGAAGGCTCTTCTCGTAATGAAATTGCAAATGCCACAAAGCTATCACAAGGATGAGATTTTGTGTGATTCAGAGGGAATTTAACACAAGATTGCATTAGGAATAAGAAAAACTACTTGTAAACATTCTGAAATAAAGCTGACATAAATTTTCCCAAGATTGACTGATTAATTCAAGTTCAATAGATTCATCAAAGAGGGGAAAGTATCTTTGAAGCAGTCTTAGATCTTTTCAATGGTTGTACACTCACAACCAACTTGACTTGATTGAAATCTAAAACATAGGAAATTAATAGGTTTCTTAGATGGTTTCTTAGGAAGATGGGATTTTTCTAATTTTCTCTTAAAAATTAAACCCCCGAACCTTTACAAGAGTATTCTCATTGCATTTATACATTTCACTGCTCACTCATCCCAAATTTTTCCCTGAAAAATAATAATATTGAAGGGACCTTTGTTTGTTACCAATTTGTCTCAAAAAGTGACATTTAACAAATTCACACCCGCAGCTGCCAGGTGGACGAATCATGAACTGATCACATTTCTCAAACCCTCAAATAATGACTATGATGTCATGCCACAAATTTTTTACAGTCCTTCTAATCATTCTTTTTATTCTATCATGCGAGAAATCCCCATTTTAATCATTTTCCAGCTTCCCTATATATAATTTGGATCGGAAAATATTTTTCACCCTAGAGGCAACACCTTTTTCATCCTTCATCATTTCATATTTTCCCTTTATTTCCTCTACAAATCTTCTCTCGCATCCAGCCTCCCAGTAATTATATTTTTGCAAGTTCCCGAGCAATTCCAATCTCCAAAATATAAACATCTACAATTCATGGACTCATAAATTAAGCTCTTAATCCATTTAATTGCACTTTCAAAAATGACAAGGAATTTCATCAAAAATGAAAAAACAATGTGTATTTGCATCTCTAGGAGTCTTGGAGAAAAATGGTGGAAAAATAGATGTAGTGCACAACAACCATTGATTCTATCCCTTCTCAACTTTATCTTAGAGTCATCCATGTGTTTCCTTGTGCAACTGCAAAGGTGAGGTACAAAGGCAAGTTTCCAAACAAGCACGGGCCTTCACATGCGCCTGGGCCCAAAAATTCCTTTTGGCCTTAAGAAAGTCTCAAGATAAAAAGAGCAAGTGGAATCCTCCACATGTTTCAATGCTGCACTTTTGATATGGTTCCCAAAAGTGGAGACCCCAATCAAGCGAGGGATCACCACATGTATCCTTGGCACAACCGCTAAGGTATGACCTAAAGGTGGATCCTCAAATGAGTGCCAACCCTTCATGTGTCCATGGTTTGACAAAGCTACACCAGTTGCATGAAAAAATGTCTAAGTTTGGGAAAGAAGCAAAAAAAACCTCCATGTGTCTTTTTTGGTGCAACCGCAAAGGTCAAACCAAGAGGTGACTTTTTAGATGAGCGCAGCCCTCCACGTGGAAAAAATTGAGTTGAAGTCGGCCTTAAAGTTTAAAAATTCACCACCAAGCCGCATCTAATAAGAAAGGACCACATTTCCACAGATGATGAGATAAAATTTGATGGGTAAAACACATCGTCTTTCAAACCGTAAAATGTAGGGAAATCACCATTTGCACTTGAAAATGAATCTTTCTTTAAGGACAAAGAATTTGGAAATGATATAAGGCCCAAATGTGATCCATGACCATGGAGAAGGATCTTTCAACAACATACAAATGAAGAAAAATTTCACACCTCCATTTAGGGAAATAGAAAATATGAAAGAGCCCACAAATTGAAGAATTTTTAGAGAAAACAGGGTGAGATAAAATTAAGCACCAATAGAAGGGAAAAGGGAAGAGGAAATGAGATGAGATGGAAGATTAGGGTATGGAGAAGGGAAATCAAAACATGGGGTAGCAGGTGGTAAGCTTGAAAATGAAAGCTGGGTAGAGATGGCACTGCTTGCATGGCATGGAGAGGAAATCACTAGATGATGGTGAAGGATTTACCCATTGATAAGGTTCCCTGACACCATGTTCATAAGCCTCTATCTCCTCATCCCACTGTACAAAGTTGGGGAAGCACTTCAACCATGAAGTCAAGCTTCTCCTAAGGGCTGTAATGCTTGGCATAGGGCTGACCCATGGACAAGGTGCCCTATAGCTAATTCTTAATTCCTTCATCTATGTTGTAGCCTCTATAATGCACCATGCATGCCTCCATCCCTTGAATCTTCTCCAGCAGATCCACATTTTCCATGTAGTTGTCACCATGTATGTGTCCCCTTGTTATTGATAAGCTCCATGGCCAAATTGGTTTTGACCTTGCTCATATGGGTAAGAATAATGGAAAGATGCATCACGAAACATATTCTATTGCTCCAAAAGTCACATGGTACATCATCAGTGGGAAAGGGGAAAGGAAATTCCATTACAGAGCCATGAGAGGATGCTTAGACTCCACATTCTACCCTAAGGAAGAAATATAGGGGGGGAAGAAGATAAAAATTACCAACCATTTGAATATGCCCCTCCTTTACAATATATAGAAGAATGAGAGAGAAAGAGAGAGGGAAAATCAAACTCTGTTCCAACCACCCCTGTAATGCATTGAATTCCACCTACTCCAACCACTCTAGAAAGCATTGAAATCCACCTGTAATAGTGATGGGCTTTACTACAAGACCCATGCCTCCATCACTGTCCCTTACTAGGCAAGAAAGAGGCCCACTGTTCATTATGACAATAGGTGGGAGACTTGAAAGCATCGAAAATGGTGGGCCAAAAACATTAATGGAGGTAGGTGAGAATTCAACATCGAGATCTTTCCAAAAGTATTTTCCCACCCAAATTTGAGTTCCCAATCGAAAGATATGGCTGTCTGAAGATCAGGGACATGGGCATGCAATATTTAAAAGATTCTATCCATACGGGGTCCAGTGGTAGGCTCATGATCTTGAAGATTATGCCCCTTCCTTTTACTTTTGGAATTATGCCAAACCGACATGTGGTAGCTTTGGTGGGCTCCTCTGTTTCCTTTGTATTTTTCCTGAGTCCCTCATTAGCAGAGATACTATGCCCAACCCGAGACACGTGGAGGTTTTGTGGTCATTTGGAAACTACCCCAAGATTTTTCTTTAGAAATTATGTGGATGAGACACTTGGAGACCTCCGCAAGATTTTAGACTTTTCAATGGACAACCTTAACTTTTCAAAATTTGACCACGTGGTGGGTTGGCACTCATTTAGGGATTTCCTTTTGGGTCATGCCTTTGAATTTTCACGATGCGACATGTGGCACATGTTCATTAGTTCTCTATACTTAGCTGATTCAGGATTAAATCCATGTTTTGACTTCTATCGGACCCTAAACACATGGAGATTGGTGCTCATTAGAGTCTTTACTTTGGCCCACACCCCTTAAATCTACGCTAATTTGACACATGGAGGCTTCCAAAATTCTTTGATAATTAGTCGATTTAAATGGTCGGATTTGTCCCTTTTTCGGACCTAGGACATGTGGAGGCTTGGTGCTTGTCTGGGAGACCCGCTTTTGGATTTACCTTTGAAGATGCGCCAAAAAGATGCATGACACCTTCCATGAGTCTCGTAATACTTTGTTGTTTGGCTGATGCCTTTCTCGAGCACCCTAACCACGTGGAAGGCTCACACTCATTTATGAACCCGCTTTGTTTTTCACTTCTAAAGTTATGCCAAGTTGACATGTGGTTCCGTCTGCTAGCCCTCTTATACTTAATTGATTTGGGCCTGTTCGTCCCCCTTTTTACTCTAACCATGTGGGAATCCTACACTTGTTTTGGGTCTCCATTTTGGGTTCTATCATTGGAGTTGCGTCGATGAGGTACATTGCATCCTTTCTTTGGCTCTTTGAATTTTCAACGATCGATGAGACCCCGCGGGCTTGCGGACCCACACTTGAAAACTACACCATATTGTGAAAATTGTAAAAGTCCTAGAGTCCCCATAGACCCATTGGCCCACATTTTCAGTTGGGAAAAGTTTCTGTGTGGCTCTCGTAGACCTACCTTTGGCTAAAAAGTCATCCTCGGGCCCGCTGCCCACATTTTTTTCTGGGAAAAAGACATCTTTGACCCACCGACCAAATTTTTCCACTTGTACCTTTTGTGAAAAGTGAAAAAATTAAAAATATCTCCCGCCCCCCACCGTCTACAATTTTCCCATGGCAAAATTTCTTCCCTAGCCTCGAGGCCCCACATTTGCTAAAAATCCTTCCTAGGCCCACCGACCCGTAACTTGAAAAATATGAAGAGTTAGAAGGAATTCTTTATATCTCTAGAAAGGTGAAGAAATTTCCTATTTGATGGGAATGTTTTTAGTGGACCTTCAATTCTAAAAATGTAAACATTTAGATTGAATCAAAAAGGGGAAAAATGGGGTTAGTTGACCCTAAAATAAGTGTGAGCTTTTTTGGTCAATAGTTACGTCTAGATCTTATGCATGAGAAAATTATTATTGTTGATCTAAGATAGTGCACCTCATTGTATTGTGAGGATATATCCACATATTGATTTACATGGCATTTTACATAATCTCTATAAGAATATTACTTTTTTAAATGATAGAACTGATCCGCACCTCCCACAAAATTGTTTCTTGCAATAATCTTGGAGATAAAGTTGGTTACAAAGTGTGGCATACAACATATACATGGAGGTTCTTTAGAGCTCCAATAGTTGTCACAGGGGCATGATTTAACAATCCAAATGAAATTTCCAATTTCTTACTATGTTGGTAGGAAAATATTTTTAGGTGTTGTAGTTGTAAATGCTCTAGCAAACGTGTATGAAATATGTGAAACATTTTACAAGGAAAACAAATTGTTTGAAAGAATGTTTTTTTAAAATAAAGTGTGGTTCATGGAAAACATTGACTATAGGATATGTACAAAATATATCTATTGAAATAACCCAGGACCACTTTTACTAGGTGATTTAAGGAAGAGAACCATTTTTGCAACTCTGAAATCAGCAGCTCCAAAGACTACACCATCCAAATAAATACTCTTTCGACCTAAATACAAACAAATACTGCTCATTGCATTGATCTGCCTCTGCCCATATTTGTATATGTTATGTTATTATGACATAGAAGGGGAGTTACAGAGATCCATTTTGATAAACATTGCAATGAGCATTGGAAATTTTTGGCATAGTTCTATCATCCCACTAGCTCCCAAATATGTTCTCAAGAGAAATATGTTTGGGTATGACATTACAAAAAGGTCTCTCTTCATGGCTCCATAAAAGTTGCCTTTTGGAGTATGATTCCACATTGGGATCCATTTTATTTATTCTTTTCTTGGGATTGCGGATGAATTCCTTGACTTCCTAATTGGTGCATAAATTATTCCTACCTTTAATTGCAACACTCACTCTATTGATGGTGCATGCTTGTCACACTACCTTTGTCATTCCAAAGCCTCTTCATCAATACTTGATAATTCAGGTATTAGATCTATTTCTATTTGTAAAGAGGATGTAGAAGATACATGAGATTTGGTTGCATGGAATTCTCAAATATATTTTTGGAATGAGTATGGAAGATTTATAAAAATAAAAAAGGGTGGAATTGAGGATGCGTGGAAACTACTTGATGAAATGTACATTAGAGATACATAACCAAATCTAGTAATTCAACTAGATTCAGCCCTCGTGCATGGTCTCCTTACTGAAATATTTTATAATTTTCATAATTTGGTTCTTTAATTTGCAATATAATAGAAATAGTAAACCAATGGATAATTATACATTTGGATATTTAACCAAACTAGATAGTTTAAAACAACAAAACTCCACCTTGTGATTTGCGTAACCAAGTTGCACCTCAAACATCAACTAGGATTACTCACAAAACCTCACACGTTGTTAACCCAACATGTCCTAATTGGGCACTCATTTTCATCGGTATTGGTGAGGGTTAGTTTATGTTGTCAAATAAAACAACCATTTCTATCTACCTACATAGTTAGGAAAACACAATTTTCAAAGACTCGAAATATAAGCTTTTCAACCCTAGAAATGAGATGTCAACATTTTCCTATGTTACGTGTTATGTGGGGAGTCATATTAAACCTTAGATTAAACCCAATTGACTACGGTGCTCTCCTCACCACCATTCTAGGATTCAGATTACCTTATTTTACACCTTTAGGAAGTTGTTAGTGCAAAATCGTAGCACCCTTAAATGAGTTATGAATATGCTTTTCTAAAGGCGGGGTCATTTGGTGTGATTTGCATAACATTGGATCATTCACCATGTTGTGGGACTTAAAAATGGGAATAATCCTCTAGAGAAGGTTGGTTTCTCTTCCTAAACTAATCGCCATGAGCTACTTCAATGCGGGGAAAACTAAATGTAACCTAATATAACCGTTCCAAGGAACCAAGGAGAGAGAAAGAGGAAAAAAAGAGTCTACACTAATCAGTGATACACCAACAAAGGAAGAGAGATATTCTATTGAGGGAGAAATAAAAAAAAAATGGAGATGAGGGAGATTGGATAGAAGTTACATGGCCCGATTTGTAAATCATCTATTAAACTCCATGAAACACAACATCTCTGCAATCGCAAATATAAAATACATGCACAGAAAACCAAGACCGAAAGGGAGAGTCGCAAAGAAACAACAAAATGATGCAAAGGGTTAAATAACACCACAAAAACACATTTTTATTCTCTAGAAGGTGCACTGAGACCATTACATTTATGGAATAGAGGCACAAATACATTTTCCATGTGTAGGAGAAGGTTCACTTCTCAAAAATGGCATTGAGAAACAAATTTGATAGAGTTTTCTTTGCCCGAATGTCTCTCTTTTCCAAAATGAGAAGCACATACACAATATATAGAAGAATAAGAGAGGGGAGGAGGAAAAGTCAGATCCTACTCCAACCACCATGAGATATGCATTGAATCCTTCCTTGAAAGCTCAACCACTGAATATCAATGCCTTCTACAAATCTACCCGAGAATATGTCACTTTTGATTCCTAACGGATTGAATCTAATCAATCCGGTAGTTTAAGGGCAATATGATCCTACATTAAAGGCGTGAAGACATTCCTCCATTTTTCACCTAGGGGCCACATCAGAGCCTAGTGCTCGTTTGGGCTTCCCTTTTTGGATTCATCTTTGGAGAATCACTACTAGGAAATGTGGCTCTCTCTCTTTGGCTCATCTCCTTCATTTTTGAGCCAACATGTAACTTATTTTTCATCCTAGAATGTGAGCTCATGGGTCTGAGTCATTTCCTTCATAATTTCCTTATGCGCAGGAGTTGACTTGACCAAATTTTTCATGGTGGCAAATTTGGGATAATAGTTTGGTGAATCATGGGGAAATCTACCTTCTAGATGAAGAGACCAGTGGTGTTGGAGCATCCATTGGGCATGGAGTCAAGAATGATGGTCAGACACTGATCCTTATTATAAAATGGACTCCCAGGACTCTCTACACTTTGCTAACTTCTTCCTAACTATAAATCCACCCACGCGTCGACACTCTCAATTTTGATAAGAAAATTTTAAAATGGATTTTTCGAGAGTAGAAAATTATATTGACTCATGGTTTCCCTGTTCTGAAATGGAGTTTTTGAAATGACTTAAGTTTCTCTAGATTTGTTCCATTTTAGAGTGCTATATATTGTTATAGATTGCTATGAGTCTTCTTGCCATTAATATTGAAGAGCTTGGCCTTATGGACCCTTGGAGAAAAAAACGGAAAATACTTATATACAAATACCAAATCATACATGCGTAAAATAATACATGCAGAGAGTGCATAAGAACTTCTTTTTCTGAAAACAAACCTACCTACACTACTCTAACCAAGAGCAAAGGGAGCTCAAATAAAGCTTGCAACTAGGAGGGAGAAATAGCTTCCTTTCCTCAAAGAAGGAAGCCATGTAACTGATTTGCACTGAAAATGACTTGTTAGATTAGTGAAAAACTAACAATAATCTAGTCCTCCACCCAAATCATCAAGGTATCAAAATTAATGGAAAGTACCTCCTCAAGCTGACTTGCATTAGACTCGTAAAGGTGTTGATGGTGAACATTGGTACATTGATGCTCATCCTCATGCCTTGAAGTAGGCATGACTGTTTTGGTTTCTACTTTGGCTCCAAAGAAGCCAAGTACTTGATTGGGCATAGTTTAATCCTTTGGATGTACCTATTTCTCTTAAATTCAACTCCAAAAATGGAAGTATTCTTGTGGACCTTCTTGGGTTGATGGTGTGAGAGAGATGACATCATCCTCCCGCCTTTTCTCTTCCTCCTACATTAAAGAACATGGAAGATCAATATCTTCCAAACTTGATTCCAAGGGGCCATTATGGAATGCGAGGTTGTTGCAGTTGGATGTTCTCCTTTATGGAAGAGGGTTCGTGTGCTTGGAAGGTTGAAGATGGAGGAAAAAATGATGTTATCTCCTCAAGCTCCTCTTAATTAAAGCAATCATCCAAATCTTAGAAGAAGTCCTACCTCCTTGTTTTCCTGTTGCATGTGCTCTACCTCCTCCATAGTGTCCTTTTTTTGTCTCAGTAACTTGATCAACATGACTCCCTTCACTCTCAAATGTGAAGTTTTAAAGATAAAACTATTCTTCAACATCTGAGATTGAAGGGGATGAAGTGGGAGGAAGAATGAAGGTTCTTCGTAGCTGCTCCACACATGGGGCCTCAAATGTATGGTTCTCCTCTTGTTATTTCTCTTATTTTTCTGCAAACTCAGCCTTAGCCACAACTAGTTCTTCAATCTTGACCTCCTCTATTGGCTTGACCATCAAGGGGATCATTGTGAGACCCAAATATTGCATTGAACTCATCCGATTATCTATTATTTATTTTTGTTTGGCTCCTCTTCTTGTTGTCCTTGAATGGATTCTTGAGTATCTTCCAAACATGGACCGGGAAAGCAAGAGGAGTGGCAAGTTGGGGTTCAACCATATTTGCAATTGTTTTTGGTGTGGAGGGAGGTGGAACTTATTGTTTTTTTGGAGGGGATGACTATTTGGAAGGGAAAGGGGAGAAAACTGAAATGGGATGAAGACTAGGGGATGGAGAAATGGATTTCACACTTGGGGTAGCATACAATGGGAAGCTTGAAAATTGAAGATCAAATTGAGATGGTGTTTCTTGAGGAGTGGAGAGAATATTATGAAATAACGGTGTAGGATTTACCCATTGACAAGGCTACCCGACACCAAGTTCATTGGCCTCGATCTCCTCGTCTATAGTAAAAGTTGGGGTAGCATTTCAACCATGAATTCTAGCTTCTCCGAGGGTTGTAATGTATTTGAAAAGGGCCTTCGATGGACAAGGTGCCCTCCAACCAATCTCAAATGCCTTCATTTGTGCTATGGACTGGACTACACCATGTCAACCTCCATTTTTTAATCTTCTCTAGTAGAATAGCATCCTCTACATAACTATCGACATTATATGTGTCCCCTGTCCTTGATAAGTTTCATAGTCAAATTGGTTTTGAAACTACTCATATGGGTAAGCATAATGGTTCGGATCTGATTATAATGGTGATTTGGAGGACTGTATTTTCGTAAGTGTGAGTTCCATGAAGGGAATGAAGTCATGATTATACAACCTTCGAAATGGGAGAAAATAGAAGATATGGAAGAGGTAAATAGATAAAAATGAGTGTAAATGGATGGAAAAGGTCTACAACTCGGAGAATAGGTTTTGACCGGATGGAGTCACGACATGTGCTTGCAAGTGCCTCCAAAGTCTGAAATCTCCACCAAGAACACATCAAACCTAATGAAGTGAAGTTGTAAGGTGCTTCAGACCTATCCCACCAAGAGTTCCAAAACTATTAGTATGAAATCACAACCCCCAAATGATTTATGGATATACTTTTCTAAGGCGGTGGTCATTTGGTGTGATTTGCCTAACATCGGATCATTCACCAAGTGTGGGACTTACAAATGGGAATGATCCACCAGAGAAGATTGGTTCCTCTTCCTAAATTACCTACCATGAGCTAATCCAGTGTAGGAAAACTAAATCTAACCTAATCTAACCATTCCAAGGAACCAAGGAGAGAGAAAGAGTGAAAAAATAGAGCCTACACTAAAGCGGTGATACACCTGCAAAGGAAGTGAGATATTCTATTGAGGGAGAAAGAAACAAAAAAATGGAGATGAAGGAGGTTAGACATAATTCACAGGCCTAGATCTTCAAATAATCCATTAAATTCTATGAAACACAACATCCTGCACTGCAAATGTGAAATACATGCACACAAAACCAAGACCGAAAGGGAGAGGCATGGAGAAACAAAAAAACAATCCAAATGGTTGAAGAACACCACAAAAACACATTTTTTATGGTTCTATAAGGTGAATAGACCATTAAATTTCTGTAATAGAGGCAAAAATACATTTTCCAAGTGTAGGAGAAGGTTCGCTGCTCAAAAATGGTGTTGAGAAACAAATTTGATTGAGTTTCTCTATGCCCAGAATGTCTCTCTTTTCAAAAATGAGCAAAGTGTTACAATATATAGAAGAATAAGAGAGGGGGAGGAGGGAAAAGTTAGATCCTTCTCCAACAACCATGAGATACGCATTGAATCTTACCTTGAAAGGTCAACCACTTTGAATATCAATGCCTTCTGCAAATTCACCCACAATATGTCACTTTTGGTTCCTGAGCAGATCGAATCAAATCAGATCTAGTAGTTGAAGAGCAAGAAGATCCTGCATTAAAGGCCCGAAGATGTTCCTCCATTTTTCACCTACTAGGGCCACGTAGTAGTCTCGGTGCTCGTTTGGGCTTCCCTTTTTGGATTCATCTTTAGAGAAGCACTCTTAGGACACGTGGCTCTCTCCACTAGCTCACTCCTTCATTTCGAGCCCACTAACCTATTTTCATTGGAATGTGAGCTCCCACTTCATGTAACCTATGTGTTTGTCATCCTAGAATGTGAGCTCATGGTTCAAAGTAATTTTCTTCATAATTTAATTATGTGTAGGAGTTGTCTTTGGGATAGGTCAAACTATTTTTTTTCTAGGAAAGGTGACCGAAGTTGTTATTTAAAACCCGTTTTCCAAATCAACATTGGTGAATTCTCTATATATAGGAGGAAAGTGGATCGAAAATTAGTTTTGGATGAGATACCTCAACTTGTCGTGGTCGAACCATGAGCGATGAATCTCTTTTCCGTGCCATCACTAAACTCTTGTATTTCTGTATAAAAGAAATTATTTTTTAGAATAATCAATGTGGTTTTTGGGAAAAAACTATTTTTTATAGTTTAAATGAAAGGAACTTTGTAGGCCCTAGAACGATCATGGAAACTTATTAACACTAGGTCAAATTTTTTGAAACTCTACCTTATGGCTTGACATGTCAAACACTGGGAAGATAGTGTTTATCTCTCTTTTCTATCTCTTTCTCTCTCCTTAGCTGCAAAATGAAGTGAAATGAAATGAAATGAATATGTGTCTCTAATCTTCTCTTTTCAAGTGAAAATTATTATTATTATTATATAAATGGAAAAACTAAAAACGTTAATTATGCTAGATTTAGGTGGATGTCATGCCAATGATTTATTGTTGATTTCATGCTCACATGGTTTTTGCAAGATGCAAATAAGATGGTGAAATGATGTTGTTGTAAATAACTATGTATCATTGTAATTTATATATGTTAATAAAAATTTGTATTTCTTTGTTACATTAAAGTTTATTATTTAATTTTGTTAGTATGTATGAAACTCTAGTTTTAGGGGTGCTTTGGGAAATGTGCATTTAACCATAGGTGTCATTTTGATTCAAATATATGTATGGAAACAAAAAAATAGGGTTGAATATATATGTTAAATGAAATTGAATTTAATATCTTATAGTGCAATTCCAATGTGAAATTGATGATTAATTAATTGGTGTGTTGTGTTCCTTACATCGAAAATTTTATAATAAAATCTAAACAAAACAAATCAACCCTAATATAAAATTCTTGCATAACTATTTTTCATGTGTGATTATTCTTAGCATAGGAAAAAAACTTAGGATAAAATTAAATATTTACACTCAATGGAACCTTTTAGTTAAATAGATAAGAGCCCAATTTGATATTTCATCCTAGTCTGCATGTTAATCGACACCTCGTGAACCCAACATTTATGAACTACATAGTTAAAATTTTCCTTGTATAAGTGGGTTCCTCCTAGGATTAGTAATCATGTGTGTAGTAAGGAGAATGTGTTTCACTTAAGGTAGTAACCTTGGAAAACCAACATTAAATATAGTTTAAAACCCTATTAGACCAATACACATGTTGAGTGGTGAAGATCACCCACTAACCTTGAAAGCCCCTTCAAGATTTGACATCATAAATGAACTCGATACCCAATCTCATTTATCATTTGGGGCATATGCTACAATATTACAATTCTTTTCTAGAACTTAATAAAAATGTAATTTATGATGATTTGATAAAAATAAGTAGCTAGAAGATAATGTACTTGGAGAAAGGTGAAATTCAGGTCGTTCTTATAACGTGTTTAAACGATCATGTGTTGAGAAAAGGGATCCACATTGTGTAAAATATAATGTGAACCCTAACCTTTAAATGATGACCTATTCCATCTTGCTTCCTCAATAGTCATATTTGATAATAAATGTATGATGTGAAACTATATGATTATGTCCTCATAGATAAATCTCATAAGACATGGACTCGGTAGTATAGTTCCCACTCCTCTTCAAAACTTATTATATTTTAATATCAATTACCATTGAATATATACATGGATATTATTGTATCATTTTTATTAGTACGATGTTAGATGAGAGAGATATTCGACTATTGATGGATTTGATTCATAGTATGATTTGTGTTTATTCTTAGAACACTGAGAGACATTTTATATTGATGATGATGATGTGTTGTTAGCATATACATTAACTGACTTTAGAATTCTCGTCATGCTGACTATGATTTAGCATTTGAACTCATCTCATGACCTTGTTGATATTCATGA
Source organism: Taxus wallichiana var. yunnanensis (assembly GCA_018340775.1). NCBI lineage: Eukaryota > Viridiplantae > Streptophyta > Pinopsida > Cupressales > Taxaceae > Taxus > Taxus wallichiana. The sequence continues at coordinate 530,675,496 of CM031239.1, read as the reverse complement.
AAAAGTTAGAATTGAGATGTTATTGAAAATTTAGACAAATGATAGTTTTGATTAGTTCAAATGATGATTTACTTATATGAGGATGTTTATTTATTGATGTGCATATATTTTATCTTCTATCTACTTGATACGGTCATGAGGCCAAAGGAGGTATTTTGTGATTTTACAGGTAATTATATCACAACAATCAATATGGGGTTAGGAGACCAACCACAACAGATTACTAGATGGATACAACTATGGTCACCATAAAAATTGTGTTATGTGTTTATTTTTTATTAGTTGTTAGTGGGTCCCCATGGGGATGACCTCCCATGTGACCATGGGCTTTGTGTGTAATTATTTCCCTTTTCATTTATTTATTTGTGGAGTATGTGATTTAATTTCTAATGTAATTAATTTTATTATTTTGTATTAAATTAAGTAATTTAATCATCTTATTAAGCCTTTTCGGGATGTGAAAAAGATACCATTTATTAGAGTAGTTGGTCCTTTGAATTTTGTGATTTAAGTTGAGTGTATATGACCCTGAGTGTTGTACACCCTACCTTACTTGGGAAATTCAGATATGGGCTTAAGGACCATTTTTAAAGGCTTGTGGGACAAGTTAAACTATTCCTAGACCTCTTAAGTTCATATACAAACAATACCTATGGATTGGGGGGTCAAAAATAGATCCCATTATGTGTTTTGCAAGGAAAAAAGTGGCATTTATTACAATTTTCTTACATGGGTTTTAAATTATGTCCTTTGGGGGTGTGAGTTTGGATTTTGTGTGTAAGAGGATTTTGATTTCTCTCAAACACCAATTTATTGTGACTTAGGGTTGAGGTTTGAATTGTGATGTGGAGTTGATAATAAGTTATCCGGCATCCTATATAGAGCCACCTCACACTACTCTTCCCTTTTTCTATATATGTAAGTTTATTTTTTTGTTTGGGGGTTACTTCATTTTATTGTGCACTTGTATTTTGGAGTTAGAAATTTATTGGAATGGTTGTTGAAGTCTAGGAGCTTGTTGGTTATGGGATTTTCTTAAAAGAGCTTGGAGTGTGATTCTTTGATAAGGTTTTTACTATGGAAATGTAGGAGCTACACTCTTTTTACTTGTTTGCTTTTATATTTGTGTATTCAATGTAAGTGAATTATTTGTGTGCTTATTGGGATCTTGGGTGAAATTCCTAAGTATGGTGTAGGAGAAGATTATAGGTATTTTCTATTGTAGGGAGGCATAAGAGTTTGTTTCATGTATTGGGAGGGACTTGGGTTGGGTGTCCCACCTTTGATAAGAAAATGATTGCATTTCTTGCATGGTTCTTTTGATGGAGACATAAGACATTGTAAGGAGGAATAAGAGAATGTGGGAGGAATAAGACGGACGGAGGAATACGAGTTTTGTAGGGGTTTTGAGTTGTGTTTTGGATGGTTTTAAGGTGGTATCCTAATCCCATTGAGAGGAATAAGTGATCTCCTCATAAATCCTTGCTCTATTGGCTTTACATTTCAAAAAATTGTATTTTGAAAGTTGCATTGTTGTGAATGTTATCCTAAGTTTGTATGTGTGTGAAATGGTTGTGAAATTTTGTATTGTGATGTGGAAGCATTGTGTTAGTTTCCATGATTTGTATCCATTCCTTATTTCCTTTGCATTGAGGCTCACGGGAAAATGAGGAGGATAACTTATTCTCCTCATTGGATTATTGGTTGGGTGAAGAGTGCTGCCTCTACCTCATTTTTGTTATTATGATTGAAGTGAAGAAGAAGGTGGAGCTCTTGTAGAAGATTTGGGACTTGGAAATTTTGTTTGAAATCAAAAGAAATCCTTCATTTTAGAAACATTTCTTGTAATTCCCACTTAAGTGGAGGGCTAGTAGACTTGCATTTAAAATAAAATTTGTATTGTACATTTTGGTAATTAAGTTTTAATGTATTGGCTGAAAGAAAGATCTTTTAATTGTAAGAAATGAGCTATGCTCAAAGAAAAAGGAAGTTCATCATTATTTGTAGGAGTTATATTAATGTAAATAATGAACGGAAAACATGTAATTTGTAAATCATTGAGAATGTATTCTTAGTAAATTTTAAATTTATGATAGCAGCTAGTTCTTTTCTTGAATGAATAATTGTAGATGACATGGAAGGATTCACTAAGTTATAATAAGTTACTTTGTTGAAAGATTGCATTCTTGTTTTGGAAAGGAAGACAATGATACTAGAAATAGATTAAGTTTTATTCCTTCAATTTGAACTTGAAAGAAATTTCATTGGAAAAGTAGTCTTGTAGTTATTTTCTTGTATACTATTGAATTAGAAAATCTATGTAATTTAGTGATTTAAGTCATGGAATGAATAAATGGTTTAAACTTTCAACTAGAGACTTTAGGCACATAAATTCAAACTAGGATAAACTGTAAATCACTCTAGTAAAATTTGTTTTTGGAAAAATTGTGGAATTGATGGTTCTTTTTAAAGGAATCATACCACCACCCTATGTAGAGTGGTGGTCTCGAACCGCCATCTTGTTCGAGTGGTAGTCATGAACTACCACCTAGGCAAGGAGGTAATTTATGAATCGTCACCTAGGTAGGGTGGTGGTACTGGACTGTTGGCCTTCTTTGAGCGTCATTTTCATCAATTTCAGTGGAAAAAATAAAATTCATGACTGTGTAAATTGAAATTGATTAAATTAAAATTTGATCCTATAAAATGTAAAAATGAAACCACCAGCATGCTATAAGGGAGCAAAATTATTATTTGAATCTATTAAATCCTTGAATGGGAATTTAAATGTATCAAATTTATCTTATATTAAATGGGAAAGAGGGTTTTTCCCAAATAGGGAAATCAAAATGGAAATAACTAAATAAGTACTCCAGATTTAGAGTTGAAACCTCTACAATAAACAAATGGAAGACATTGCTATAATAAATCGATAATACAAACTAAACAAAGCTAGATCCCAATGAATTCCCCCATAGTTTTCCTCATTGATCCCATGGCTTCCACTCCTCTAACCTGCGCATCAAAGAAAATAAAAGAGACCAAATGAAGAGGCTAGGGAAAGAAAAATTATTTAATAAAATTCCATAAGGATGGTTAGGGTTAGGTTGGAACTCTAAGATCTAGTGACCACAATTGAATTGATCCAAGGGTTAAGAATCTACCCTACAATTGTTAGGTGAGAATATATATTATGGGATTTTAAATAAATTAAGTGTATGTGAAAATGGGTGAATGGGGCCACTTAGTTCCCTAGTGTGTTAAGTTAAAAATGTAACTCTCCTAGTATGTTTTAGTAATTTATTTAATGGAAATTAAAGATAAAAAGTTAATAATTTAAGGAACTAAGGTAACTAAAGATAAATGTTTAATAAATGTGGATTTGAATGTTATGTTTTTAGAGGGGGAAAATCATTTAACCAAGTAAAATAATTAATGGACACTTTCCTAGCAGGTTGTAATTAATTTGACATTAGAATTGTTTTAATAATATTTAAGTATTAATCTAGACCTGATCTATACAATGTAATTTAACAATTATTGGTAGGAATTAATTAAATGTATTATAGTGTTTGAAACCCTTGCAATCTTTTAAACAAAAAAAAATCTTCTTAAATTTCTAGATAATTATTTATGGTTTAACGTGATTTTAGAAAATCAAAATTGTGGGTGTTACATTTGGTATCAGATCCGTGGTTTCAATGCTTGGACCCCAGGCACACTTGTAAATGTAAACATAATAAATAAGAAAATCTAGCGTAACTCTAAACTTAGAATACACAACATTGCATGATGTTTTAAAAATTACAAAAATTAGAAAAATGAAACAAAACCTAGAATGATAAAATAATTCTCGTAGTAGTCTATGTATAAGACACGGATCAGATTAGGAGTTCTTACATGTGGACCTAGACATAATAAATAAGAAAACCTAGCATAACTCTAAACTTAGAATACACAACATTGCATGATGTTTTAAAAACTTAAAAAAAAAAAAAAAATGAAACAAAACCTAGAATGATAAAAGGCTTACCACCCCTAGATCAAGCAAAGTAACAACCATATTGCCTCGAGATAATTCAAACACCTGCAGGATGTTAATACCGCTATATGCAGAGGATATTTAGGATGGAGACCTAGCAGACAAGATAAAGAGACTTTAGTGGAGGCTCATGCACCTTCCCAACATAGTGATGAGTATAGGGTAGAGATCTCCCACATGGATTCTCTGAGAGAGGTCATGGAGACGAGGCCAGGCTATAGGACACATAGATAGATCTAGGAGCCCTAGGTAGTAGATCGAGATTCTCTGGAGAGGTCATGGAGACAGGGCTATAGGACACATAGATAGATCTAGGAGCCCTAGGTAGCGTGACGATCATGATGAGAAACCTATAGGTAGACAATCTATAATGGAAGATCACATCAGAGAGATTCTAAAATTCCACCTATATGATTTTTCTTGGGACACTAGGGGATTTTAGGAACATGCATCATTCGTCAGCTTGAGTGGATACTTCAAGATATGTCCATGTATTAGCAAAGAACAGGAAGGGTTGTTTTTCTATCAACCTTATGAATGATGGAGATGAGGTTTAGTGGAGGACCGAGGAGTAGAAGATCCATGTGGATTCTGAGAAAGTTACATGGGAGCTCTTCGAGGATTAGTTCAAGAGACGATACTTTTCCAAGAAGTTCATTCAACAGAGGATAGATAAGATCCATGACCTACATCAGGAATCCATGACACTGGAACATATGTGAGTCACTTCCTAGACCTACTTCAATATGTAGACTACGTGTAGGACAAGCAGGTGAGGATCCAAAGGTTCATCAGGGGTCTAAACCTAGAATTAGGAGGGGCAGTGCCAATCCATTTTCCACAAACATTAGTATAGGCTATTGAGAAGGCCTACATTGTAGAGGATACCAAGGGGAATATGTAGTAGGAAAGAGGTAGAATGTGGAGCAATATCAAGCCGATGAAGGATAGAAAATCATGGGGTCATCTCCCCTCATTTTGGTAGATACGATTATACACATTCATCGTTTAGACTAATAAAATCACCACCTAAGAAGTAACCACATACTCATCCTCGATTTAGGCCTCCACTAAGATTCGATGAACAGATGGGATGCAACATGGGGCCTCCTCCTAGGGGACAAGTCAGGACTCAAACACCACCTAGAGCTTAGTCAATAAGTGCTCGTTAGCAACAACCACATCAGTCCATAGCTGGATCATCAAGATCCATGACATAGACTACTAGAGTACCTATGGGAGTTGCTTCTCATTTGAGGGGACCTGGTAATTGTTACGTGTGTGGTTTACTTGGGAATAAGTGGAGAGAGTTATCTCATAACTATAATAATAAAGGTAAGACACCAATTTCAGAGTCTACAATAGGCGATATGGCTAGGATCCACAGGATATATATAGTAGTCGACAATTGCATGGAAGAGAATCCAGGCACGGTGATAGAGACTACATGTAGTAATGATGGAATTTCTATTTCTTTTTTATTTTATTCAGGATCCTTAAATTATTTTATTTCTCCATTTGTAGTAGAGTGATGCAGGTTGGTGGTAGTAATACAGATCCCTAGTTGGGATGTGGAGATGGCTTCTAGATCCAAGTTCATAGTGGACTCCTTAGTTAACGAGTATATAATTGACCTCGGATCCTTTTGCATGACCATGGATCTTGGTATCCTTCATTTGGGTTCCCATGGGATTACTCGGGAATGGATTAGTTATCTACACATAGTAATAAAGTGGATTATTACAGTAAGATAATATCATGTGAAAATGATTTGGGAGTGAATACATTGATAGTGGGAGTTAGGATACCCACCTCTATTCACACCAGATCTGCTATGTAGTTTAAGTGGTGTGTGCGACAAGGTTTTCAATTTTTATTGTAACATTTAGAAACATATCAAAGGATGAGTCTAGTGGGCCATCAATTGATGATTATCATATCTTAAGAGAGTTTTTAGATGTTTTTCTAGGGGAGCTTCCAGGGTTACCTCCCCGACGTGAGATATATTTTCACATTGATTCGGTTCTAGGAGCAGAGCCTATCTCACAATCGCCTTATAGGATGACTACCCAAGAGCTATGTGAGCTAAAGTTTTAGCTAGAGGGCCTTACGGATAAAGGCATAATCCATCCTAGTGTATCCCCTAGGGGCGAACTGGTGATTTTTTTAAAGAAGAAGGATGGATCTTTGCATTTGTGTATTGATTATCACTAGCTAAACAAATTAATGATCAAGAATCATTACCCCCTTCCACATATTGATGATTTGTGTGATTAGATGAAGGCACCTACAATATTTTTCAAGATATATCTTAATTCTAGATACCATCGCTGAGGATCATAGAGGTAGATATTCATAAGATAGTCTTCCATACGAGATATGGCCATTACGAGTTAATAATAGTTGCCTTTTGTTTTGATGATTGCCCCACATTATTCATGAGTTTAATGAATGGGGTATTCTATAAATTTTTAGATTGCTTCATGCTTATATTTCTTGATGAAATTTGTATTTATTCCGCATGCGTGAGGAACATGTGGAGCACCTTCGACAAATTCTTGAGTTGTCTTTAAGAGCATGTCCAATTTATGGGAACCTAGAAAAGTGTGCATTCTTTTAGTCAAAGGTGCATTACTTGGGTCACATAATTTTTGGGGAAGGTATCACAATCGATCCTTCCAAAGTTATATCCATTTTTTATTGGTCCATGTTAACTAATATGACTGAGGTTCATAGTTTCATGGGGTTGGTAGGTTACTATAGGATATTTGTTCAGGACTTTTCTCGAATTGTGCACCCCATCACTTCCCTTCAGTGGAAAGGGAAGAAGTTTGTTTGGTCCGATGGATGTGAGCAGGCCTTCAGTACACTGAATGGATTCCTTATGTCAACACTGATTCTTGGTATTCCAGACCCTTAGGGGATTTCTTTGTGTGTACGGATGCTTCCTTGGTAGGATTAGGTGGGGTATTAATGGAGGATGGTTGTGTAGTTGTGTTTGAGTCTGCAACCTCGAGGATCATGAGCTCAATTATCATACTCATAAACTTGATCTTGCAGGATTGGTGCATGCTTTGGTGTGTTGGCATCATTTCCTTCTTGGCAAGATATTTATTCTCAGAAAAGACCATTTGAGCTTACGTCACCTCTTCATGTAACCCAATCTCAACGCTCATTAGTTGCATTTGATGGAGTTTCTATGTGAGTATGACATGGATATAGAGCATGTGAAGGGAAATAGAATGTTGTTTCTAATTCTTTGAGTAGACAAAGACATTTGGTTTTCACTACTTCAGTGGGTACAGATTTGGAAACTGGGATTTTACGATAGCTTCCACATGATAGTTTCTACCTAGTAGCTAGATCATAGATTGAGTCCCTAGAGACCCTCAAGGGAAGCTTGAGGGTTTTACATTAGATTTAGATGGAATTATCAAACACAAAGTTTATATCTATGTACCTAGGGCTGGAGGTTTGAGAAAATACATCTTGGTAGAAGCTCATTGTGCACCTTATTCAGCCCATCTAGAGGTGAAGAAGATGCATGCCACCTTGAGAAATATTTATAATTGGAGAGGTCTTTAGAGATATGTATCTTATATTTTTTCATGTTGTTTAGAATTTCAGAGCGTGATGGCCAAGCATTAGTATCTAGCTGGCCTTCTTTACCCACATGCTTATATCTTTGGATCAAAAATGGGACACCATTTCCATAAATGTCATAGTAGAGCTACCGATGTTGAGATACCACCACGATGTCATCATGGTCATGCTGGGTATATTGACAAAAGTGGCTAATTGTTCTCCGGTGAGGACCACTTGGATAGCTAGTGCAATAGTGAGAGTTTAATTTGATGAGATTTTTAGACTAAATGAGATTCTATGGAAGATCATCTACGACCGCTATCCCTTATAAACATCACACTTCTTGACTACCTGCAATGCAGACCCTTATAACAAGTATCAACTTTAGCACAACATATCATCAAGATATAGATGGATAGATAAAGTAATTGAATCAGATTTTAGAGGACATGCTTTGGATGTATGTAATAGATAATACATCGACATTGGAGTACTTGTATTTAGTAGAGAGTTTTCTTATAACAAAAGTTTTAAGAGTTCTAGTGGGATGACACCATTTCAGAACTCTATGGCGAGAGTGCGGGACACCTTTGAGTTGGGATAAACTTGAGGAAAGAGTATCTATTGGGCCGAGATACGTTATAGGACATGGAGAAGAAGAATGTTTTTGTCTAACAAAGGTTGCTGGAGGCACAAAAGAGACAGAAAAAGTATGTAGATCGGTGGGGATTTGATCATAGTTATGAGGAGGGAACAAAGGTGTTTCTTCATGTCAAACCTCATAAGAGTCCTATCCATCATGGAAAACAATTTAAGTTTTCTCTTAGATTTCTAGTCTATTTGAGATCATAGAGTGGATTGGTCCCTTTGCTTATCATCTAGCCTTTCCACCCATCTTTTCTTGTGTGCATGATGTGTTCCATGTATATTTTATTAGGAGATATATCCCAAATCCTTCTCATGTATTGGATTAGACTACATTGAAGGTGCAAGAGCAGGGAAGCTGATGGTAGAGCCCCTACATATTTTAGATCCCAAGACCTTGGGCCTTTGAGGCTAAGGGATTGAACATGTAGGAGTCGAATGGGACAGGTATGATGAGACCGCTGCTACATGGGAGGATGCTATGTTATTACGAGCCCAATTTCCACACCTATTTTAGTGACTTCCAAGAGGAATTCAAGTCTAAGGGGAGTGGGATGTAGTTCCCACTCCTCTTCGACACTTATTATATTTTGATTTTGATTATTGTTGACTATAGACATGGATATTATTGTATCATTTTCATTTAGCATGATGTTAGATGATAGAGATATTATGACTATTGATGGATTGTGATTCATAATATGATTTGTGTGGATTCTTAGAGACATAGAGAGACATTTTATATTGATGATGATGATGTGTTGTTAGCATATATATTACTAACATTTAGAATTCTTGTCATGATGAATTTTATTTAGATTTGATCTAATCTTGTGACCTTGTTAATATTGATTAAAAAAATTAGAATTGAGATGTTGTTGAAAGTTTAGAGAAATGATAGATTTTATTAGTTGAGATGATGATTTAGTTATATGATGATGTTTATTGTTTGATGTGTGTATATTTTATATTCCATGTACTTGATGCAACCACGAGGTGAAGGAGGTGTTGTGTGATTTTACAAGTAATTATATAACAACAATCAAAAGGGGGCTAGAATACCAACAACAATGGAATACTAGATTGATACAATGATGGTCACCATGGGAACTTGTGTTATGTGTTTGTTTTGTTATTAGTTGTTAGGTGGTCCCCATAGGAGTATGACTTCCAATTGTGACCATGGGCTTTGTATGTAATTCTTTCCCTTTTCTTTTATTTAATTGTGGAGTATGTGATTTAATTTGTAATGTAATTCATTTTTATCATTGTTAATTAATGTGCCTTAATTAAGTGAATTAATCATGTTGTTAAATATTTTTGGGGATGTGACAAAAGGGACCATTTATTAGAGTAGTTGGTCCTTTGAATTTTGTGATTTAAGTTGAGTGTATGTGACCTTGAGTGTTTTACACCCTACCTTACTTGGGAAATTCGGATTTGGGCTTAAGGACCATTTTGAAGGCTTTTGCGATATGTTAAGCTCCTGTCCCACACCTCTTAATTTCATATACCAATCCTACCCATGGATTGGGGGTCAAAAACAGACCACATTATGTGTTTTATAAGGAAAAAATTTACATTTATTGCACTTTTTAAAATGGTTTTTAAATTATTTCGTTTGGGGGTGCGGGTTTGGATTGTGTGTGTAAGAGGCTTATCATTTCTCTCAACCACCAATTTATTGTACCTTGGGATTGAGGTTTGACTTGTGATGTGGCATTGACAATAAGTGATATGGCATCCTACGTGGAGCCACCTCACCCTCATCTTCGCTTTTTCTATATATGCAAGTTTATTTATTTTATTGGGGGCTTACTTCATTTTATTGTGCACTTGTATTTTGGAGTAAGATAATTTTTAGAATTATTGTTAAATTCTTGGAGCTTTTTGGGGTTGGATTGAGCTTGAAGGATCTTGGAGGATGATTCTTTGATGAAATTTTTACTATGGAAATGTTAGAGCTACACTCTTTTTACTTGTTTGGTTTTTATGTGTGTATTGCATGTAAGTGGATGGTTTGTGTGCTTGTTGGGATATTAGGTAGAATGGCTAAGTATGGTGTAGGAGAAGGAAATGGGTATTTTCTATTTTAAGTAGGGATAAGAGTTTGTTTCATTTTTAGTAGGGAGTTGGGTTGGGTGCCCCACCTTTGATAAGAAAATTATTTATTTTCTTACTTGGTTCTTTTGAGGGAGACATAAGAGATTGTAGGGAGGCATAAGAGAATGTAGCGGAGACATAAGAGGATCTTGAGGGATGACTAAGAGTTGTGTATGGATTTTGAGTTATGTTTGGAGGGATTAAAGGTGGGTACCTAATCCCATTGGGAGGCATAACTGATCCCTCCATAGATCCGTTCTCCATTATATTTGAATTTAAAGCCATTTTGTATTTTGAAAGTTACATTCTTGTGATTGTTATCTTGAGTTTGAATGTGTGTTAAATGGTTGTGAAATTTTGTATTGTGATGTGTAAGCATTGTGTTATTTTTCATTATTTGTATCCATTCCTTATTGAATTTTGGTTGGGGCTCGATGGCCAATGAGGAGGATAACTTCTTCTCCTCAATGGATTATTGGTTGGGTGAGAAGTGTTGCCTCTCCCCTATTTTTTTTTTTGATTTCAAGTGAAGAAAAAGGTGGAGATCTTGTGGAATATTTGGGACTTGGAGCATTTGTTGAAATCAAAATAAATAATTCATTGTAGACACATTTCATGTAATTCCATCTTAAGTGGAAGGCTAGTAAATTTGCATTTAAAAGAAAATTTGTATTGTATATTTTGGTTATGAATTTGTAATGTATTGTTTGAAATAAATCTCTTTGCATTGTAAGAAATGATCTATGCTCAAAGAAAAATGAAGTTCATTTTTATTTATAGGACTTATATTATTGTAAAGAATGAAAGGAAAACTTGGAAGTTGTAAATCAATGAGAATGTAGTCTTAGTAAATATTAAATATATGATAGTAGGTTGTGTTTTTTTTTGAATGAATAATTATAGATGAAATGGAAGGATGCACTAAGTATTAATAAGTTACTTTGTGGAAAGATTGCATTCTTGTTGTGGAAAGAAAGACAATGATACTAGAAATACATTAAGTTTTTTTCCTTCATTGAACTTGAAAGAAATTTCATTGGAAAAGCGATCTTGTAGTTGTTTTCTTATATACTATTGAATTAGAAAATCTATGTAATTTAGTGATTTCAGCCATGGAATGAATAAATGGATTAACCTTTCAACTAGAGACTCTAGGCACATAAATTCAAACGTGGATAAACACTAAATCACTCTAGTAATATTTTTTTTTGGAAACATTATGGAATTGATGGTTTTGTTTTCAAGGAACAGGACTCCCACCTTGTAAAAAGCGATGGTCTATGAGCATCCACCAGGAACATGACTATTTGTGAATCATCACCTAGATAAGGTGGTTGTCCCAGGATTTCCATCCTACTATGTGTGGTGGTTTCATCACTTTCCGTAAAAAAATAAAATCCACTGTGCAAATTGAAATTGATTAAATTAAAATATGAGACTATAAAATGTAAACTAGCATGCTATAAGGGAACACAATCATTGTTTAAATCTAGTCAATCCTTGAATGAGTATTTAAATGTATCAAATATCTTAGATTAAATGTGAAAGAGGGTTTTTCCCAAATAGGGAAGTCAAAATGGAAGTAACTAATTAACTACTCCAGATTTAGAGTAGAAACCTCTATAATCAACAAATGGAATACATTATTATATTAAATCCATAATCTAAACTAAAAAAGCTATATCTAAATGAATCCCTCCATGGATTTCACTTCTCCAACTTGCAAATCAAAGAAAAGAAAAGAGACCAGATGAGGAGGCTAGGGAAAGAAAAAGGATTTAATAAAATTCCCTAAGGATGGTAAGTTTTAGGTTGGAACTCTAAGATCTAGTGGCCACAATTGAATTGAACCAAGGGTTAAAAAATCAATCCTACAATTGTTAGATGAGAATATATATTTTTATTGGATTTTAAATAAATTAAGTGTATGTAAAAAAAAATGAATGGGTCCCGTTAGTTCCCTAGTGTGTTAAGTTAAAAATGTAACCCTCCTAGTATGTTTTAATAATTGATTTAATGGAAATTAAAGATAACAAGTAAATAATTTAAGGAACTAAAGTAACTAAATATAAGGGTTTAATAAATGTGTATTTGAATGTTATTTTTTGAGAGGGGGAGAAATAATTTAACCATGTAAAAGAATTAATGAGACACTTTCCAAAGAGGTTGTAATTAATTTTACAATAAAATAGATTAATAATATTTAAGTATTAATCTAAACTTGATATATCTAGTTTAATGTAAAAATTGCTGGTAGGAATAAATTGAACATATTATAGGGTTTGAAACCCTTGCAATCTTTTAAACAAAAATATATATTCTCCACAACATTCTAGAGAATTGTTTAAGGTTTAACGTGGTTTTAGAACATTGAAACTATGGGTGTTACATGTAGCCTAATAAGGATACAAATACCCCATTAGAAAATAGGTTTCATAATTCATTAAGAAAGACATATGAACCTAATTAGGGAAAATCCTCTTAAGTTTGATGAAAAATTATACTCATGTAACCTAATATAGAAAACAAAATAAGGAAGTATGTTGCCATGTTATGAGTCACCGAATCCTTAACTAATTATCGGAGCATAACTATAGTAAAAATCATAATTGACGCTTGGCCTTGGGAATTTAATCGTGAGATGTTTTCCTCATGTACAATAAAACATGATTGTCCTTGTTGTTAGCATTAGTTAGTTTAATACATTGTTGATTATATTTGTTGATGGACAGTTATAACTGTCCTCCTTCCTCCCGCAGCCTTTATATGGATCTGCTCTTTTGTTTTAAATACACATACATTGAATACATTGTTCTTTGTCTACTATCATTGGTATCGAGCATAAAAAATTGGATGGCATGGGAGGAGGCACTGAAATATCTTGCTTGCCAAACTCGGCTAAGAGACTTGCGTGGAGTTTGTGTGGGCGAAGCATGGGAGGAGGAGAAACCACCAAAATATGTAAAAGTGAACCATGACAAGGTGAGGCTGCAGGTAGTTGGGAGAAGAAGGAGAGTCGTGTGGTTGCAGAGATGAAGCAAAAATACATGGCTGAAAATTTTCTGTCTATTTTTTTGTAATTTGGTAAAGTGTTTAGCGTGAGAAAGGGTATAGAAGAAGCATGTGTGCAGGAGTAGTGTGAACTCTACCACCATGTCCATGGCCCTCGCTACCACTACTGCCACCACAAGGACCTCCATCCTTCACCTCCAGAGCCACGAGATAGGAGGAGAACAATGGAGTGAAGAAGGACGCAGATTGGAGTGATCAACGCTAACGGGGATGATGTGGTCTATTCCGTAGAGAGTGGTTGCATAACTGATTATCCCTCTCTCCTCAAAAAATTTAAGGGGAGGATCGTCATCGAAAATAATGTTGTGAAAGATAAGACCATGCCTTTTCCAACAGAAAAGGGTGTCAAGAAAGTAGACAATGGAGAAGTGCGGAACATATGACAGAGAGTCCTGACTAGTAATTTACTTCCTACTTCATTTTTTTGTTTCTTTAGTAGTTATTATGGACATTCACTTGGAAAAATACTCGGGGTTAAACTTTCATACATCGAAGGTGAATATCCAAAACTTGCATAAAAACTTATGGGGTATAGTAGATGGGAAAGAGAAAATGCCCACAGATGCCGCCAAATTAGCAAAATGGCAGTGTAGAGATGATAAAGCAAAAGCCATTATTGGCCTTGCTCTCTCCAGATTCTGAACTCCATCATGTTGATCTCAATAAATCTTCCAAGGACATGTGGGATAATTTAAATCAATTATTTGGAGCAAAAGCAGTGAACACAATTTTTTCCCTAAAACTTTAGTTATATAGATTCAAAATGGAAGAAAGCATTTCTATGTCTAGCCACATTAATAATCTTCGGTCTCTTCTCGACAACTAGCAGAAGTCAAAGTTGTGATAGAAGACGAGGATGCCAAAGCTATCCTATTAAATAGTCTATCTTCCAAATACAACAATGTTGTTTTTACTCTTAGTCAAATTCAGTCTAAATCTTTAGATGACATGATTGCATCTCTTCTTGTAGAGGAAAAATGCATAACTGATGATGCTGAAGAAGGTGATACTCAACAAGAAAGTGCACTTTATTCCACAAATAAAAAATTTCACAGGTGATCAGATAAAAATAAACAAGGGCCTAAACAAGATATTGAATGCCACTATTTTCAGAAGAAAGGTCATACAATGTGGAACTATCATAGCTGAGCAAGAGATGTTCTACAAGGAAATATAAAACAAAATGGAGCTAATACTGCTCATATAGAAGATCCACAAGATTCTGATGAGAGTGAGGAAGCTGTTGATGAGATTGGCTTCACATCATCTCTAGTACTATAAGCAGCAACAAAGGAGGATGGAGGAAAATGGAGGCTGGAGGAAATCCAGTGACCTCTTGCAAGCCACAAGTGATGAGGCCACTGATAGATATTGTGGCAAATAAGGTATTGAGGACCAATTCCTCAATTTTGGTTTGTTTATTTCAGTTTTGTGTTGGTTGTTCTGTTGTTTTTCAATAAAGTGTAGATATTGCATAGTTTCCTGTTTGGGACCTCCTAAATTGAAAAGCATCGTGGGGAATAGAAAATCACTGAAAGTAGCGCATGGTACTCGCACTAGGTTCATGGTAAACCTGTAAAACCACCGAGGTAAAATCCTCTTGGTTCGTGGTAAACCTGTAAAACCACCGAGGTATCATCCTCTTGGTTCATGGTAATCCTATAAAACCACCGAGGTGAACAGTCGGAAAGTGCTCCTGTCCCTCTAGGTTTATGGTCAACCTTAGAAAAACCATGTGTATCGAGACCATGTAGGCACATGCTCATGTGAAGACCCTCTTTGCAGTGTTCTCATTAAGGGGGGGACATCCAGTATTAGGAAATGTATGTTTGTACGAACAATGTAATAAGGGGGGGAATGTTAGCATTAGTTAGTTTAATACATTGTTGATTATATTTGTTGATGGACAGTTATAACTGTCCTCCTTCCTCCCATAGCCTTTATATGGCTTTGATCATTTGTTTTACATACAAATACATTGAATAAATTTATCTTTGTCCACTATCACTTGTAAGGTAATTAATTTATAAAGGAATTGAAAAATATTGAACCTAAATCCTTGAAAAATGATGCAAACCCTCCCTCCTTTAGGATTGAAAGAGGGTTTAAAACCTTCTAACGAGGATCACGAGGGATGATGTGCACATCAACAGATGTGTGAATGGAAGCATGAAGAGATCTCAGAGGAGCGAGCATCAACCGAATGTGCATGCAAAGATTTGAAACACGGGCAGAACCTAGTTAAGCCATAAAACTCTCCTCTATCTCATAGATCAAAAGATGTGTACATATAGGAGGTGTTGAGTAACCCCAGTGCTACAATCATGACAACTCGAGTAGAGAGGGGAGTTACATTCCCAAAATAGAAGTGTAACTCCCAATGATGCATATGACGCCTTGACCGACGACCGATGACATGTAAGGGAATCTCATAATGACCCCTAAAGGACACATGGACCTGCTGTGATATCACCTAAGCGAGATGACTCACCGATGATGTGGAAAATAACACACACCAACACCCCCTTCATTGTAACTTAGGATGAGGTGACAAGTCAAAAACGAGAAATGGGTCCTAACACAAAGCCTGATGAGGTACCCATGCACAAGAAAAAGGTCCCAAGTAGTGAAGGAAAACCCAGTGGGAAAAACATCCACCACAAGAGAACAAAACACTCTCTAATCTAAGAAAGATGCCAAATATGGGTCCCAACTCTAGACGAGCTTGAAAAGGTACCCATGTACAAAGAGGAAATCTCTCAAAAAGAAGAAGAAGAGAGAAGAAGAGGGAGACAAGAGAAATGTAGAAGATGCCATGGATGGATCTGAACTCTGCAGCTCTAGGAGGTCTCCCAAAAGAATTTCGATGACGAGATCCTCTACCTCTGGACTGAAGAAGAGCCACCCGCAACAAGGCGTGTGTCTCGCCCTTAGGAAGGACAAAAATGGAGTCTTTGAAAGTTTTCCCACTCCACAAAGGAAACTGAAGGCAACAACACGAAGAACTCTGAGTCTGGTGCACTGAAGTGTGACATAGGTCTAGCGAGTGAGTGCCAAGGAACCAAAGGTAATGCCACATGCATAGAACTATCAGAGTGTGAAGAGTGAACACCTATAGAAAGGATGTCCATGTGATGTGAAGGGAACAAAACATCCTCCACAACAGAAAAGGGATCCACAGCTGAGGGTGGATCAATGAAGGTCTCTGGAAATGTGGAAGTGACATGATTCTTGGAAGGGGCACTCCCAACAATAGAGATGATGGACTCCTCTGAAACACCTGTAGATGGATGAGAAACCTATAGTGCATCACAAGTAGTCTCTGTGACAAGACGACTAAGGTTAGGCAGATACTCATCCCAACGAGGGGGCTCAATAAACATAAGAGCGATGTTAGATAGGTATGAGTCATCCAATGAAGGTAGAGGAGTGAAATGGGCCTTGCACACTGGAAGTGGAAAGGAGGCGAGTGTGATGATTGTATAAGACCTGATAAGGAGACTACTTGATATCTGATGAGATGTGGGAAGTGTCAACATTCTATGGAATAGTGAGAGAAAGAGGAGAATAGACCTCTGTAGTACTCTAGACATCATAGAAATGGATGCACAATCCTCATCATCAGAAGTAGAACCAAGTGATCTGTGTCAGTGGAACTATCATCACATGAAGAAATGGAGGAGACAAATGAATCATCACAGCAACAATGGCGGTAGTATGTGAAGGGTCTCCATACAAGGACTGAAGAATGCTCCAGACACGATGAGGTGGATCGAGTCTCACCACGTGAAACTAGAGAGAACGAGAGGCATGCATCATCACGTGACTAAATACATGGTCACAAGTGTCGAGGAAGTCCTCTAGATGATGATGATCAGTGGGTGTAGGAACTGGCCCAAGCAAGAAGGGTAAAAGACCCTTGTGGGCGAAGTAACGTTCCATGGAAGCACGCCAAGCTGAATAGGTCTCTCTCCTGGTGAGAAGTGGCAGAGGCTATAAGGTAATCCTACGATGCTCATGTCTAGAAAGATCACTCTCCATGATGAAAAATGCAAGATGCACAAAAGCAAGATGTCGGACTCGGCCGATAATGCGTCTGCATGTGTAGGCCCAAGAGTACAATCAACCCCCCAAAATGTGGCACTTTATAAAAGTAGTGCATTTAAAAATTGGCAATTTCATCACGTAAAGTGTGAAAAATCATGCAACTTTGACCAAGGAAGCACTCAGAAATGAGTAGCGAGTCAAAAGTTATCGCATTAAAATGATTCCGCAACTAATGGAAAAATGCACTAGATGTTGCAAATGCATTAAAAAAGTACACGAGATGGGTGCAAAGGGTATTGTGTGGGTACTCATTGGAAACAACATGAAATTTTAGCAGGGTTTGTTTTGTCTACAAGGGGGTTAGCCTCCTGCCAACCCGGACTTCGCCTCCGTCTTGACACTCGTAAGAAGAGGATTAAATTACAAGCTAAAAACAACCTTATAAATTAATACATGCCAAGAAATGAAATGTTTTTTATTTAACCACCTTAAAACATTAGAAAAGGAGGTGGAAAGAGGGCCCATGTTAGAAGAGTGGACTGTCCACGTGGAAGAGAGATGGGAAAACTGCAGGTTGAAGGCTAGAGATTCCAACGCAAGGGTCTTTAGGAGGTCCACGTGCAAGGCTGGAAGACCGTTGAAAAGAGTGCAGAGCTAGCAATGTCCAAGAAACCAAAAACACCAAAAAAAGGAACATGGTGTTGGTTTCAATGTGTCTTTGTGTAGAGCTTGAGCGGATGAAGCGGCCTAAAATTGTAAGGCCACACGTAGATGGGTTACATATTTTCCGGTGAGCTAAGTAAAGGTGTAACCACTCGTGAATAACATCTATACCATGTAACCACTCGTGAATAACATGTAACCGCTAATGTGGAGCATAGGGCACATGTCTGAACGGAAGATTCCGGATGCAGGGTTTGGTGTTTGTGCCGATTGGAAAGGCCACATGAAACGGCCCAACGGTTTTGAGTAGCAAGTCTGAAGATGCATGGAGCAGGTCTGCAGGTGTTGTCTGTGGAGTGGAGGCCATTGGAAGGACCAATAATAGGTAGAAAAAAATGTTTTCCCAAGGAACCACAGCATGCATGCACAGGGAACACGAGCCACAAGGAAAAAACACAGGCACCAAAATGTTCCAGATCTAATGGATGAGGGGCCAAAGAAAACAAATCATGGAATAATGCAAGGCTGAGAGCATAGAACACAAGTTCAAACCAAGAAAATGTTTCCAAAGCCAAGGCACGAGCATACGACAATGCAAGGTTAGAGCAAAAATGCAGGTCTATAAAAAAATATGCCAAGCACATTTCAAACCCAGGCAATACGTGCTGGAGCTACTCCACGAATGACAAGTTGAAGAAAGCACGAGATGAGAGAAGAGGTGAACGGGTGAGCTGGGGAAGCCAGCTAGGGTCGAGTTAGGCCTGAGACAACAACAACAACCCTCAAAAACCTCAAAACCAGACACAAGCAACAACTTCAAGCTCAGATCTGCAACCTAAAAACGTTTCAAAACTATATGCACACCAAAAAAATCTTGAAAACCCATGAACACGAGCAAACAAATGGAGGTATGAACCCCAAATCAATGCAAGAAGAGCACGGTTAGAATCACCATTATGACACATGCACGAGAATCTGAATATCATGCCAGAAGCTAGAAAAGATGCATAGAAACGCTGATGAGTGCACGGATCCACAAGATCACTCGATACCATGAAAGAGGGTTTAAAACCTGCAAGCGAGGATCACGAGGGATGATGTGCACATCAACAGATGTGCGAATGGCAGTGTGAAGAGATCTCGGGAGGAGCGAGCATCAACCAAATGTGCATGCAAATATTTGAAACATGGGCAGAACCTGGTTAAGCCATAAAACTCTCCTCTATCTCATAGATCAAAAGACGTGTACATATAGGAGGTGCTGAGTAACCCCTAGTGCTGCAATCATGACAACTCGAGTAGAGAGGGGGAGTTACATTCCCAGAATAGAAGTGTAACTCCCAATGATGCATATGATGCACTAACACACTGACACATAAGGGAATCTCATAATGACCCCTAAAGGACACATGGACCTACGATCTCACCTAAGCGAGATGACTCACCTGATGATGTGGAAAATAACACACACCAACAGGGATCACACTTGGTCTGTTGCATAAATGAGGTTTGTTACTAGATCAAGATGCATGCCTTTAGGAGTGAATAAAAGGATTATTACATAGTAGCCTTGTGTGTAAATAAATACCATAATAACAAACGGGTGAATTAAAAAAGTAATCATAATAATATATATGGTCATTATTCAATGAGATACTCGAAAGTTAAATGTTAATCAATATAGAGGAAATATAGCAAAAAAAAAGGAAAAGGGAATGTATGATTCACATATTATGAACCTTTCTAGGACTGAAGTTAAATATTGAAACATGATTTTAATAAATATTTTATCCTAAAATATCATTTAATGGGAGGACCCTATCTATAAGTATGTCCTATAGTTGAATCATTATGTTTTGCCTTCACAAAAATAAAACCCGACCTTGTTTTGTATCACATGGTTTATGTTATCTATATGGGTTAATGTTTGTGTAAACATATTAGGTGTTGTGTGATGTCCTATGTGATCTTCTTTAGTGTCATGTAAACTACAATGTGAGTTAAAAAAATGTATTCGGTATTTTACTTTGTTGTATTTGTGTGTGTAAAATTTGGGTGTTATAATAATGTAGAAGAAAACATGAGAGGGATGTAATTATGAAGACAACTTAAGATCAAAGAGAATAATTAGATAAAAGTAATATAAAGGGAAGAAAAAGAAAGAGAACTAGAAACAAAGGATATAGGATTAAAAGAAGATAGTTAAGAGATTACACATGGCAAATGAACCAAGTGTTATACAATAGATATTAAATGGTGATGAAGGTAATGAAAAACTAGACTAATAAATTAGTGGGGAAAGAATATATGGGATAGAAATATGTAACCCCACCCTAGTTCCCAAAAACCTTAACATAATGTTTTAAGAAAACTCTAGAGATAAGAGGAGGTATTAGACATCTAAAAGAGATATTTAGACGAAACACAACATAGGAAAAGAGATAGTAGAAGGTTGTAATGAGATAATACATATAAGAAATGTTTTAAGACATTAGGTTTTAAGCATTCATGCAAGAAATAAATCAAATTAGTAATGCTAAGAAAAGGTAGATGTAAATTATAAGATTATGTGCAAAATAAAATCAACATAGTGTTTATCTCGGGTAAGCACTTTCTAGGAAAAAACAAGTCAAAACCGGATAATTGTATTAGCTCTAACTACCTAAAAAAACAATATACCTTGTCAAGTGCACATATTTAGAACCCAAAATCACCACTAAAGTCATGATTTTTATTATTACATCATTAAATGTTATTACACTTAACACATAACAACATTTGATTTTATTGAATTCATAATCAACACAAACATGCTTGGTACACAAAAAAATTATGATTCCTAAGGCATTCCATTATTTTATGGTCACTCGTGGAAGGAAAAGTTGTAGCATAACTAGTAGAGAAGGTAAGATAGGTTGTAGGATCCATTACAAAAAGTTCAAGATCCATTACACAAATAATACAATAAAAAGGCGTAGAACAAGATTAATCATTTCTTGTGATTCGAGGTTATGCTAAATCATAATGGTTCATCAAAAGGAATATCACAATGTTAGGATATAGGTTAATATCTTAGTCCCACCAAATTTGCTAATCCATTCATTACAATAAAAAAACCCACTAAAGAGTTACACAAGTAATAATGTACAAGTATTTGGGTCGACAATTACATTGATTAGAAGTATTCTACTAAAGAATTCAAAGAGGTATACAAATCTCGAAGGTCTTGTAAGAATGATGTCACCTTTGGAGGGTCACATATGGGTGGTGTTACAAAATGTGAACTAAATTTAAAATAAGTCAAAGTAATTCAATTATATTCAAAAAAATTGTTATTCCTTCCATCTATTAAAAATGTCTTCACCATTTACAATTTACTACTTACAACTACAAAGTATTATACATGAGCTAAATTTAGTTAGATAAGATACATGAACAAAACAATGAAAACAACAGCTCCATTACTTATCAAGAGTACAATTGCTACTCAAATTTAAACTAATAACATTACAACTTTATCCTTCAAAATAAAAAGTGCAATATACAATATAATGTGAAGACAAGAATTGAATGATCCCAACTATTTTCCTTTCCATCATAATACCTACCTACATCCTATTGACAACATAGGTCACTATTAAGCTAGCATGGATTCACACCAACTCATTTAGTTATGAAATCATACATTGTAAAAATGCCATCCCCAAACATTTGTAGTTGTTTTAGTCAATCAAAATCAAGAGCATAAAGAGAGAAATAAATATTTTATCATTTTCACTCATAATTTTTCTTCCATTAAATTTGAGCTACAAAGAGAAAGAATCATTATTGTCATACAATCTTACATTTCCATAATAATCCATCAATCTAGAGAGAGAGAAAGGAAGACATAGAAAAAAAAAGATAGAGAAATCATCTACTTCTACAATGTCACATTTCCATTGTCTACCATAGTTATAAAACGATAAATAGAGAGAAAGAGGTCATCATTTTTATTCCTTAACACACTTACATTATATATATTGTCCAGAATATGGAAATAGAGAGACTAATAGAGCGAAGTTAACACATTTATCAAGTTCTAATAATGTTATGAGGAAGATAACAAAGTGTTAACAAATTTCCAAATGCAAAACATTATCCTACGTTGTAAGGTTTATCGGATACAGTCCAAAAAGTGTCCTATGGACGAGACCACGATACAAATCTAATAGATAGAATTGGACACAAAACGGTTTTTAAAAAGTAGAGAAAATTTTAAGAGCCTTACCAAAACACGCCTTGATTTTTTTGACGAATATGGGAATTCATATTTCAAATTCATAGTGAATAAAAAAATACGTATAGTCACGGTGGTGAATCAAAATCATTATCCATGAAACTGAAGTAAATGTGGTTAATAGCATAGACAAACATCTATACGACTGAACATGTAGATGACCGCCAGAATGTTTTGTATCAGAAAAATAAATGGACGTGTTACTTCTTTATTTACCAAAAGTTCTATATACCATATGTTTTTCTTGCAATTTTGATAGAGGAATTTTTGTAACCGCAGTTTTATCTATGTATCCAACATACATAGATATATTTTCATGAAGCCATCATAGATATGGGGTTCAATATTATTTTCAAATCCAAAAGACGATGTGTCTTAGACCAATGTTTTTTTGAATTAAACTGTTGTCTTTATTTGCAAGATGATTTTAAAGTAAACATCAAGACAAGAGGGCTACAACGGTGATGGGTGTTACCTTCATTAGGAAGAGCGTAGGAAAAGTTTTGGCGTCTTCCTTGAAAATTTTGAATTGATTGGATATGGATTGTCACAAGTTTCCCCTTCCAGGTTTGTCGCATGGATTAATAATTTTTATTTCTTATAAGACATTAGAGGATTAATTTTATTCTCTTATGAATTTTGTTAGCAAACTGGTCAATAACGAGTCTGATGATGCCATCAAAGTGCCAATTCCTAAATAACATACCTTACAGGTTCCTATTTCAATGGATGGGGATCATCTCAAGGCATCTATGAAAGTAAAAGGTTACAAAACCCTACTCAAACAAATTTGGAATTTGGAATTACTATTTATAATATATAATGAATTTTAATACTCAGTATGTAGCTTAAATAAGTTTTGTGAAATACTTTTATGATCTTTTTTGTGTATCTTACATACATGTATTATTTTTAATATTTATATTTATGTGTTATTTTTTTGTACATCATTTTGCTTAACTAATACCTATATTTTTACAAAATGGTCCTCAATTTTTCAAACTTGAGTTATATTTTATGTCACTTTCCAACTTTTGAAGTATATATTGCTCATCTACATTTGGTTGGGATATCATTACCATTTTCTAGAATAATTAGTTCAAGGACTATTTATTTAGCTTGCACATTCAAACATAGAAAACCTTTCAATTGTCCATTTTATTTTCTTCCGCCACTCATACTTCTTAGTGTTTTAAACTAAAATTGGTCTTTAACGAGTGGAAAAATATTATCTTAGTTGAATAGCATCATCGTAATGTCCTCCAAAGTATCCTCTTCCTCAACACAAGTGACAATATTGTGAGTAGAATTTATAGCTAAAGATAGTGTTTGATGAGAAGTAGAAATTTCTTCTACTAGGTATATGTCATAATAATAATTTTTATCTAGTCAAGGTACATAATAATTAGTGTTCTCCATTGGAGCCATGCCATAATCAAAAATATTTTGAATTAGTGACATGCTAGTGTGATTAATTCTTTCATTGTGTTCTCGCATGAAAATGGATTTTTGTTTTATTATTGAAACTAAAAATGAATAAAAAATAAATTAATCATTTAATACCTATAGTTGGTATGGATGTTTATTACATTGGCTTTGTTTGAGGCTATCTAAATAAAATAACGGGAAATGTTTTTTCCCCTTACGAGAAAAGAACACATCATATTACAACATATAAACACCACCAACTAGTTACAAAATTTTGTGAGATTCTAGACAATTGCAGTTTATGTAGTTGGATGACTACATGACATGATTGCATTGAATTTATAGAAATTTAGACTTGTTGCAACTACGTAAATATTATGTTTAAGAAAATAGATCACTATTATGTAGTATGCATAAAAGATGAACTTCTTTGAGATCTACCTTCAACCTCGAGCACTTGAAGTCTTATATAGTATATATGTTAGTGGTTGTTTCTAGTTTTAGTTTCAAGGTAGTGGTGACATACTTTTATAACTATGAAATTTCTAATAAAGTGTATATGAAATGACCCATAAAATCATCTTGCATCCAGTAATTTAAGTGAAATGGTGTTTTGTACTACTTGAAATCACAAAATGAGAATTAATTTTTTTAATTTTTTTGTTAATTAAGGTAAACTCACTAGTGAAAATTTCCATGCCAAAAGGGATGAAAGATATGTGAAAATTGAATATGTTACTCCTAAACTATTGTCCTATATATATAGTGATTTTCTAGGAACTAATGGTGATAAGATTTGATAAATAAATGGGCATTTAAGAAGTACCACTATGGAGTGATACAATGTACCTAAATAATATACATTGCAGTTCCAAGTAGCTTAACCGAATAAATAATGAACTTGGAAAAGGGGTTATTAGATAACTATAGACATTTTTGTACTTCCAATTATATACAATGAAAATTTTTAATACAGAAAATCACACACTTATTACTATTTAATACACTATGAAGTATGTTGTTTTATATATGGATCTTGCTTAAGAAAAGTATTCACTGATGGCCCATTGTCTAGTATGTTTTTTATGTTACTTTTTTCTATTGTTTTATCATACACACTTTTCACTCATACACCTAGTTATGGTTAGGTAACAACGATCCCCTGTCTCTCGGTCTTCTTACATTTTTCGTCATTGTCTCTTGACACTAGCATCGAGGATTGGACACTAGCACTTAGGTGGTCCTATCCATCATGGATGTAATAACCCAAAATATTTACACATGCTAACAACACGGTAAAATACAGGATAACTTTTTTTTTGACTTGCTTGACACATAGCATGACACAACATGTCGCCACCAAGGTTACAACTAACGAGTGTGAATAACTCAATACAAGGATGACCACAAAGGTAACACGGAAACATTCACACCCATTAATGATAATTCACTTTTCTTTTGACAAGACAACATAGAAAACCACCATATAACACACTTATAGTTAGGGCAAGCCACAGTGAGAAATTATTGAAGGTTATTTATTTTAATAAAACATCCTTCAATCCTTAACTTACATTTTCCAGGACTCTGGATATGATTCGTACAATTCCTCTTACAACACTAAGTTTCTTACTTTTACACTGAAGAGAATTTTGCTTTAAGTCTTCTCTATTATGACCTTTATTTGTTTAATTCATTTATTTAGTAAAAGGGGTAATTTAATTCAACAAGGCCATCTATTCACACTTATGCTACTAGAATTCATTCATACCCTTATAACAACATGGGTTCGTGTTCAACACACTTAAGAGAAGAAATACAAAGCACCTTGGAAAAAGTTAGAGGAAGAAGGTTGAGTTGAATTCATATTTAAGACCTCATTAGTTATTACTAGGATTTAATTGAAGCTTGAGAATTCATTCGAGTTATTAAAGATTTTACTTAGGCTTCACTAAATGAGTTTTACAAAAGAAAACAATTTACCTTCCAAATGGCTGAGAGATAGATTGTGTGGTTTCTAAATTGTTTTCTCCTACTTATTAAATCTTATTATCTTCTAGAAACTAACCATTGATTTCCCTTAAGCTCGTTTAAGAATTCACCATATAAGGATAATGTTCGCTAGCCTAGCTAGGGTTAGCAAGTTATAAAATTTTACTTTACAAGGATAGTTTCATCTTTGATTACTTATGGAATTACTTGTTCTCAAGTAGGTCACCTCTACATTAATTTATTTGAATATAATTTTAGTTTAACTTCTATAAGGGTTAACCAACCCATTTTATTTTACTTATAACACATTGTTACTAAGTCTTAGAAAGATTTAACTTAACATTTATTCTCAAGATCAAAGTTTAACAATACTCATTTATGAAAACAAAACAAGGTTACATCAATTCTTAGAATACCGATAATCCATTAAGGTCACTCAACAAGTGGTAAACCAATTTTCTTATATTTTCAATGATAGTCAAATGATCCAAGGTTTCCAAAGTTAAGATGACAAAGTCCACAATACATTATACTAAGACACTAACCCTCTTCTAAAGTTTCCACTGGACCTTATCAATAGTTGAACAACATAAAAAGGATTCATGTAAAAGAAATCCGCATGAATCGAGGTTGATGCAAAAATCTACGATCTATCCCTCATCTACTCGCATAAGCCTTCTAAAAAAATCCATGAGATTCAGTTTGTGGGGAACTGAGAAAGATATGGTTACACAAAGCCACAATAACTAATATCTAACAACACCATGAAAGGAAACACTTTATTACTAGAATTGGGTCAATGCTCTAAACACTAACAACACCTCAAGTTATAATAAAGTCTCTACCATGCCAATCAAAGAAGAAAGACCTTGTACTTTAGTTATGGAAAAAATCAACGAAAGTATGTCAATCGTACGAGAAGGGTCCTTGGCCCTATAAGAAGAAATAAACAATCTAGAAGACACAAGATTCCCATAAAACAATTAAATAATTACAAGATTGAAGTTTGATATACATGCCATCCATCTAAAATTATCAAAAGATACCAAAAGCATAGGCTTTAATATTATATTTCTAAAAGACAAGAGTAGATCAACCCAATAAGGAGGAAACCATGGTGTTTCAAATATTAACACAAAAGCCAAGTATATTAGAATTTCAATCCTAAAATCACATAGAGTATATGACTGAAATTAAATACATGGACACCACACAACATAAGTTTCAAGTGAAGGCAAAGAATACTAGTCTTGACCATTAACTCATTTAAAAGGAGTTCAGTTCAAAGATTTAATAACATACTGGCAAGAGATTCCCAAATCATTCAAGAAGACCCAATGCTTTTATAGGCTAGTAAATAACACACGAGAGAAGAAGGGAGTTCTGTCAACAAGAGTACACAAAAATTCATCTAAATTTTTATATCACTAAGGATTTACAAACCTCCACAATAATTCTAAAGTTCGGTTAATTTAAAATAAATTACCTCTTTTCCAAAACAACAATATTTTAAGGCAACCCTTGGTAACATAATCAACCATTCAAACATAGGTACAACATAAACTCGCTAAGTTTCATTATCAAAGCAACACCTTCTGCTATAGATCCATGAGACTATCGATTGCAAGATTAGTTTTCCCCAAGGTTGATAGCATTCAAGGAAAATTCCATCACAAAACATTAAGGTAATTACGTGCATCGAAAATGACCAATCTTAATTAATAGCATTAACATTATAAAAGAGAAAGGACACAAGTTAAAAAAATAGAAAATTCCGGCAACAATATTTCCGAGGGGGAATATACCAAAACAAATCTAGTGTTAGCGGGGTACTAGATTTGCACAATTGAAACCTCGAGCTTAGCTGATCTGAAAAACTAGTTACGGTTCAAGTTGATGGGGATGGTCAAGGTACTTCCTGAGGATGGTTTTAAAAGCCTAGGAACAATACTGATGATAACACAAGAGTCTAAAACATGTGAGGTCTGAAACATGTTGCACACAAACTTATTCATTCTAAAAGTTTTATTACCGAATCTCCTACCCGGCTAGCCCAAGCATTGATCACTCCAAACCTAAAACCTCTCTTTCCCAATGTCAAAAGGGTTGTCAAAGGGTTTGAAAGAGAGTTAACAACATATGAAAAAAGACAAAGAAAAGAAAACTTGGGTGATAGGAAGGAGCTTCATAGTTATCGCAAGCTTACTTTAATGACAACGAAATACTAGCTGGAACAACATAATAACTTGAAACTCAATCGTAGAGAAGAAGATATATATATATATATATATATATATATATATATATATATAATAAAAATGAAGGTCGATCACTTGAGCAAGAAAAACATAACACTCAGAGGAGAGGATACATGCATGCTTTCCACTAACATATAGGAAACGATAATAGCTAAAACAAGAAGAAAGCAAGCAGAAAGGAGAGACCTCCGACAAGGTGTCCAAAAGACAACCAATTCAAGGAAATGGTGGTTCGATTTCACGATTAATTAAATATAGAAATAGTAGAAAAGTGTAGAGATATCTTGCGTGCCCCTCCAACCTCAATAAGGCATCCAAACACCTCAAATTCTAGTAGCAACAATCTTCTAGATGAATCTTCATCCTTAGCAAGAAAGATGCCAACATTCCACCTTGTTCTCTAGCTTGTTGGGTGGTCAAAACTCTTCTCACAGCCAAATTTGGCAAAGGAAATTCCAGCTGTGGTATGGAGTCCCCAAAACAACGAGCTGAAATTTTTTATGAAGCTTCCATTAACATGCACTTACCAAGAGTAAAACTCCACAACCTTGCTAACATCCTCACAACCTACACCAAAAAGAAAAACAAACCAAACGGCCTGTTCTGATCGTTCTAACCAAAAATACACATAGTCAAAGGAAAAATAAATAACAACATCCATCCGAGCATTAGGAGGAAAGGATTTTGTCAAAATTTGAAGTAGCAAGCGCCCAGGAAGAAAAGAAAATAGGCACAACAAGGAGAAAAGCCATGATTTAGCAAGATATACACGAAAGGGATCTGAAAACATGATTTTCTTCACCACCACACATAGCTACTGTCAAGTCTCAGTTGTATAGTTTGTTTCCTCCTTGGGCAAAGAATGGACGCAACCAACAAGGGTGCGATCAAAGCAAAAGATCGGTTCGCTTTTTTACCAAAGCATTCACGCAAAGAAAATAGCATACTCACGCACTCAAGGAAATGAACCAGAGAAGAAAAAATAAAGCAAAACCAAATAAGTATGCAGCCAGAGGAAAATGTTGTCCAACTGCTCTCTGGACACAAAGAAGAATCCACGCGGAAGACAAGAGACAGCGACCCAAAAGAAAGTGGTAAGAACATTAGAAAATAAATGTGCTTAAGACTCGCACAAAAAAGGCACCAATCCAATGTGCAACATCCTCTTAGAGCAATCCTTCACCCATATAACTCACGCCACTGGGTGGGAAGTAGTGTGTATTCAACCACCAGAAGAAAATAAATGCAGAGCAAACAACTTCCAGTTTCTTTTTGACGTTTCCTTCCATCTAGCTTAGAGCCAAGGCATGGCGTGAGAAAGGAGATAAGGAAATAAATGGGAGCAGGGTAGGTTTGATTAAGACGGTGGTTAGATCCCCTACTAGCCCACGCCAAGCATGGCATAAAAGTAAAATAAAGAAACAAACAGGTGGCCACCAAACTCCACACACCAACAAGGAATCCCATATCTCCATGCCAGTAGGAGAGAAATTTGAGGAATCCCATAGCTCCACGCTGCCAGGAGAGAAATTTGACCAAAACAAATTTACAAGTCGGTGGATGAGAAACATGGCCTCGAGAAGGCTTAATTAATTGAAAATTAAAAAATTATTATTAATATACACATATAAAAATATAATTGATACCCATTCATTTATTATTTATTTTTATAATGTTTTAAAATGCCCTAACACCGAAAAGGGTTTCGAATAATCCTTTAGGACCTAAACAATAGGACCACAACAAAAATCACTTAATCGAGAGCTCGAGCATCAAAACGATCAATAATAAAGTAAAATAGCTTGGAGGGAACTAATAACAATATTGATGAAATAAATTGACACTAAAAACAAATAATCGTCAATCGACAATTTACAATGTTATTTTTATCATTATTTTTATGATTTTTACGAATTTTTAAAATAAAAATCATTAATCATATTAATAGCGATCAACTGGCAAGATCGATAAAGCAAGAACAAGATTTTCCTTTAACAGGATAATCATACATGACGCTACAAGGTCCACAGTTTGGGGTGTCGACAATGACCCGAGAAGGCAAGAAGGAGAGGGAGGGTGTAAAATCTTCACTGTGACAAGGAAGAAGTCAACAACGGTCAATGGGAGCACACACACAACCCTCCCATGCTTAGCAACAGGGTCGTCATGCCAAGAACTGGGGAAACATCGAATGGGGCATTACAATGGACGCCCGTGTTGTCTTTTTTAATCTTATTTTTGACATTTGAGGTCTGTCTTTTAAGTTTTGTCACTCATATCCCGAG
The DNA here is from genome assembly GCA_018340775.1 of Taxus wallichiana var. yunnanensis. Lineage (NCBI taxonomy): Eukaryota > Viridiplantae > Streptophyta > Pinopsida > Cupressales > Taxaceae > Taxus > Taxus wallichiana. The sequence goes on along the minus strand of CM031239.1, from coordinate 530,645,097 downwards.
TTACTAGTCATCATGTCGGGACATTAGTGTTGAAATTCAAGCAAGAGATCCCTATATAACAAAACATACATACTATTTTAAGGGTGGAAAATTCTTATCAAGCACATATTTCTACATATCTCAAGGAACTGTATTTTGGCACATTTTGCTGCATACAAACTGCATAGGAAGGGAAAGTTCATTTTTCCATCCCACACATTTAGATTTTATCTAGCTATTGTCCGCTATCTTGGTGTCATCGGCACGAGGGAAACTTAGGAGCATTATTTGTTAGCTTAAATGTTAAATAATACATTGTTTTTGTTTGTAAACCAAACCTGTCGGTTATGCCTTTGTGGCATCAGCATGGTTGCCGGTTTCCTCATTGGCAACCGTCCTTGTATATATTTATTGTTGTTTCTGGCTTGGCAATGTAATCATCGAAATCTGTTTCTCTTCCATCTCTTTCCATCATCGATATCAGAGCTTGTAGTCATTCCTCGGCGTGGAGTTTGCATCCGACCTGTGGGTAGCTTGAAGCAAAGCCCGACGTGTGGAACTCATTACCTAGTCTGGCTGTTTGTGGCATATCCTTCAAAGTCCTCCTTTTCCCTGCGTGAAGACATGACATAGTCCTGTTTTAGAGTTTTTTTTTCTCCTTTGGGTGGAGCTGTTTGACATTGAGCGTGGTGTTCAGAATCCAACATTGAAGTAACAGTGACCTGTGGCGTATGAAAAAACTAATTGGTGGAATTATTCTTGGTGTTTGAACAAGACCAAATCAAAAAGACATCTGTGTTGATGATTGGAAGGGCAGACTCCAGACAAAAACGTGTTCACAACGTGGAGATCATTAACGTCTATCTTTGGCGTCAAGTCTTGCGTGGTGATTTTGTTAAAAATCTCGTAGCTTCTCATACATAATTTGCGTGGAACTCCTGTGTAGCATTTCGTGCGTGGAAGTCTCCCTAGACCTGCGAAGAAGTTAGCTTGCTCATATACTCTATGGATTTTACATCATTTGTTTTCGACATTAAATTAGAGGAAGGTTGAATAAGATAAGGTTGGTCGAAATGGGTTCCTTCACAAGCAACTATGTCTAACTGAACAAGCCTATTGAGTTACCATGTGTGCTATATTGTGGGATACATCATGTGTACCCCAAGATATTGCTCTTCGATGCCCAACTCTTGAAACGGATAAATTTTTCTGCATGTAAGACAAAGATGACAACCATTCTTCTCTTTGAAGATCTTTGGGAGATCGTTATTGGAATGCTCACTTGTCCAACTGACATTGATGAGAAAACAAAGTATGATAAGGATGATGCAAAAGCCTTGATGTTGATTACTCTAAGCATATCCAATGAGTTACAGCCTCACAATCGAATGCAAGAACATCAAACAAGGTTTGGGATACTTTGTGCATTATCTATGAAGCAAAGAATTTGGTAAAAGTTCTTCATCTCTAGTCAAAGCTTCATACCATGAGTATAAACGAAGGCGAGAAGGTTGAAAAATTATTGCATGGAGTGGTAAAATTAGGAGCAGATATTTTTGTGCTCAGAGAATAGGTCGAAGATAAATTCCTTGTCCCACTCAAACTACGATCTCTTCCATCCCAGTTAAGGAAATTCATCACCACATTGACCATCACACAAAAGGAGGTGATATTTTCCAAACTAGTGAATATTTTTGCAATAGGATGAAGCCATTCAGAAAGTGTAAGAAGAGTTTGAGGAAAAATGTTGATCTCGAGGCAGAAGCCTCTCGCAAAGGAAAAAAAAGAAGCAGAAAAAAAAATCATAGAATCCACAATAAAATCAAAAGTCTCAAAAGGTGAATCGATGGTGTCACATCTGCACCACGAATACACACGATACTATGAACTATTGGTACAATGGTCGCACACATCACAATTCTGTAGAAGAAAGCACATATGGCCGAGGTGATTTACAAAAATCTAAGTGGCATCCTTGAGGAAAGAAGCAAAAAGGACATGTCGCAACCTAGCCAGATGATGACATAGATGAAGATATCCCAGAATTAGCACATTGCGGTGTGTAAGAAGATTTTTGGTTCTAGTCTCCTAAACATCACAACCATCAAAGAATGTTTTGTTGATAGATTCAGAGGGCTAATAAGCATATGACAAGCGATAGAGAGCTATTTGATTGATTAACTAATTGACCCACTAGAGATCAAGTTTGAATTACAAAAAATAAGGAGTATGTAGGAGAAAGAATAGGTAATGTGACCATTCCTCATGGGATGAGAAGATATACTCTCATGAAGGTGCTCTATGTCCCTGGCTTGACATAAAATCTCCTGCTTGTATCTAAGTTGTTGAATCACAAGCTCAAGGTGGATTTCCTGGTTCAGAATGACATCAAATCACATCTGATATCTCAAGAAGGTAAGATATTTGCTAGATTTTTTTTTAAGGATCATTTATTTTCATTAGATGCATTGTTATCTTCTGCAATTGCAATGTTTACCTCCATGGTGGAATCCTTTGCACTTTGGCATTATCGGTATGGACATTGTATTGATAGCTACCTCTATCATCTCTTTTCGAATCAGATGGTATGAGGACTTCCTCCTCTCTCTCAGTTATTACCTCTTTGTCTTGGATGTCTAACAGAAAACAACATCAGGATCCATTCAAGTCGAGTACATTCCATGCCAAGAACCATTTTGAGGTCATGCATACCAATCTTTGCGGATGTTTTCCTACCTCATCAAAAGGGTTTTAGTACTTGTTGATGCGTAATCACAACACCCATAAATGTCTGCAACTCGATGGGTTGAGACTCTAAGTGTGATTACATAACATGGAGCTCCTTGTAAAGTGTTGGACTTTGTAATCGGGAAAGCTCTCTAGATGAAGGCCACTTTCTATTCCTCTTTTCAGGTGTAAAAATACAATTTGTAGAGGATTCACCCTAAAACCTACTCTAACTTGCCAAGGAGACAACGTTGAGAAAGATGCATGAAATAAACCTACACTAACAAGGGCGATGCACCAAAGGAATGTTAAAACCTGCTTTACAATTAAACACAAACCATTAAAACTACAATACAACCACCATGCACAGATAACCAAACTACAATGAGAGATCAGATGAATGCAATGAACACTGAGAGGGTTGAAAATCATCCACATACATGTATTATTGCTCCAGAATTGATACAATACACTACAATGGCCAAGAGGAAAGATTACATTACAACTTGAATGGGAGGTTTGAAAACTCCACAAATTCACTTGCAGACAAGGGAAGAAGGGAGGGTGCAAAACAAAAATGTCCAACCTTTATTAAAAATGCCCCTCCTTACAATATATAGGAAGAATTAGAGAAGGAGATAGAAGAAATATAAATTCTTGCTCCAACCACCCAACAAATGCATTGAATTTTCCCACAAAAAATGATGGGTTCCATGACAAAACCCATGCCTCCACATACTGTTCCTTGTTGGGCAAGAAAGGAAGCCCATACCTCATTAATGGTGGTAGGTGAGAAACCTGGGACATCCCAAAAATGGAGAACTATATTTTTCATTTTTAAGAACTTAGTCCCACTAATTTAAAGATCCATCCGCATTCAAGGTGGTAGTTGAGTAGCATATGTTGAGATCTTTCCAAAAAGTCCTCTCTTGCTCAAATCTAAGCTCCCAGTCGAAAGTTATGGCCATCTGAAGGTCGAGGTGTCATTCTACAAAAATGGCAGGCTAGGAGTTCTGAAACTTGGAAAGTCTGAAATCTGTGACAACCTCTGTAATCCAAGATTCACAGTTTTAGAAATTTTTGTTTAAAAAGAAAACACCGTTCATCACTCAAAAAGACCTTAGAGTTCTGAAAGTCTGAAACCCAAAACCGAAAGTCTGGAAATTTTGGAAGTTGAGGGAGGATTCTCGAGTTTTGGGGCTTGATACTTCTGAAACTCGAAGTTAGAAACCCCAAAGTGCAAAAGTCTAAAATTTCAGACTTTTGGGTTTTGAGTTTCAGAATTTTTCATTTACTTTTCTAGCACAATCCCTAAGGTCACGAAAACCCCCAAAGTCCAAAATTTAGGAATTTCAAACTTTGAAATTTTAGACTTTTGGGGCTCATGTTATGATTATGCACCTGAGATTTTTGAACACCTAAAACCCAATATTCCTAAAATTTAAACTTTCGGGACATCGGAATTTCAGACATTTTTGCTCCATTTCTTCCCCTATTTTTTCTGAAGTGTGAAAAATGCAAAAAACTTAAAATTTTGAGCCCTTCTCCATTTTTCCTCCTTCGAGCTTTGATCTTCTTGGATGTTTCATTAGCCATTCCTACTGCAATTGCAATACCATCATCGAGCTCAACTACAACTTGATCTTCAAAATGATTGTGAGCTCACATGATTGAAAAAACCTCACCATTTCTTTGGCGTAGATGAGGTTGAGATATGGCCATTTGAAGATTAGGTACGTGGCTTCATTGGAACCAAGGGAGAAGCCATAACCATGGGAGAAACAACTTCAAAGGTAAAATTTGGGGACATTTTTCAAATGAGTGCGAGGCCCCCACATGTCTCAAAGTTAAACATAGTGTCTCCGCCAAATGAAAGGACTCAAGAAAATGTAAAGGAAACAATGGTATAGACAGACTCTTTTAAATATTGTGTGCCCGCAACCCTGATCTTTAGATGGCCATATCTTCCGACTAGAAGCTCGGATTTTGGCGGGACAAGACTTTTGGAAAGTTCTCGACCTCATCTATGCCATGGGAGCCTAAAATTTAATTTTGATGAGGATAGGTGGGTGAAAAATGGGAAAACATCTTTCCGGCCATTAATGTAGAATCGACTACTTCAGCCTACCAAATTAGGTTTGATCGATCCATCGTTCTTCCTTCTTCAACACGTCGGATAGACATAGCGGGTAGACTTCATGATTTTGGGCGGGTCTGTAGTATTTAGTGATTATTGGTGGTTGGATTTTAAGAGTAGAGTTGATTTTCTCCTCTCTCTTTTTGGTTTTCATAACCTATATATAGTAAACATTTCTCATTTGAGAGGGGAAAGACATTATGGGATGTGGGGAAACTTTGTGAAATTGTTTCTCGACTCCATTTGAGATGTAATCCTTCTACTACGCCTAGAGGGTGTATTTTTTCCTCTAAGCACCCATGTAATAGTCTTTGCACATTATAGAGAAATTAAATCTTGTTTTGTGGCATCTTTCAACCCTTGACATTGTTTTTTGTTTTTATGTGCCTCTCTATCTCATGTTTTCTCCATGTGTATGTATTTCACATTTTGCAGTGTAAGATGTCATGCTTCATAGAGTTTCGATGGTGGATTTGGATCTGGGTCTATGTCACTTCTATCTGACCTCCCTCAGTCCCCTTTCCCCTAATTCATTCTCCCTCAATAGAGTATCTTTCCACTTCCTTTTTAGTGTATCACCACTTAGTGTAGGTTCCTTCTCTCTCTCTCTCTCTCTCTTTGTCCCCTTGGAATGTTTAGATTAGGATTATGTTATCTCTTCCTGCACTGGAGTAGCTTGTAGTAGGTAGATTAGGAAGTAGGAACCAACCTTCTCTGGAGGTCCTATTATCCAAGTAACTCTCCTAGTTATCTAGATAACTTATATTTTTATCATGACTCTGGTGTTTCACATTTCAAGTCATGCGCACTCAAGATTATTCTTTTAACACCTTGGTAGAGATGTAATTCCTCTACATGCCTTCCTATTCCCCTTTGCATTCTTCTATCTCGTTCAATTTTCCCTTATGCACCTTGCTCCTGTACGCCTGGTTTATCTCCTATCATGTGTCAACCCTATGCTCCCTCAAAGGAAAAATCCCGAGCGGGTTCCTAAATGAGGAGGAAAGAGGATGCCAAGTTTTAGCATGGCGCTAATTCAAGAGAAAAATTGGGGAGGGTTTCCAAACAAGCACCGGCTACCTGCATGTCCCTGGTCAGATATATGACCCCGCCGAGTAAAAGACTTAGCCAAAACATGAAGAAACTAAGCAAGCCATGGAAGAAGCCATGTGTCAACCCGACACAACTTCAAAAGTGAAATACAAAGGTTTCCCTCAGACATGTGCCAGCCCTCCATGTGTCCGGTTTCAAAAGGGGGCCCGTTTTGGTAGCTGGTTCCCACCATTTTGTACAGACCTGATTCAAATTTCAAATGAGCATATCTTTTGACTCAGTGCTCAAAATATGACAAATCTGACACCATTGGAAAGATCTCAGCCTCTTCTATGCCATGGAGATTTGAAAATTTAATTTTGGAGAGGTTAGGTGGGGAAAAAATGAAGAAACATCTTCATGCCATTAATATAGGATCTATTTTCCCCCAACAACCAAATCAGATTTGATCTGATCCGTCATTCCTCCTCCTTCGAGGCGCCGAACAAGTAATTGATGTAGACATGAAAAATTTGGGGCAGATTTGTAGGAGGCATTGATGTAGGTGTTTGAAGATTTGAATCCGAGTTTCCCTCTCTTTCTCCTTCTCTTCTCTTCTTCTATAAATAACAAAGTTCGCATTGTAAAATCATCCCTCCTTTTTTGTAATGGTAGCATGCCAAAATGGTGGCCAACTTCCCATAGGTTTTAGACCTTGGCGTGGTCTCTGCAATGTATTCTTGCCTCCTTTCGTGAATGTAAATGACTGTGGATCCCTTAAGAAATAAAATTGTGTTTTGTGGAAATATATTCTTCCCTCTCTCATTTTTATTGCATCTCACCTCTCTGTTTGCATTCTCTGGCATGCTATACATACTCCTGTGCTTTTATTCCCCACATTCATATGTTGCGCATGCTTGAAGGAAAATCCCATGTGTTGATCTATGGAATGTGCCATCCACCCTATTCTCCCATGCCCTCTCTATTTCCTTTGCTAATCCTGGAGAGATATCAACCCTTTCCTTTTGGTGTTATCACCTTCCTTAGCTTAGGATTTTCCCTTTCTACACATCTTTTTATCCCTGGTCCCTTGGCATGTTTAGTCTAGAATTTACTTTCAGCATTAGGAGTAGCAGTAGCATTAGAGGTAAGTAGAGAAACCAACCTTCTCTAGAGATCCAGCCAAAGTGCGCAAGGTCCCACAACTTGGAGATAGTTCCATTATGGTCTTAGAATCCTCGGCCCTTTTGAGATCTGAGACATGGGTGCACATTTGAGAAACCAATAGTTTCTAAGCACACCGGTCGGATCAGTGAAGATCTTTACATCGTCATCCCGAAAAATTTGTTGTGTTATTGTTGAGATCTAGCCTTTGGAGGCATTTTTCAACACATATCACGACTCCACTGATTCAATGCACCCATTATCTCATGTGCAAATGGTCTCCCCTCATTCCTCCATTCATTTCTCCTTTTCACCATTCGACATTCCTCTTTTGAAGTTGTGCAATCATGACTTCTTTCCCACCATAGAATTCTCTTTTGCAGCAATGTAACTATTTCCCTCTATTCCCACGCTTTTAAAATCCTCCTCCAAATCAGTTTTATAAGCCCCATTATCTCGAAAATGCATACAACCCACCTTTTTCTAACCAAAATGTTTACGAATAACATGTTTATGCGAGATGATGGTGAAAAATCTTTGGCTGAAGCTAATTTTGAGAGGTAGGTGCAAGAGATAGAGATGGACATGATGCAACTTAGAGTCAAGTGATCTATAAAGGTAGCTAAATTTGGCTACAAGGTCTCTTGTCCATGGGTCATCCCTATACCAGGCTGGTTTAGCACCCAACAAAAGTTGTACTTCATCATTAAGATGATGCCCCAGATCACAGAATGGGTGGAAGAAATGGAGGCTCAAAAATATAGCATGCAACAACCTTGTGAATGGGGAAACCTTGCACTACCATCTTATAGCCCTCCCACTCCTCCATGCTAACTTACATCATCTTATCCCACTGTACATGTTCCTATCTTCTTGCGCACTACCCCCATTGAGAATTCCATATGTTCTCCCTTTCTTTCATCTCACTTTCATTTCTCTTCCATTCCCTTCCTTCGCGCACCTCTACACACCTCTTGTGCGTGCACCTTCCATCTCTTATGCATCCATCCCCCATTTTTCTTCTAATTCCCCTTTGTCTATACCATAAATGAACATCCCCTAGCCAATGCACCTCTCCCAACCAACGTCATCATGTTCGACGAATGTAGGATAGTTGAAGAATGGCGTGAGTCATGTGACTCCGAATAGGAAGAGGAAATCATACGGGAACCTATTCCAAAGGAGAATCAGCTTGCTCTAGAGGGCATAGTCCTAGAGGAGGTTAGAGTTGAAGAACCAGTGTTGGCTGAGATTGAGTTTGTGGCAGAGGAGGAGGACCATATAGTTTCAAAGGCACTAAGTGTGGAGCACACCATAAAAGAACCTTCAGTTCTTCCTCCTACTTCATCCCCTTTAAGCTCTAATGTTGAAGAAGAGTTTGAGCTTTCAAACTTCATGTTTTAGGATGAAGGGAGCCATGGTGATCAAGTTGCAGATCAGGAGGACACCATGGAGGAGGTAGACCACATGCAACAAGAGAGAAAGGAGGCAGACTATATGTCGACTTGGAAGATTGATTTGATGAATAGGAGTTCATGTAGTTCACATCATTTTATCTTCCATCATCAACCTTCCAAGCACAAGAGATTTCTGCCATGAAGGAGAGAATTTGAGGACAACATCCTGCACTTCATCATAGCCCTATGGAACCAAGGTTGGAGGATCATAGTATTCCATGTTCTTCACAAGAGAAGGAAGGAAAAGGGCTAGAGGATGTCATCATCTCTCTCACACCATCCACCTAGGAAAGTCTACAAGAAAATATCATCTATGGGATTGAGCTTCAAAGTAATGGGAAAACCACAAGGATCAAACTATGACCAATAAGATATATGGCTATCCTAGATCCAAAAAAAGAGTTGTCACCGAGTTATGATCATTTCAGAGCATGAGGTAAAGCTTCAAAGCATGCCAAAGGTCAGCAAGAATGCGTCCGAGATCCAACTACGAACAACTCCAATAGGTGTATGTTATGTTTTTGATACTTTGAGGAGGGTGAAACAAAATCAAGAAAAAGGTTTTTCACTCTTATTCCCGACCATGTTCAGCGCCAAATCAATTACATGGTCGCTATTTGTAAGGAAGGGAAGCTACTTCTCCTCTCCTCTGTTGTAGGGTTTACTTCAGCGCCCCTTGCCTCTAGTTAGTTTAGGTTTCTTTCACTAACACAAGTGCTTGCACACACTTTGCATGTGTCGATTTGGGACATGTATGATTTTAAAGTTTTCTACAAAGTGTTGTGCTTCTATTTTCGCATGCTCCCTATGGTGCCTTTCTTTTCTTATTGCGCCCGCATGCCCATTTTATTTATTCTTGGGATGAAAATTCAATTTTGATAGAGGAAATTCCAATAGTCAATGCATATCTTCCACTCTCATCAATCAAATTAAGAATATCTTCATATGAGAGCAAAGCAATTCGATTCGGAGTTCAAATAGAGCTTTAAGTGACTCAGGATGTTCTTCAAGTTGCTAACTAGATATTCAAAACTAAGCACCCAACTCCATGCCCAATGGACTTCTAAGGCTATTGGTCTCTTCATCTAGTAGGTAGATGTCCCTAGAAAGTCACAAAACCGTGATCCAAATAAATCTCCTAGTTATATGGATAACTTATATTTTCATCCCGACTGGTGTTAGAAATTTCAGGTCGCTAATGATATTATTTGTTTAACACCTTGCACGGTTGCAATTCCTTTTGTGTGCATCATTGCATACCTTCTTTCTCCCCTTTACATTCTTCTATCTCCTTCCATTTTCCCTTCCACATCATCCTCCCGTGTGCTTCGCTTTCTCTCCTATCCCGTGTCAACCCGACACTCCTTCAAAGGCCAAATCTTGAGTTGGTTTCTAAATGAGCATGTAGGATGCCATGTATTAGCATGCTGCTAATTCAAGAGAAAAATTGGGGGAGGGTTTCCAAACAAGCACCAAGCTTCCGCATGTCCTCGATCACATAAATGACCCTACCGAGAAAAAGACTTAGCCAAAACATGAAGAAACGAGTGAGTGAAGGAAGTAACCGCATGTCATCCAGACGCAACATCAAAAGTGAAATATAAAGATTTCCCTTAGACATACGCCAACCCTCCATGTGTCTTATTTTAGAAGGGGGCCAATTTTGGTAGCGGGTTCCCGCCATTTTGTATGGACCAAATTCAAAATTCAAATGAGAATATCTTTTAACTTAGAGTTGGAAATTTGACAAATATGGCACCGTTGGAAAGATCTCAGCCTTGTAAATGCTATGGACATCTGAAACTTTAATTTTAGAGAGGTTAGGTGGGGAAAAATGAAGAAATGTCTTTGTACCACTAATACAAGATCTATTTACGACCAAAACCAGATCGGATTTGATTTGTTCCGTCATTCCTCCTCATTTCGAGGAGTCGAACAAGTAATTGATGCGAGACATGATAGATTTTTGGTGGATTTTGAGGAGGCATTGACGTTGGCGGATGAAGATTCGCATATGAGTTTCCCTCTCTTTCTCCTTCTCTTCTCTCCTTCTTCTATAAATAGTAGAGTTCTGATTTGTACAATCATCCCTCCTTGTTGTAATGGCACCATGCCAAAATGGTGGCCAACTTTCCATAGGTCTCAAACCTTGGCATGTTTTATGCAATGTATTCTTGCCTCTTGTCATGAATTTAAATGATTGTGCATCCCTTAAGCAATAATATCATGTTGTGTGGAACTCTTGTCTTCCCTCTCTCATTTTCATGGCATCTTGCATCTCTATTCATTCTCCGGAATGTTGTGTGTACTCCGTGCTTGTATTCCTACGTTCATATGTTGCATGCACTAGAAGGAAGATACCATGTTTTAATCTGTGGCATGCACTGCTCCGCCCTATTCTCCCGTGCCCTCTCTATTTCCTTCACCACTCATGGAGAGAGATTGACCCTTTCCTTCTAGTGCTATCACCTTCCTTAGCTTAGGATTTTCCCTTTCGCACATCCTTTGTCCCTGGTCCCTTGGCATGTTTAGTCTAGTATTTTCTTTCCCCATTAGGAGTAGTAGTAGCTTTATAGGTAGGTAGAGGAACCATCCTTCTCCAAAGATCTGTCCCAAGCATGCAAGGTCCCACAACTTGGGGACGGTTCCATTATGGTCTCGGACACCTCGTCCCTTTTGAGATCTCGAGATGTGGGTGCACATCTAAAAAACGAATAGGTCCATCTCAAGTTTTACAAGTCCCATAGCTTGAGAGATGGTCCAATGTTGTGTAATCACACTCAATGCCCCACTCAGATAGTAGGCCATTTGGGGGTGCTGTGATTCTACACTAAAAATAAGATGAAGACATGAATGAAAAAATTGGATAGAGAATTATTGGAATTAAATTCCCCCAATGTCCCACACCTATTCCACTATTCATATAGATCTTTCCTAAATAATATCTTCTATCTATGATACACTTTGTGATCTTGATCTTGCTCACATTATTTACATCAATTTGTTCGATAGGATCCAAAATAAAACATTTTCCCCGTCCAATGTTTGACCTTGAATCATTCAACTTTACCTTATTCAACACCTCCCTTTGAAATCTCTACCACACTAATCGTGTGTGGTTGCTAGTTACAATTAATAATTAGACTTGTCTTTTTTCCATTATGATACATATGACGTGAACATGTTTGTTTGACATGAAATACTTTCTTGTATAAGATTAGGACATCATAAATCATCTTTTTTTAAATTTCCAATTAATTGGGCAAGAAAGGAAATTGAATTTTTGTTTACTTGAAAGACGTTAACTCCCTTTTGGAATGCCTTCGGCATGACTATAAATTATGTATGGACCTATATGAAGTTTGGATACGTGTCACTGCGATAAAAGGCACTATTTATATAATATTACAACAAAAAACCCATTTAAACCACCATGAACCATTCAATAATGTTACTCCCTAAATCTTCCATAAATAAATTTTTATATAATAGTAGTAAATCTCCTAGTTAACAAAGGATTTATGGAATCCTCAATCTAGGTCATACATCTACAAAATAATAAAAAATCCTTATATATTAAGATCCAAAATAGACACCCAAAACAATAGATGCACATCTAAGTACTAAGAATAGAATTTTACATTAATAGGATCTTGGCTTTATAGTTGTGCATCATCGAAGTTCTGAGCATAATTAAAAGAATCATATGTGAATCCCTCATGTCTGATGGGTCCCTTACTTACCAATTTCTTGAACTGTTCCATGATCTTATAGAATGCCTGTTGAAACTGGATCTACCTTCACTTCATAACATAATATCTTCACCATAAGAGATGACCATTTTTTGAAAACGGTAATTTTCTTTTGGCGAGCCATCACCAACTTCACCCCTGCCATTTCCTTAGCAATGCAACATCCTATGAGAAAGATGGAATTTTTGGCGGTGGTGAAAGGGCTATGAAGACCCAGATTTGGTGAGATTTTTGTGAGATCTAGACATTCTGAATGATGATGAAATACTCTTCCTCAACCCACCTTTAGAATTGCTCTCATCTTGTGCACTTATTACACAGTTCCATTGTTTTTATCCTCCTCCCAAGTGGACATTCTTTTGGCAGGAGGACTTCATAGAGAGCATTAATTTCCCTCACCCCGATCTATTACAATATAGATGAGTAAAGGGAACCCAAATCTCCGTGGATGTAATGCCCACAAAACTTCACAAACGAAACCCAAAACCAAACAAGGTTAAAGTAGAAAAATTATGGAATAATTTTTTTAAAAAGGAAATGAAACTGATGACATGGTTAAACTTAGTTTTCAAATGGTCGTCACAAAATAACTTAAATAATTTCATTAAATAAAAAATGAATTTAATCTATGATTAGGTTTAAAATTATTTCATTTAATTAATCCTAAATTAATTTAATACATAGGTTTCTAAGGTCATGAAATAATTTAAAAAATAAAAGTCCAAGTCAAAATAACCCTTTCATTTATACAAGGCTAATTATTTAATTCTCTAATATAAAAGTAGTCTAAACTAATAAGGGAAGAGTTCATTTAAATTAAATCAAAAAAAAAAACTTAATTACTTTCAAACCACACAAGTGGCCCCATTCAAAAGAAGACCCATGTGATCAAATGATGATCTCACCTACTTTCACCTAACATTTGTAGGAGACATTTTGGGCCATTGGATGAATCCAATCTAGGCCATTGGATGAAGGGATTTCAAATCAACCCTAAAATCTCTAAGGAATAATTTTATTCATCTTTTTCACTCATTTCATTCATTTTGGTTTTCAACGTTAAGGGAAAAAGGAAGAGGAGGAAGCCATGAGAGAGGAAGGGAAAGCTTGGGGATGGATATACACATCCCAAATCCATATTATATTATTTTTCTATTTCCATTCTACCCTATTCAAGGGTTTGTAAATTTCATGATTTATTATAAGTTTGTTTCAATAAAAATACCCATTTGGGTATGGGGCTTATAGTGCCAAACATAAAATTTAATTTAAAAAAAAATTAAAAATGGGGGAAAAGCATTGGGAGTGGTTAGAAATTTGATGGAGCTGGCATATGGAGGGATGGGTTGGGTGTGGTAGGCTTGTCATTTGAGTAAGGAATGGGTTCCATCAACCAATAAATTTCACTTCCATAGGCATCTTAAACATCCTCTCGGACTGTCACTTTCCTTGCGTAATAATCCAAACACTTTAATTAAGATCCAGAGATTTTAACTTAGAAAAAACAAAACTTAACATTGAAAATATAGTAGAATTGGGAAGCTGGAGTGAGGGAGGATGTAAGAGGGTTAAGTGAGTCTTGCACACAGAAATAGATCTTTACCTAATATATCCTCCTTTTAGTATTGAAAAATTGAATGATTTGGATCACTGTCTATATCTAAAGGAGGTTTAATGTCGCTTAACAGGAAAGGATATTTTTCTATTATTGTTTGGTTTCCATATACAAAGGATGAAGGAAATCATGGCTCTCTACATTATCCCTAACTATGCCAAGTGAATCGACAAATCAAAAACACCCCGAATGGCGTGGTTTTGAAATGGGGCATTTGGTGTGATTGCACAACATTAGACCATCTCTCAAGTTGTCGGAGGTGCAAACCCGAGATGGACCTCCATAGAAGGTTGGTTTCCCGATTCCTAATCTACATGCTACAAGCTACTCCAATGCGGGAAAACCTAATTTAATCCTAATCTAACCATTCCAAGGAGACACACAGAGAGAGAGAGAGAGAGAGAGAGAGAGAGAGAGATGGTGAAAGAGATCCTACACTAAGCGGTGATACACCGAGAAAGGAAGTGGCGAGATACTCGATGAGGGAGGTCGACAGAGTGACACATACCTAGATCCAAATCCACCATTGAAACTCTACAAAACACGTCATCTTACACCTACAAATAAGAAACACATGCACATGAAGCAAACCAAAATGGAGAGGGAAAAGAAACAAAAAACAATGCAAAGGGTTGAAAAACACCACAAAAACATGATTTTATTTCTCTATGAGGTGCATGGACCATTACATGGTTAATCAGAGGTAAAAATATGCTTTCCAAGAATAGGAGAAGGATTTCAACTCAAATGGAGTTGGGAAACAAATTTTAAAGAGTTTCCCCACATCAAAGAATGTCTCCCCTTCTCAAATGAGAAGCTTTTAGAATATGTAGATGATGAAAACCAGAGAGAGAGAGAAGAGAAGCTTGATTATAATCTAAAATCTCAACCACCAACCATTAATGCCCTACAAATCCACCTAAAATCTCCCAATTCTAATTCCCCATATATGTTCAATGCTTTGAAGAAGGAAGAAAGGAAGATCAAATCAAATCTGATCTGGTAGTTGAAGCAATCAAATCCTTCATTAATGGCATGAAAGACGTTTTCCTAATTTTAACCAACCAAAGCCTACTAAAAATAATATTTTATGCTTCCATGGTGTAGATGGTGTTGAGACCTTTCCAAAAAGTATTCTCTTGCTCAAATCCAAGCTTCTGTCAAAAGATATGTCCATCTAATAATTTGCATTGATATTGTGCAAAATGGTAAAAATATAATCGTTGCAAAGCGGATCCACTGCCCGAAAATACAAATTGTGCTTTTTCCAAAAAGACACAAAAATCACAAAACCTCTCGTAGCCCCATAGGCCCAAAAATACACTTAAGGCAAAATTTCCCCGTGGCCTTGCATATTCATATTTCCCAAAAGTCATCGCTGTGCTGTGCTCACGGCCCACATTTTCCACTTTGGCAAAAATTCTTCCCCACACCATCGACCCGCTTTTGTTAAAAAACCCTTCTAAGGCCCACCTCCCGACATGTAATTTAGGAGTGACATGTGGCTTCTCCGGGTGTCGGCGGAGGTACATGATTACTTTTACACTTTATGCCTTTTCAAAACAAAAGACAAAAATTTCAAATTCCCTTCGGTGACCCATGTTCCCAATCGGCTCGAAACATGGCCACATGTTGAGCCGGCACACATTTGTGGACAACTTTTTGATTTTTATTTTGAAGTTGTGTTGAAGAGACACATGGATCCTTTTGCATATTTTCTCTTTTTCTTCTTCTTATTACTAAGACCCTTTGTTTAGCGGGGCCATATGTCCAACCTAAGACACGTGGAGGCTCAACGCTTGCTTGGGACTTCCCCTCCAAATTCTACCTTTGAAGTTATGTTGAGTCGATACGTGGTACCTTCATCGTCGTTTCTTATACTTAGCCAATTCAGGGATGGTTCAATTTTTGGGCTCTAACCACGTGGCGGATTAGCGCTAGTTAAGGGTCCTTATTTAGGCCATGCCTTTTGAATTTGTGTCATTGAGGTATGTGAAACCTTACACTAGCTCTGCTCTGTTACGACTTTTAAATGGTTGGTTCTACCCCTTGAATTCTTCTTTTTTGGTCTTAGTACATGTGGAAGCTCCTCGCTCATTTTGGTTTTACGCATCCCGATTTTCCCTTTGAAGTTATGCTAAGCCGATGTGTGGAACCTTTTGCCAATTGTCTTATAATAAGCCGATTTGGGGTCGGTTTGACTTTCGGGCTCTAACCACATGGAAGATTGGTGTTAGTTCGGGATCCTTATTTGGGCCACGCCTTTTGAATTTTTTTTGTTGAGGCACATGGCACCTTCCACTAGCTCTAACCTGTTTAGAATTTTCAATGGCTGGTTCTGCCCTTTGAATTCTTCTTTCTTGTTCCTAGACACGTGGAAGCTTGCACTTGTTTGGGGGAACTGCCTTAGGTTTTGACCTTTAAAAGTGTGTTTCCAAGACACATGGAGGCTTCTTCCGGTCCTCTCATACTTAGTCAATTTAAATGGCCAGCTATGTCCCCATTTTGAGTTTTGTACATGTGGAGGGCTGGTGCAAACTTGGAGCCTCCACTCCTGATCCTTCCTTTGAATTTGCGTCATTGAGACATGTTGGGATTTTTGTCGATCCTCTAATGCTTAGTCTATTTAAATGGCCAACGTTTTTCCCCTTTTGAATTTTGGACATGTGGAGGGTTGGGACAAACTTGGAGCCTCTGCTCCTAATCCTTCCTTTGAAGTTATGCCATTAAGACACTTGGGGGATTTCAACGACTTGAGAATTTTAAACCGCCGATTGTCTCCTTTTTGGACTTAGGACACATGGAACCTCATTGCTTGTTTTGGGATCCACTCTTTGGACCGGCCTTGGTGTTGTGTCGATGATAAACGTGGAGGATTCTACTTCCCTAAGAATTTTCAACTGCCGATTATCTCCTTTTGGACTGGGACATGTGGAAGCTTAGCTCTTGTTTGGGAGTTGTCCATTTGATGCGCATTTTGGAATTATGTCAAGATGACACAAGATGCCTTCGCTAGTCTTCTATCTAGCCCCAAGTCAAATCATATGTGACTAATTCCTAAAACTTCAAGCCCTTTCTCGTATTCCTCCTAGTGACCCTCCGGCCTCCTTTGACATTGTTTGATTCCATTTTTGAGCGTGTTCCCCCATTGTAGAGTATTTCTTGTCCCTCATATTTGGATTTGAATGTGAGCTTGAAGGACAAAGTTGACCCTTAGGTTTTCTTACGTGTGGGGTCGTGATTGAACAATTTTACCGAGGGGTAAAATTGAGATAAAATTTTAGCGGCTCACGGGGATATATGCCTACTAGATGAAGAAATAAGTTGCCTTGAAGTGTCCATTGGGCATGGAGTCATAATTGATATCCCGATACTAATATTACCCTAAAAATGAGCCTAACTACTTACGCTATTGACCTTACACTCGCCCGATGTTCACACTCTCAATTTCCATAAGATAACCTTAATTTCGAGAGTAGAGAATTGTAATGACTTGGGGATTTCACCTATCCCTAAAAATGGTTTAGTTTGAATCCAATTTTATTTGCTCTATATTTTTTCATTTGAAATTAGCCACTATTATAGGAAACTATGGGTCTCTGTTTTGTGAATCTTTCAAGCGCTTGGCCTCTTCACCTTCGAGCAATATGAACAAAACTTATGTATAAACATAAAATCATACATGCCTCAAATGATACATGTAGAGTGTGAAAAATAAATTCTTTTATTGAAATCAAACCTAATCCTACTCTAAAATAATCCTAACAAAGAGAAGCTAAAAAATCCTGCTTGCTACAAGTAAGGAGAAATAGCTTCCTTTCTTCAAATAGGCATCCATGTACTTGATTTGGCACTAAACATAGTTGTTAAAATGAGTGAAAAACTAATCGAGGTCCATCCTCCACCATATCATCAAGGTATCAACATTAACAAAAATTACTTATTCAAGTGATTGACACTAGACTCTAGACATGTTTATGGTGACCCTTAATGCTTTAAAACTTATCCTCATGCCTTGAAGTGGGCATGAATGGTTTTGGCTTCTCCATTGGCTCCAATGAAGCCAAGTACCGATAGGGAATAGTCTAGTCCTTTTAATGTGCCCATTGCTCGAACATCAACTCCATGAATGGAGTCTTCTTGAACCTTCTTAGATGGATGGTGTGAGAGAGATGGGATCCTTGTGCTCTTTCCCTTCCTCCTCCTGAGAGGAACATGGAAGATTCAGATCTTCTAGCCTTGGTTCCAGAGGGTTTTTATCAAGTGTAGGATATTGTACTTGAATGCTCTCCTTCATGGTAGTAGGCTCATGTTCTTAGAAGGTGGATGATGGAGGATAAAATGATGTGATATCCTTGGGCTCCTCTCCATCAAAGAAATCTTCCAAGTCTGACAGATAATCTACCTCCTTGTTGTCCTGTTGCATGTTCTTAACCTCCTCCATGGTGTCCTCCTCATCTCGCAACTTGCTCACCATGGTTCCTCTCATCTTCAAGCATGAATTTTGATAGCTCAAACTCTTCTTCGACCCTAGAGAATGAAGGGAATCAAGTGGAAGGAAGAATCGAAGGTTCTTCGCACCTGCTCCGCACTTGGAGCCTCGAAACTACCTAGTCTTACTCCACAGTCAGAATGCATTCCTCTTCTTTTGGATTTTGAGTAGCTCCTTCTTCCCCTACTTGTGTTGTAGTTGGAGCTTCCACCACTTATGGCTTGACCTCAGCATCCTCCATAGGCTTAACCAACAAGGTAATCTTTGCAAATCCAAATCTGGTAGCCCAAATCTTCATATTTTCTATCATCTCTTCTCTGTTGGGTTCCTCTTCTTACTGTTCTCCTTGAATTATTTTGGAGTATCTTCCTAACATGGACTAGGGAGAGTAGGATGAGTAGTGGGTGCGGTGTCCACTAGTTATTTGTTTATTTGTGGTTTTGGGAAGGCATTACTTTTTGCTCTTATGGAGGGGACTCATATTTGGAAGGAAAAAGGGAAGAGAGAAAAATATGAGATGGGCGACTAGGGGATGGAGAAGGGAAATCAACACTTGGGGAAAAAAGTGAGGGGCTTGACTCATGAAACTGCTGCGATGATACTGATTAAGGAGGAGGAAAAGAAAATATAGGAGGTGGTGGACTTACCCATTGACAAGGTTGTCTCGTGTCCAACTCATAAGCCTCAATATCCTCAATCCACTATGCAAGTTGAGGTAGCATTTCAACCATGTATTCAATCATCTCCTGAGGGATGTAATGTCTTGGAAAACGGCCTCCCCATATACAAGGTGCCCTGCAACCAATCCTGAATGCCTTCATCTATGGTGTAGCCCTAGACTACACCATGATAGCCTCCATTCTTTTGATATTCTCTAAAAAACTATCATTCTCCGCAAAAGCATCACCATCGAATGCACACCCTTGCTCTTGATAAGATATTTGGAAAAAATGGTTTTGACACTTTCTCATATGGGTAACATAATGGTTCTGGATCTGATCATAATGCTGATTTGGAGAATTTGGGAAATACATTGGAGTGGAATACTGCTATTGTTGTAAGTGTGAATTACAAGATGGGAATGAAGTCATGATTACAAAAATTCATGGGATGGAAGAAGATGAAAATGGATGGAATAAATTTTACAACTTGAGACATGGGTTATTAACCAGATGGAGTTGTCAGATGTGCTTTGCATGTGCCTCAAAAGGCTAAATCCTTATAGGAACACACCAACCTGCTAAGATGCAGTGGTAAGGTGCTTTGAGACTGTCCCCAGGGGCATGCCAAAATTGTTAGTGTAAAATCACGGCACCCCAGAATGG
Organism: Taxus wallichiana var. yunnanensis; assembly: GCA_018340775.1. Classification (NCBI taxonomy): domain Eukaryota; kingdom Viridiplantae; phylum Streptophyta; class Pinopsida; order Cupressales; family Taxaceae; genus Taxus; species Taxus wallichiana. The sequence continues at coordinate 530,625,417 of CM031239.1, read as the reverse complement.
CCTCGGTTTTAAATGGGGAATTCAGTGTGATTGTACAACATTGGACCATCTCTCAAGCTATGGGACTTGCAAACCTATGATAGACCTCCAGAGAAGGCGGTTCATTCTTCCTAATCTACAGCCACAAGGCACTCAAAGTGCAAGAAAACCTAATCTAATCCTAATCTAACTAGTCCAAAGATAAACAGAGATAGATAGAGGGTGAAATAAAGCCTACACTAAGTGATGATACAAAAAAAGGAAGTTTTGAGATACTCTATTGAGGAGGATGAAACATGGGGGAAAGGAGATGAGGGAGGTCGGACAAGAGTAACACATGACCCAAATCAAAATATGCCATCGAAACTCCATGAAACATTTCATCTTACACTTGTAAATGAGAAACACATGCACAGAAGAAAACCAAAAATGGAGAGACACAAAGAAATAATAAAACAATGCAAAGGGCTGAAAAACACCACTAAAACAAGATTTTTATTGCTTTATAAGGTGCACGGACCATTACATGGTTCATCATAGGCACAAATACGCTTATCAGGGATAGGAGAAGGCTTACTCAAATGGAGTCGGAAACAAATTTTACAGAGTTTTCCCACATCCTAGAATGTCCCCCCTTCTCAAATGAGAAGTTTTACAATATATAGATGATGAAAACTAGAGAGAGTGAAGAGAAGATCAATTTTTCTTTGAAATCTAAACCACCAACCATTAATGCCCTATAAATCCACCTACAATCTATTGATTTTGGTTCCCATGTCTATTCGGCATGTTGAAGAAGGAAAAAAGGTGAATCAAATAAAATCTAATCGGTAGTTGAAGCAATCAAATCCTTCATTAATGGCATGAAAGACATTTTCCTAATTTGCACCCACCAAAGCCTACTAAAAATAATAATTTATTCTTTGATGGCATGGAGGGTGTCGAGACCTTTCCAATAATTCTTCTCTTGCTCAAATTCGAGCTTCTAGTCAAAAGATTTGGTTGTCTAAAGATTCTGCATAGAGAATGTGCAAAATGGCAAAAATGTAATCTTTGCAAAGTGGATCCGCGGGCCCGAAAATAGCAAGCTGTGATTTTGGCAAAAAGACATAAAAATAAAAAAACCTCCCGCAACCCCACAGGCCCAAAAATGGACTCGGGAAAAATTTCCCCAGCTGCCCCGCATATTCATATTTCCCAAAAGACATCCTCGGGCCGGTGGCTCACATTTTCCAGTTTGTCGAAAAGTCTTCCCCAACTCGCCACCTACTTTTAGAAAAAAACCATTAAAAGGCCCACCTCCCGCATGTAATTTAGTAGTGACACATGGTTTCTCCGGGCATCGGCGGATGTGTATCTTACTTTTATACTTTACGCCTTTTTGAAACAAAAGCCAAAAATTCAAACACCCTCCGACAATGCGCCTTCCCACTCTTACTTGAAACATGGCGACGTGTAGAGTTGGTGCATGTTAGGGGACCACTTTGGATTTTTCTTTTGAATTTGCACCGAAGAGACATGTGGCTCCTTCCACGGATTTTCTTTATTTCTTTCATGTTGTGGCTAAGTCCCTTTGTTTGGTGGGGCCATATTTCTGACCTAAGACACATGGAGGCTCAAAGCTTGTTTGGGACTCCCCCTCCGAATTTTCCTTTGAAATTGTGTTGAGTTGACATGTGGCACCTTCCGCCAATTTCTTATACTTAGCGATTCAGGGCTAGTTCAATTTTCGAGGCTCGATCATGTGGTGGATTGGCGCTAGTTCAGGGTCCTTCTTTGGGCGCACCTTTTGAATTTTCTCCGTTGAGGCACGTGGCACCTCCCACTAGCTCTGCTTTATGTTTAGAATTTTCAATGGTCGGTTCTACCCATTGAATTCTTATTTTTGGGCCTAGGACATATGGAAGCTCCTCACTCATTTGGGCTCTACCTCCGTATTTTCCCTTTGAAGTTGAGTAGGGCCGACGCATGGAACCTGCACCGGTTCTATTATACTTAGCCGATTTGGGGTCGGTTTGACTTTCGAGATATGACCATGTGGTATATTGGCACTAGTTAAGGATCCTTCTTTAGGTTGGGCCTTTTGAATTTGCATAGTTGAGTAACATGGCACCTTCCTCTAGCTTTGCCTTGTTTATACTTTTCAATGATCATTTTTTCCCCTTGACTTCTTCTTCTTTAGTCCTCGAGACACGTGAAAGCTCCACACTTATTTGGGGGACTTCCTTTGGCTTTGACCCTTGAAGGTGTACCACTAAGACACTTGGAGGATTCCACTAGTCCTCTCATACTTAGTCGATTTAAATGGTGACTTTCTCCCCCTTATGAATTTTGGACACATAGAGGGTTGGTGTAAAATTGGAGTCTCTACTCATGATCCTTCCTTTGAAATTACGTCGTTGAGACACGTGGGGACTTCCACCAATCCTCTCATACTTAGTCAATTTAAATGTCCGGCTCTATCCACCTTTTGACTTACGGAAATGTGGAGGGCCGACACAAAAGTGGAGCTTCGCTCCGATCCTTCTTTGATGTTGCACCTTTGAGACACGTGGGGATTCCACTAACCTGAGACTTTTCAATTGCTGATTTTATCCTTTTTACTTGGGACACGTGGAAGCTCTGTGCTTGTTTCAAGATCCGCTCTTTTGACCCAACCTTGGTGTTGCGCCAATGAGACATGTGGAGGCTTCTATTTCCTTGAGACTTTTCAACCGCCACCTATCTCCTTTTGGACTTGGGACACGTGGAAGCTCAATGATTTTTGGGGGTTGTCCCTTTGATGCACCTTTTTGAATTGCGTCGATCTAACGGATGGTTCCTTGTGTGAGTCTATTTTTCAACCTCGAGTCAACTCGTATGTGGTGAGACCAAAAATTTGAGCCTTTCCTCATATTCCTCCTTTGACGTTGTTTGATTTCATTGTCAATTTTTATCCTCCATTGCAGATTCTTTCATATCCCTCAGATTTGGATTTGAATGTGAGCTTGCATGATAGAGCCGACCCTTAGGTTTTCTTCTATGTGGGGTCATGTTTGACCAATTTTTCGAGGGGAAAAATTGAGATAACGATTTGGCGACTCACGGGCACATATGCCTACTAGATGAAGAGACGAGTTGTCTCGAAGCATCCATGGGGCATGAAATCATAATTGATATCCCGATAGTGATCTTCCCCTTAAAACTTGAGCCGACTACTTACGCTATTGACCTTGCACTCGCCCCGCTGTTCGTACTCTCAATTTCCATAAGAAAACCTTGATTTATGAGAGTAGAGAATTGTAATGACCTGGGGCTTTCACCTATCCCTAAAAATGGACTATTTCAAATCTGATTTTAGTTGCTCTATATTTTTTCATTTGAAATTATCAATTGTTACATGCAACTATGGGTCTCTCTGTTATGAATACTAAAGGGCCTAGACTCGCACCTTTAGAGCTATATGAACAAAACTTATGTACAAACATAAAATCATACATGCCTAAAATGAGACATGTGGAGTGTGAAAAAACTTCTTTTTTGAAAGAAAACCTACTCCTAATCCTATACTAATCCTAACAAAGAGAAGCTAAATAAAGCCTTCTACAAGCAAAGTGAGAAATAGATTCCTTTTCTCATAATAGGTAGTCATGTACTTGATTTGGCACTAAACATGGCTGTTATAATGAGTGAAAAATTGATGAGAGTTTGATCCTCCACCCATATCATCAAGGTATCAACATTAACAAAAATATTTCCTTAATCTGATTGACCTTTGGACTTCTAGAGTCATTGATTGGTGACCCTTTATTCTTTGCAACTCATCCTCATACTTGAAGTGGGCAAGAATTATTTTGGCTTCTCCATTGGTTCCAATGAAGCCAAGTACTTGATAGGGCATGGTTTGGTCCTTTGAATGTGCTCATTTCTCTTAACTTCACCTCCAATAATGGAGTATTCATGTGGACCTTCTTGGATGGATTGTGTGAGAGAAATGGGTTCCTCTTGCTCTTTCCCTTCCTCCTCTTGAGAGGAACATGGAAGATTCAGATCTTCCAACCTTGGTTCTAGAGGGCTGTTATGAAGTGTAGGTTATTGTACATGAATTTTCTCCTTCATGGTAGCAGGCTCATGTGCTTGGAAGGTGGATGATGGAGGAGAAAATGATATGATCTCCTCGGGATCTTATCCATCAAAGCTATCTTCCAAGTCTTACAGATAATCTACCTCCTTGTTTTCTTGCTGCATGTGCTCAACCTCCTTCATTGTGTCCTCCCGATATGCAAATTTCTCACAATAGTTACCCTCACCTTCAAGCATGAAGTTTGACATTTCAAAATCTTCTTCGATATTAGAGCATGGAGGGGATGTAGTGGGAGGAAGAAGCTGAAGGTTCTTATGTAGCCTACTCAACACTTGGATCATCTACGAAACTACATGGTATTCCTCCATAGATAGAATGAACTCCTCTTCTTTTGGATTTGGAGTAGCTCCTTCTTCCCCTACTTGTGTTGTAGCTTGAGTTTCCATCACTTGTGGCTTGACATCAGCCTCCTCTATGGGCTTAACCAATAAGGTGCTCTTTGTAAATCCAAATCTGGCAGCCCAACTCTTCAGATTATCTATCATCTCTTCTTTGTTGAGTTCCTCTTCTTGTTGTTCTCCTTCACTAGTTTTTGAAGTATCTTCCTGAAATCGACTAGGGAGATTAGGAGGAGTGGTGGGTGAGGTCTCCACTAGTTGTTCATTTCTTTGTGGTGGAGGGGAAGGTAGTGCTTTTAGCTCTTGTGGACGGAAAAGATGAAAGGAAAAAGATGAGATGGAAGACTAAGGGATGGAGAAGGGAAATCAACACTTGTGGAAGTAAGTGAGGGGCTTGATTCATGGCATTGCTTTGTGATGATACTGAAATAAGGAGGAGGAAAAACAATATAGGAGGTGGTGGATATACCCATTTCCAAGGTTTTCTTATGTTCAACTTATAAGCCTCAATATCCTCAATTCATTGTGCAAGTTGAGGAAGCATTTCAACCATGAAGTCAATCATCTTCGAGGGTTGTAATGTCTTGGAAAATCACCTCCCCATAGACAAGGTGCCCTGCAACCAATTTTGAATGTTTTCATCTGTGTTGCAGCCCTAGACTACACCATGGTTTCGCCCATTCTTTTGATTTTCTCCATCAAACGAACATTTTGTTGGTGCTCAGATTTGTTTCACCCCATTTTCCATTATTTTCCTCTGATCTACATGTTCTAAAATGTTTTTCTCTTGATGTGGGTGTTTTGAAATATTCTACCTTCATTTTAAATGCTTCGAATTGTTTGCAAAGTCCATTGTCATGTCCCTCCATGAAGGAGTCTCTCGAGTTTTCCCTATTTTTCCCCAATTTCTTCAAAATCTATGGGCTTTTCCATTTTCCCTATCTTTCCCCAACCATGGAAGCTCGAGAATGATAAATTTACATTTTTATGCCTTTGAAAATCCAAACCCATGGTAGAAGATGCTCAGAACCATGATTCACTTGGCTCTGTTTCGAAAAATTCTTGTCCTTCGTAAAAAAATGGGTTCTAGGCATGAATAGTGATTTTTCTGTGTTTTTGACAGTCTGATAGTTGTCTTTTTCCTATCAAAATTATCCCTCAGCATTTAGCAGTCACAAAACTTCTTTTGGTTGGTTAGGGGATGACAAGAAAATGCTTTAACTTTTCACTTTTTGCTTTTTTTGGCAAAAAGGAAAATTTGGTCTCGTAGCTATGTTCAATTTTGATTGGTTCTTTTGATGATTACGTGGCTTCTTCTAATTGGATGGGGTGTGACGGGTTTTTTTAACTTGTTCTTTTGGCTACTTTGGAAAAAAGTTTGAACCTACCCTGTGGCCCCACCAGGCTTTGATTAAAGCAAATTTTAAGTGGCAGGGAAAAAGTCTTACTTTGACCCCACATGAGGACATGTGGCAAAGCTAATGGCAGAGGTGTGGGCCTTCAGAGGCAAGTTGAATTTTTTTCCTTTTGGATAAATGGAGTAAAATTCTAAAATGGAAGTGCACCCCGCCAAATCATTTTGAAGCCTTAAGGTTTTTCTAAGTTTTGCCATAACGACACATGGCGAGCCTGTGCTCATTCAAGGTCTCAATGTTTGGGGATCATCTCAAGATGTGCCATTGTGACACGTGGTAGTTTGAAAAGTGAAAAGGCCGGAGAAGTGAACCATAGAGGAAAATTGGATTTTTGCCTCTTGTCAAAAGGATTAAAATCTCAAAATGGCCCATAGGCTGAAAAAAGGAGCCCAAGGTTAGTTTGAAAAGTCAAAAGGTGAGGAAGTGGACCATCGGAGGCAAATTAGATTTTTGCCTCTTGTAAAAATCTAAAAATGGCTTTGCAAGCCCAAAAAAATGGGAGCCCAAGGTTGGTTTTTAAGAGTCAAAGGTCAAGGTTCTGATGAGACCCACATTGGGACATGTGTGAAGCCCATTTTTCAATGGTGGAGTGTGGGAAAACTTGGAAAATTTTCCTTTTCCAAAAAGAGGTGAATTACAAAATTTGGCTGCGATTCCTTTGGGACCCACCTCAGGACACATGTCAGGATCATTTCTCAAGGGTAGAGGTGTGGAGAAAAATGGATTTTTTTCCATTTTTTCAAAAGGTTGTAAAAATTCAAAGGAACGCCGACTTGTTTTAAAATTGAATCTTCCATGTGGATGACCCAAATTCAAAGTAGAGATCAATGGTAACTGTGATTCGAATCTAATTTTCCCCCCATTTTTAATGAAATGCTCCTAGAAGTGCGAGTCTTCATGATTTCTTGGTATTTCCTACATGCCAAGTAGGGAGGGGAGTAAATTTTGATATCTAAGTTTGGTGAGGAAGATCTGGAGACGTCTTTCACCATTAAAATGGTCTAACTATCGGGCTCGATCTAATTTTCCATTTTTCTTCTCCCGAGCATGCAAGGAACCAGATTTGACAAATTAGGGGTGGAAGTGGTTGGCGAATAGAAGGAAAAGTTATCTACCGTGAGGAAGGAGTTAAATGCGGGAGATGTTTGAAGAGATCTATCCCCGAGCACTTGACAAATTTTTACAAATCTCGATTATGAGAATCATAATCGTGATCATGACAAGCACTAGTGGCACTTAATGTCTAGATTTTTTTGGGGGAAAGGATCTATTGTAAATGTTATAAATGGCACAAATTTATCATGCTAATGGTTGGAGTGTGAGGGTCGGGACTTATTTTCCTGATAGAAAAAGGCTTGATAGAGCCCATCCTTTTGAGAAGCTAATTGTGAAACTGTATATCTCTTTTGTATTGAATTTTATCATGTCAAGATGGTTGCGAGTGTACATCCATTGATAAGATATGATGTTTTTCTCAAACTTTCCCCTACTGATAAATTTAATCAAACTCAAGTTATTCTCTATGGATCTTATAAAAAATGTGTGGCTTTACTTCTGAATGTCTACAAATAGTTGTTCTTGTTCCTATTGCAATCTTGTGTCAAAATTTGTCTTAATCACATAGGTCTCAATCCTTGTGATAGTTTAGTAGCATCTGTAATTTCATTTCTCAGAAGAGCTTTCATCTAGGAGTGAAATAAATGATTTAAAATCATTTTTCTCTTGTATTTTGACAAAGATTGTTTATAAACCTTTGGGTGTACCTTAGGCGTAATTGGGCTCAGATCTTGATGTTTTGTTAGGTCTTCCAACTCAAGCCTTCATGTTATAATCTCATAGATTGTATGAAAAAGTGATAATCTGGGCCTCCATTGAAGCACATATTCTAGTTAAAGAAACATTTTAGTTGCTCTGTGGCATTTTGTTGGTTTAGTTTTCCATTTTGCAAAATTTCTCAAAGATTAGGTATAATCAACTTTATCCTACTTCACCTCCCACAAAATTCACTCAAAACAACTAATCCTACCCATACTACCCCTATTTTTCATGTGTGTATACAAATGCACAAATTTTACTACCAAAACATGCAGAAACAATCAGGATTCCAAATGTCTTTAGTATCCTAAACCTTTCGTAGAGAATTTCTCCACTATCTAAAGTGACAACTCGTGAGAGTTAGATTTTGTTGCATTGATAATATTTTCTTCAAGTTCAACTTAACTTCATTAGGAAGGATATCTCCATCTCCTCTAATAAACAACAGGCTATAAAAGGGTTCTCTTACATTGGTTGAAAGGAAAAACCTAAAATAGTGAGGATAGATCAAATCCTCTTGAGCGCGTTATCCATTTCTCCACATCTGAGTGATTAACAGCCAATTAGATCCCATCCCTATCTATAAAATGACTCATCATGATCTATCTATCTCTACTCTTCCTGATAAACCTGTGATGTTGCTCAGCTTCGGAAGGATAATCAATTTGGGTACCAACACATTTTCCACGTAACCATCACCATCGAATGCACAACCTGAATCTTGATAAGCTCTTTGGCCAAAATGGTTTTGACACTACTCATATGGGTAAGCATAATGGTTCTAGATCTTATCATAATGTTGATCTGGAGGAGTTGGTAAATACATTGGAGATGGACTACATTGCTGTTGCTGTAATTTTGAATTCCAAGATGGGTCTGAAGTTATGATTACACAACTTCATGGGATGGAAGAAGGTCTCGTAACTTGAGAGATGGGTTGTTGACCAAATGGAGTCACCGGATGTGCTTTGCATGTGCCTCAAAAGACCTGAATCCTAACAGAACACACCGACTTGCTAAGATAAAGTGGTAAGGTGTTTCAAACCTATCCCACAAGGCATGCCAAAAATTTTAGTGTAAAATCAAAACACCACCAAATGGACTAGAGTTTAAATGCGGCATTCAGTGTGATTGCACAACATTGGACCATCTCTCAAGCTATGGGACTTGCAAACCTCAGATGGGTCTCCAGAGAAGGCTTGTTCCTGCTTCCTAATCTACCTACCACAAGCTACTCTAGTGCAGGAAAACCTAATCTAATCATTCCAAAGAGACAGGGAGAGAGAGAGAGGGTGAAACAGAGCCTACACTAAGTGGTGATACACCAGAAAGAAAGTGGTGAGATACTCTGTTGAGGGAGGATGAAACAGGGAGAAAAGGAGATGAGGTAGGTTAGACAAAAGTGACACAGACCTAGATCCAAATCCACCATCAAAACTCCACAAAACACGTCATCTTACACCTGTAAATGAGAAACACATGCACATGAAGCAAACATGAAATGGAGAGGCACATAGAAACAACAAAATAATGCAAAGTGTTGAAGAACACCACAAAAACACAATTTTTATTTCTCTATGAGGTCCATAGACCATTACATGGGTGCTCAGAGGAACAAATATGCTTTCTAGGTGTATGAGAAGGCTTACAACTCAAATGGAGTTGGGAAATTTTTTTACAAGAGTTTCCCCACATCCCAGAATGTCTCCCCCTTCTCAAATGAGAAGTGTTTAGAATATATAGATGACAAAAACTAGAGAGAGAGAAGAGAAGATCGATTATGCTCTAAAATCTCAATCACCAACCGTTAATGCCCCGCAAACTATGTATAATCTATCTATTCGAGTTCTCCATGTTTGTTCAAAGCATGTTGAAGAAGGAAGAAAGGTGGATGAAATCAAATCTAATCGGTAGTTGAAGCAATCAGATCTTTCATTAATGGCATGAAAGACATTTACCTAATTTTCATCCACCAAATCGTACTAAAAATAATATTTTATGCTTCCATGACACCGAGGGTGTCAAGACCTTTCTAAAAAGTCTTATCTTGCTCAAATCCAAACTTCCAGTCAAATGATATGGCAATTTGAAGATTATGCATCAAGACTATTGAAAATAGCAAAAATGTAATCTTTGCAAAGTGGATCTGCAGGCCCAAAAATACAAACTACATTTTTTGTGAAAAGATACAAAAATCAAAAAGCCTCCCGCAACCCCCTCGAGGCCCGAAATACACTTGGGGAAAAAATTTCCCCACGGCCCTGCATATTCATATTTCCCAAAAGTCATCGTCGGGCACTGTCACACCCACATTTTCCACTTTGTCAAAAATTCTTCTCTCGACGTGTCACCTAGCTTTTGGCAAAAACCCTTCTAAGGCCGCGCCTCTTCGCATGTAATTTAGTAGTGATACGTGGCTTCTCGCGTGTCGGTAGAGGTGCGGCTTACTTTTATACTTTACACCTTTTCAAAAAAAAAGATAAAAAATTCAAATTTCCTCCGGTGACCTACCTTCCCAATCTGACTTGAAACATGCCCACGTGTAGAGTTGTTGTGCATTTGGGGACCACTTTTGGATTTTTCTTTTGAAGTTGCACCAAAGAGACACATGGCTCCTTCCACTGCTTTTCTCTGTTTCCTCATTTTTTGGCTAAGTCCCTTTGTTTGGTGGTTCCATATGTCTAACCCAAGACACATGGAGGCTAAGCACTTGTTTTTGAATGCCCCTTCAAATTCTACCTTTGAAGTTGTGCCTAGTTGACACGTGCAACCTTCCACTTGTTTCTTATACTTAGCTAATTTAGGGATGCTTCAAATTTGGGGCTCGACCACATGGTGGATTGGTGTTAGTTAAGGGTCCTTCTTTGGGCTGCACCTTTTGAATTTGCACCATTGAGGCACATGGCACCTTCCGTTGGCTCGCTCTATTAAGACTTTTCAATAGCTTGTTCTCGCCCTTGAATTCTTATTTTTAGGCCTAGGAAACATGGAATCTCCTCACTCATTTGGTATCCGCCTATAGATTTTCCCTTTGAAGTTGCATTGAGCCAACACGTGGAACCTTCTACCGGTTCTCTTACACTTAGTTGATTTGGGGTTGGTTTGAATTTTGGGCTCACCACATGGCAGATTGGTGCTAGTTTAGAATCCTTCTTTTGGCCGTACCATTAAGGCATGTGGCACCTTACGCTTGGCTCGCACTGTTTAGTCTTTTCAACTTCTATTTCTCGCCCTTGACTTCTTCTTTTTTTGTTCCGGGACACGTGGAAATTCCATGCTTATTTGAGGTACTACCTTTGGCTTCGACACTTAAAGGTGTGCCACTAAGACACATGGAGGTTTTTGTTTGTCCTCTCATATTTTTGGACATGTGAAGGGTTGGCGCAGAATTAGAGCCTCCGCTCCCGATCCTTCCTTTGAATTTATACCATTGAGACACGTGGGGGCTTCTGCTGATCCTCTCATACATAATCAATTTAAATATCTCGTCTCTATCCCCCTTTTGACTTTTGGACATGTGGAGGGTTGGCGTAAACTTGAAGCCTCCACTCTTGATCCTTCCTTTGAAGTTAGGCCATCAAACACGTGGAGGCTTCCACCCACCCGAGACTTTTCAATTTCGATCAGTATCCTTTTTGAACTTTGGAAAAATGGAAGATTAGTGCTTTTTTGGGGACTTGCTCTTTAAACCCAACCTTGGTGTTGCATTAATGAGACATGTGGAGGATTCAAATTGCACTAAGAATTTTCAACTACCAACCTGTCTCCTTTTTGGACTTAGGACATGTGGAAGCTCAACACTTGTTTAGGGGATTTTCTTTGATGAGGCTTTTGGAATTACATTGCCGAGACATGGCACCTTCCGCGAGTCTACTATTTGGGCCCGAGTTGACTCGTATGCGGCTAAGTCAAAAAAATTGAGCCTTTCTTCATCTTCCTCTTGTGAGCCTTTGACCTCCTTTGGTGTTGTTCGATTCCATTTTTGATCTTTATCCTCCATTGCAGATTCTTTCATGTCCCTTCGATTTGGATTTAAATGTGAGCTCGCAGGATAGAGCTGACCCTTAAGATTTCTTCTGTGTGGGGTCATGTTTGACAAATTTTGTCGGCAGGAAAAATTGAGATAACACTAAGTTATTGTAACTAATCTCATCTTTCCTCTCTCATCCAATCCCATGCACATCGAAAACAAGGATGAGGTCCTGAGTTCAACTTCCAATGGCTATCCTAGACCCTGTATTCGATCTCAACAACTCATTTGTAAAATAATTCTAGCAGACACAATTGTTAAAAAAATATATATGATCACCAAGTTACTAAACTATCATTTTTTAGAATTTGTCAAATCCCTCACATATAGGGGATGTGTAGATTCCTCCTCTACCTATTATAAAGGGTATATCAGAGATAAGGATATTTCATTATCAAATGATAATAAGAGGGCATCAAATTGATACATTTTTATTTGATTTTCTAATTAATAAGTATGAAAAAAATTTGGATTATCGAATATGCATGACAAGTGTTTAAAAAACAATTCTTGAACGAGACAATATTTCATGGCAATCCATGTTTGCAATATATTTACATAATGGGTTTGTCGAGGAAAGGTTGAAGTTAGTTGGGAAGATTGTAAGATCTGGTGTGAACAAAAATCAATTTGGTTTTTTTTCCAATGTCCTTAGTGTTTGGTGATTTTGAATTTGTTGAGTAGGGTAAGAAGATTGATTTTTATGTTTTCAAAAATCAGTTTTAGCGAGGATGTTTTAATAGCCCTTTGGGATCTTGTTATTAGAATGCATGGAAAGAAAAAGAGCATGGATGATGTAAGTAGAGTGGTTGATGAATTATGTAGCCAATATTTTGTGTCTTGAAAACTCAATGATTGTAGGATATGCACATAATGGGCATGTTGATGTTGGTGTAAAGATATTTTTCTTGATGAAACTAGTAGGTTTGAAGCCAAATCAGTCCACAATTTCCAATTTTATAAAATCATGTGCTAGTATAAAATGTTTTCACAAGGTGGACAAGTCAAAGACGAAGATAAAGAAACGTATAAAAGATTTCAAGAAATACAAACATCATATTTTTGGATGCACGTGAACTATTTGATAGAATTATAAGAGAGAGAGTTCGAGATTTGTGGAATGTTGGAGGACCTGGCGTGGAGCCCCTCTTTCACCATTTCATTCTTAGATATTCATGGTCTCCTACCAAATATTTTGTAACATTCATAATTTGGTTCTTTTATTTGCAAAATAACCAAAATAGTAAACCAGTGGATAATTATACATTTGGGTATTTAACCAAACTAGATAGTTTAAAAATAAACTCCACCTTGTGATTTGTGTAACCAACTTGCATCTCGACCATTAACCAGGATTGTTCCCACAACCACATACATTCTTAACCCAAGGTGTCATATTTGGGCACTCGCGCCCACCGTTATTGGTGAGACTTAGTTGATTTCATGAAATAAAACAACCATTGTTGTCTACCTTATAAATTTAGAAAGAAACACAATTTCTAGAGACTTACAAAACAACCTTCTAGGCCCTAGAAAAGGGATGGAAAGTTTCTTAAGTGTCTCTCATTATGTTGGGTGTTGTATGAAGAGACATATTGACCGCAATAGACCGGTTGTACTCTCTTCGTAATTTCGGAAGTCGCCAAAATTGAAAAGTTGGGATTTGTATCAGTTCTTTATTTGAACCAAGAAAATGAAATGCCTATCCACCTTCACAAACCTCTAGTATTTTTACTAGAAAATTTCCTGGAACCTTGGTTTAGGAAAATCACTTCCCTGGTTAGTTTGGAAAAGGGGTTTCATAGGCCTCTAGTCATTGTTTGACTAGGTAAAACTTGATGAGCTATGACTGGTGGCTCTAAAAAAACCATTTTCCAATTTACATCATTCACTAGTTCTAACTCGTTAGTCCCTCTAGATTCTTGGTATATAGGTGGACACGTAACAATTCTCCCATTGTGAATTTTCTTATCGGAAGACACTTTCTTAATGTACTTTCTTAGCATCTCGAGCCGAATGAGTTGTTTTTGCAAGTATTAGAAAAATGTAAAAATAAAGTTGTAAGATCCATTCAAGTTAGCAAACCATCATGGAAACTTATTAACACTTGTAAATAATTTGTTGAAACTCTATCTTGTGACTTGTTTGAAATTTTGACTTTTGGCAAAATAGTGTTTATCTCTTTCTTTCTCCTTGGTTAAAAATGAAGTGAAATGAAATGAAATCAATACATGTCTTTAACCTCTCTTTTCGAAAGTAAATTATTATTATTATGAAAATGGAAACTAAAAATGCTAATTATGCTAGATCTAGGTGGATGTCATTCCAGTGAGTTGTCGTTGATTTCATGCTCACATGGTTTTGCAGAGGCAAGGAAGATGATGGCGAAAAGGTTTGGTGTAATTCATTTTTATTATTGTAATTTATATAGGTCATTGTAGAATGTATATATGTATAATGTATTTCCATGTTACAAAAAATTTTATATTTGAAATTTGGTAATATGTATTAGATACTAGTGTTAAGGACGACTTGGGATATGTGCAAATCATAGGTGTTATTTTGATTCAAGTTTACGTATGGTAAAAAGGTTGGATATATATGTATATATATGTTAAATGAATTTGATTTTAATATCTTGTATTGCATTCCCACTGTGTAATATATTCTTAAATAATTGATGTGTTGTGTCCTTTACCTTGAAAATGCATTAAAGAAATCTAAACGAAATAGTCGACCCTAGTACTCAATTCGTGCATGACTAACCTTCATGTGTTATTCCTTTTAGCATAAAAATCTAAAACCATAGAATGAACTTAAACCTTGTACTTGATGTCACCTTCTAGCTTAAGAAAATGAGACCTCTAGTTTGAATTATGGTCATAATCAGTATGTTTAGTGACATCATCATAAACCCTGACGGTTGCCAGAACTACGTGGTCAAACTATTTCTGGTGTAAGCAGAATCAAGAATTCCTTAGAATCCTAATAGACTACCAAATATTACAGATTTATATTTATAAATTACCTTCATCATCGAATGAATTTCTCGTGGGATCAATACGACACAAATGGAGCTAGTAATTGAATAGGTGTGTTATCACTTAAAAACTTTTTAATGATGTTTTTAGTTCCTCGTAGATAAATGTGTTACCTTGGTTACTAACAACATATCACCTTGGTCTTTCATGAAGGTTTTTAGCATCAATATGTACTCTCACCTTAAATATTGTATATAGTTTGGGTATAGATCATTAGGTGCAATTAGAATTCAACTAAACATTGGCTTGTTAAGGGGTTAACTTCGTAGAAAATGGTAAGTAACTCCTTACAAATGAAATTGATTTGAAATATGTTGAATTTAGAGTGCCTAAGAAAGTAGAATCTTGGTCCTCTAATCCTTTATTATGCCATTTTATGACATTAAGAATAACATAAATTTCACATTCCGAATCGTGATATGCAGAAACATGGGATGTAACCTTGAACACAAATCACTTATGGTTCATGTGTAGTTTATAATACTTCCAATCATGTACTTTCAAGATTTTAGACAAGTACTTTCGTAACTCTTTATATTTTAAATTGACGCAAAAAAAAAAAGAGACCTAAGAAACAATGTAAATGAAATGAGAAATAAGAGTATATGTGATAATGGTTTAGGAATAAAATTTCACTTGAAGTCCTTATGGTTAACTTAAGCATTGAATTTTGTTAAGGATGGATACAAATTGTTCTTGGTGGGACTAGGCATTTGAGCTAATATAGAGTCCACTATATATAAAATAAAATAAAATATTATCTTGTAAATGCTTAACTGAATAAAACTAAATTTGGAACTAAAACAACCATAGTAGGAGAAAAAATGTGCTTTGAATGGAAGGAAGGTTATAGGAAAGGAAAACTTGAACCTTCACCTCCTATGAATCATATTATCTCTCCCTTGACAACTTATGGTGGGTTCCCTTGCATAATGAGGGTAAAAAAATAATCTTCAACTAAACATATTTTGAGAAACAAACTTTTAGCATAACAACGAGAGAAGTAGGAACTTTGTATGCAATTTGAAATATGGAAAATAATTATGTAAGTTATGGAGATTATCTTAAGGGATAAAGAAAAACTTAAATGGTCGAATTATAAGTTGAATGTGGAATGAAATCATGAATTTGTAGGTGGAAAAAGGAGAAAATTATACTTGCATAATAATGTTATTGGAATGTTAATCGTAATGAAGATGTAATCATGGTAATGATGTGTTGTGGGTTTTTCAATCCTTGAGTCCTTTTTATTTGTGGTTCAATCATTATGGTATTAATTCATTGGGAAAAATGTAGCATCGACATGTATATGGTTTTTTCATTTGTCTATGTGTGATGATGACTTATGTAATTTTCTTATGCATTGTTGATTTACCATACTTGGAGCCCTTGTGGTGTTGTGTACTGAGAAATGTTAGTCAAAAAAATAAAAAATAAGAAAATTATTCGGGTATTTTTTACTGTTGTATTTCTAGGTGTAAAATGTGGGCATTACATTTGGTATCAGAGTGATGGTCCATGCTCTCGAACTTCTGGGGAAAATTCGAGTTGTGGTGGTAGAGATTGGAAGAGTAGTGTGATATAAGCGTGATGTGAACTATGTCGTAATTATGATATTGTGAATGCATATGTTGTGTATGTCACTTACTACTTGTTTATTATCATGTTTATGTGCTTGTGATGAGATTATTCTCTCTCATTTTCATGGATCGTATGAAGAGTCCAAGTTTGATGTACCACCTTATTGTGTGTGAAAAATAATGTTAGTGTAGATCATGAGTGCCTGGAGAATTTTTGAATAAATTGATATGTAGTTGTGTTCATGTGTTGCATAAAAACAAATTGGTATACGGTGAATTAGATTGTATCATGATGTCATCACCGTATTGTGAGGAGTTTTGTATCATCCTATTGTATTGCAGAATTGACTATATGTTATAAGGTTAGAATTTGTGTTCCTCATACATATAATTCTTGTAATATGTGATGGTTCATGTTGTTATTTAGGGGCATATGGTGAGTGTATGATCCCTAGTGTATAGTGATTGCACTTTGGGTGCAGAATGTGGTAATGTGATGTATCGTAACCCGTGAAATTAATGATTGTGTTATACCATGTGTAAGACGTTATGGTTAATGTGCGTGAATCACCATTATGTTAGTGATGTAGTTTTATGTTATGTTGTGGAACCTACACTAACCAAATCTAAGGGAAATCAGTAAAATGTGTATGTTTGGAGTGAGGAAATGTGTATTGTTGACTAGTCACTCGAGCCGAGTATGAGATAGGAAGTGAAACCGTACATAGGCTGAAAACCCACTTTTGTTCGTTTGGTATGTGTGTCACTTGCTCAACAAGTGTCATTCATATTTTGTGTCACAGAAACCTTACGCTTAGTAGATGGTGACTTGTACTCCTTTATCTCTCTTGATATGGTTATCGTATGGATTCAACCTACGTGATTTTGACTTTGCTTTGAGCCTTGTTGAAGTGGTGGCAGGATGATTCAGATAGAGATGATGACATTTGTATTATTGATATTATATTTTATGAGATATGGCTCAATGTCCCGAAAGTGCTAGTAACCCATTGAGTACCCCCTTAGTGGATGTATAAGGCCACATAGTTATTGTAATGTTCTATACCTATACACGTATTTTATTTGTAATTTGAACTTTTCTTTTATTTTCTTGCAAGAACTAGAAATTTTCTTGATTGACATGTTCTTATATTTTGGGCATTTATTTGGTTGTTTCACTAACATGCATATTTTTGCACTAACTATGGCTAATTAGCCATTTGTTTTTCTTAGTCTTAAATTTGCGTATCAATTTTAAAGGTTTTACAACCTAGACCAAGGCTTGAAATTTTTTTCACTTTGCATTTGAAATAGATTTTTATGTTGGTTCTAATGTCCTAAAGTGTTGGAATAGGGTCATGGGATTTACTATGGAGTGGTGGGACCTATGGACCCTCTTCATCAGTATGGGGTACACCCCAAGGAGATAGAGATAACTAGTGGGTTGTTGAACCAAGAGTTATTATGTCACTTGGGTTAGAGGTATCTAGACTCTATATGCCTAAGTCCATAGGGTGACCAGTCTCTTTTGGGGAGCGAAAAGGAAAATTTATCTTTATTTTATTACTTGGAAGGTATATGGAGTTCTTTTGTGATGATTTGATGGAGGCATAAGAGACTTAAGGGAGGCATAAGATACTTGAGGGAGGAATGAGAGACATAAGGGACGCATAAGAGACTTGTGTGTGTGTTATTAGTGCACTTGGATTTTTATTTTTATGTTTTCGATGCTTTGGGAGGCATATGTAGTTATCAAGCGATGCTTTTAGAGGTGGATGGAGATGTTTTGTGATGTTTTGGGAGGTGTATGATGTTGGTGTTATGATTTATGTGTACTCCCGTGATTATGGTTGTGTTTTGTGATGTTGAGGATTAATGCCCCTCATTCTTGGTATGATGTTGTTTCCATCTTGACCTTATATAGAAAAAATTATGGTTTTGAATTGCATGAAACCCATGTATGTGTACATGTTGGGAATTCCATGTTGTTTTAATATGTTGATGTTATGAGTACCTTTTTTCAAAAGCATGTGTGATAAGTAATGTATTTTGAGTGTTATGTTTGTTATTTCCATGGTTCAGTTGAGTTATTGTGATGTAATATAGTCATGGGGGTATATATCATGATGTCTTGTGAACCATTAGTGTTATGTGTGACCCTAATGTGGTATTGTTATGTCAGTTTTATTGGGCACGCATGAACATAAGACATTCAAAATCTTAAACAATGAAATACTAAGAGTTGAAATTAATAAACACTTGCAAAGGAAAATACTAAATGTCAATGTAAAAGAGAACAACCAGTCTTCATAGAACATTAAGAAATTATCAAGACTTTCCTTCTTCCTTGTGGCACGCTTTTGCAACAAGTATCTTTCACTGGTGACATGGCTCGTGCTTATTTCCTCCTTGCTCATGATCACCCATTCTAATCTTGGCCTTGTGTCACATCAAAGATGATTCTCTTATAAGGGGAGGGAAATTTAGTGCCCAACATAAGATATAATTTATTTATTTTTAAAAATAAGTAATGAGTTGGGAGTGGTTAGAGATTTGATGGAGATGGCATATGGAAGGAGGGGTTATGTGTGGCAGGCCTATCAGTTCAGTAGGGAATGGGTTCCATCAACAAAGAAATTTAACTTCTAGACGCATCTTAAACAACCTCTCAGACATGTCACTTTCCTTGTGCAGTAATCCAAGCACTTTAATTAAGATCCAGAGGTTTTAACCAAGTGATACCTACGACCAAAAAAAGATCATACTTATTTTGAGTCAAATGACAATATTTTCCCTTCTTGTGATTCAGTCTGAATTAATACATATTTTAATCACTTAGGCCCCTGAAAGTATTTCCATCGAGATAGGAAATTTCTTCCTTTTTAGAGATATAAAGAAGTTATTCTAACTCTTCATATTTTTCAAGTAACGGTCAGCGGGCCTAGGAAGGATGTTTTGCACAAAGTGGACCGGTGGGCCTAGGGAAGAATTTTTGCCAAAGGAAATTGTGGACCGGTGGGGCGGTAGATACATTTTTTCATTTTTCCCTTCTCACAAAAAGGTACAAGTATAACTGTGGGCCTACGAGCGCAAGAAGTATTACTTTTTGCAAAATGGAAAAAGTGGGCCGACGGGTCCGAAGATGTATTTTTACCATAAATGGGAAAATGCGGACCGGCGGGCCCGAGGATGAATTTTTGCCAAAAGTGGGTTTACTGGGGCCAAGGAGGAAATTTTTCCCAAGTCTAAAAGTGGGCCGGTGGGTCTGCGGGGGACTTTGAAACCTTTTCACTTTTTGGAAATGGTGAAGTTTTCAAGTGTGGGCCCATGAACCCGTGGGGTCTTATCAGCCATTGAAAAGTCACAGGCTGCACTGTGAAGGTGCCACGTGCCTCATCGAAACAACTTCAAGGGTCAAAGCTAAATCTAGAGACTCAAATGAGCACATACTCGCCACATGTCCCGAGTCTTAAAAGAGGTAGAGCTGGATAGTGGAAAATTCAAAATGGGGTAGAGCTAGCAAAATATGCCATGTGTCGACTCGATGAAACTTCAAAGGATGCATCCAAAAGTGGTTCCCAAAACAAGTGCAGGCTCACCTCGTGGTCACAAGAAAAAGGGGACACGAGAAGGCCCAAAACGACTAAGTATAGAGAATTGGTGGACGGTGCCATGTATCGCATCAACTTAAATTCAAAGTTGCGACCCAAAGCGGAGACTCAACTGAGAGCAAGGCTTCCACGTGTCTAGGGACTGAAAAGGGAGCATGCTCGAATCGGTTAAGTACAAAAGGTAAGTGGAAGCCTCCACGTGCCTCATTGGCGCAACTATAAGGGTCGAAGCCAAAGCCGGAGACTCAAATGAGCTTAGTCTCGCCATGTGTCCAGAGCCCAAAAAGGCAAGGGCGGTCGTTGAAAATTCTAAGCCGAGGCGTGCTAGTGGAAGGAGCCACATGTCAACATGACGTAACTTCAAAAGTAAATTTCGGAGCAAGTACCCAAAAAAGTGCTAAGCCTCCATGTTTTCGGGGTCAGACTTATGGTCCCACCAAACAAAAAGGGACTTAGCCAAAACACAAAGAAATAGGGCAGAGCCGTGGAAAGAGCCACATGTCTCTTTGGCGCAATTTCAAAGGCGTGGCCCAAAAGGTAGTTCCCAAGCGGGTGCCTACCCACCACGTGTCCCGAGTTCAAAAAGGTAAGGTCGAACATTGAAAATTCGAAACCCCGAAGAGGCCCCACGTGTCTTGTCTGCGTAACTTCAAAAGAAGAATTTGGGGGTAGTTTCAAAACAAGCATGAAGCCTTCATGTGTCTCGGGTCAGAGCACATTATCTCCACCAACAAGGACTTAGGAAGAACATAAAGGAACATAGAGGATCCCCAGAAGCCACTACATGTCATTTTGGCTTGATTTCAAGAGTGAAAGGAAGGAGCCAAATTTTCAAGATGTGTGAGGTTGCCACATGGACCCTGTATGGACAGACTCTTTTAAATATTGCGCACCTGTGACCCTGATCTTCAAACAACCATATCTTTTGACTGGAAACTTGGATTTTAGTGGGAGAGGATTTCTTGGAAAGATCTCGGTACTAACTTCTCTCATGTCTCCATTAATGTTTTGACCTGCTAATTTTAGGGGTTGTCAAGTCTCTCACCTACCACCATGATGAAGAATGGGCCTCTTTCTTGTCCAGTAAGGAACAATGACAAGACATGGGAGTTGCGGCGAGAATCTTCATTATGGTAGGTAGACTCAATGCATTTCCAGAGGTAGTTGGAGAAGAGTTTTATATTCCCTCTCTCTTTCTCTCTCATTCTTATATATATTATAAAGGAAGGGCATTTTAAAACATTTGGTCATTACTTCTCTTAAGCCTCCTCTCATGGCTTTGTAATGACATTTCCTTACCCCGTGCCCATTGATTATGTACCGTGTAACTTTTAGAGCAATTAAATCTATTTCATGATGCATTTGTCCATCCTTGCTTATTTTATTATCTCTTCTTACCTCTCATCATTATAAGGTATATTGTGCATACTGTGATTTTTATTGTAGGTACTGGGAGCTATGCTTAATGGTTCTTGAAGTGGTGTTCATGTGATATTCATCTTTAGTTTGTTGTGCATCTTGTCCACCCCTCCATTGCTCACCTCTCTCCACTTCGGTAGTTTGGAAATGTGACTAGCCACTTCTTTTTTTGGTGTATCACCACTTAGTGTAGGCTCTCTTTCACCCTCTCTCTATACGTCTCCTTGGAATGGTTAAATTATTACAAAGTTAACTCTTCCTGCACTAGAGTAGCTCGTCACGGAGTAGATTAGGAAGTAGGAACCAACCTTCTATGGAGGTCCATCTCAAGTTTTACAAGTCCCAAAACTTGAGACTTGGTCCAATGTTTTGCAATCACACTAAATGTCCCATCTCATATACCAGGCCATTTGGGGTTGTTGTCATTTTGCACTAACATTTTTGGCACTCTTGGTGGGACACTGAGGTCATATTCTCTATCTTTCCAAGGTGTCTCATTATCAACAACAAATCATAATCCACCATGTGACCATTAACAATTTTGGCACACTCATTGGGATAGTCGAAGAACCTTACCACTTCATCCTAGCAGGTTGGTGTGTTCCTATTAAGAATCAAAATTTTGAGGAATATGCAAAGCATGTCTGGTGACTCCATCCGGTCAATGACCCATTCTCCTAGTTGCATACCTTTTCCATCCATTTTCCATCCATTTTCATTCATCTTTTTTTCCACCTCTTTCATACTCGACATTAATGAATTTGTGTAATCATGAATTAAATCCCTTCATGGAACTCACACTTACTGAAAAAGGCATTTCCCAACTCCTCCATATCAACATTATGATCAAATCCATAACCATTATGCTTACCCATATGAGCAGGGTCAAAACCATTTTGGCCAAGGAGCTTATCAAGAACAAGGGGACGCATACAATGGTGACAACTACATGGAAATTTTGATGTTATACAAGATTCAAGGGATGGATGTTAGCATGGTGTAGTCCAGGGCTATAGCATAGATGAAGGCATTCAAGATTGGTTTCAGGGCACCTTATCCATGGGGAGGCCCTTTTCCAAGACATTACAGCCCTTAGGAGAAGCTTGACTTCATGGTTGAAGTGTTGCCTCAACTTACATAGTGGATTGAGGATATTGAGGCATATGAGCAAAGTGCAAGACAACCTTGTCAATGGGTAAGTCAATCACTAGCTCCCTATCCTTCATTTTCTCTTTCTCAAACTTTATCATTTCAGCATGATCAAGAGTCATTCCATCTCATCCCAATTCTTATTACCATTTCCCTTCCAATCATTCATTCTCTCCAAACAAACAAGAAGTCCCACTCCCCTCCCCACCTCAAACAATAGCAAAACTAGTTGAACTCCAACCTGTCACTCATCTTGCTTTCCCAAGTCTATGTTGGGAAGAGACTCAAGAATCAAGTCGAGGAAAACAACAAAAAGGGGATCTTAACGAGAAGAGAATAAATGACAAAAAATATGAAGGGTTGGGCTGCGAGGTTTCGAGTTTACAAAGACCCCTTGATGGTTAAGCCAACAGAGGAGGTTAGAGTTGATGATCCAATGGTGGTGAGGTTGAGTTTGCAAAAGCAGTAGAAGATCAAGAGTCTATTTTCTCGAATTTAGTGTCCCTAATGAAACTCTATCTAAAGAGAATGCTGATCTAATCCAAGTTGCACAACCAATTGAGGAGGAACAATTAGCTCCAAGTCCCATTGAAGAGGAGCAGCTAGGAGAGATCAAATCAGAGTTGAAGCCACTTAATGAAGAAAGCATCATTGAAGATTCTTTGCTTTCATTTCAAGGGCCTGATTTGATTGATGAACCCATGATGGAGGAGGATCATATAGTTTCAGAGGCTCCAAGTGTGGAGCAGGCCATAGAATAACCTTCAGTTCTTCCTCCCACTTCATCCCCTTCAAGCTCTAATGTTGAAGAGGAGTTTGATCTTTCAAACTTCATGTTTGAGGATGAAGGAAACCATGGTGAGAAATTTTCAGATCAGGAGGACACCATGGAGGAGGTAGAGTACATGCAGAAGGAAAACAAGGAGGAAGGTTGTCTATCGACTTGGAAGATTGCTTTGATGGAGAGGATCCTGAGGAGATAACATCATTTGATCCTCCATCATCCACCTTCAAAGCACATGATCCTGCTACCATGAAGGAGAAAATTCAAGTACAACAACCTCGCACTTCATAATAGCCTTCTAGGAGCGAGGTTGGAAGATATGAATCTTCCATGTTCTTAACAAGAGGTGGAAGGAAAAGAGCAAGAGGATGTCATCATCTCCTCCACACCATCCATCCAGGAAGGTCCACAAAAAGACTCCATTCTTGGAGTTTAAATTCAGAGTAAGGGGCACATTCAAAGGATCAGACCGTGCCTAATCAGGTACTTGGATTCATTAGAGCCAAGAGAGTTGCCACCAGTCATGCTCATTTCAAAGCATGATGAGCTACAAAGCACCAAAGGTCAGCAAGAATAAAGACCTACGGAGAACCAATTGCGAGTAACAAGTCTAGGAGGTGTACATTGTGTTTGTTGATACTTTGATGAGGGTGAGACACCATTTGCAGTAAGGTCATTTTTTCTCTCATTTACGACCATTTCCAATGCCAAATCAACTAAATGGTCCCAATTTTTGAGAAAGGGAAGCTACTTCTTACTACCAGTTATAGGATTTGTTTGAGTCCCCTTTCTCTCTGGTTAGCGTAGAGTAGGTTTAGGTTTGTTTTTAGTAGAAGAAGTTCTTTTGTACATTCTAAATGTTCCACTTTGAGCATGTATGATTTCTATTTTTTACATAGTTTTTGTGGTGTTTTTTCTCATGCATAGGACATTAGAAGTGGTGGGGTGAGTTCAAGACCAAATCTAGTTCTAGTAGTTTCCACGTGGCTCAAGGATCAGATTTTCAAAGTTCAAGAATAAGATGTTTGTTTACTAGGGAGACTTAATTCCCGAGTGGATGCTTCAAGGCCACTAACCTTTTCACCAGTAGGTAAGTGATCCCCATGAGTCGCTAAATTGTTCACCAAAATAAGCTCAAACTTATTTTGGGTCAAATGACACCATTTTCCCCTCTTGTGTTTCAAGTATGAATTTCTACATGTTTTAAGCACTTAGGTATTCTAAAAGTATTTCCATCAGATAGGAAATTTCTTCCCTTTCCATAGATATAAATAAGTCCTTCTAACTATTCATATTTTTCAAGTTACTGATCGACGGACCTAGGAAGGATGTTTTGCCAAAAGCATTTGACGGGCCTAGGGAAGAATTTTTGCCAAAGGAAATTGTAGACCGGCAAGCAAGGTGGTAAGAGAAATATTTTCATTTTTCCCTTTTCAAAAAAATACACAAGTATAATTGTGGGCCTGCGGGTTCGAGATGGACTACTTTTGGAAAATGGAAAAGGGGGCGACAGTGTCGAAGATGTCTTTTTACCCAAAATGGGAAAATGTGGACCGGTGGGACCAAGGATGATTTTTATGCTAAAAGTGGGTTTACGCTGGGGCTGAGAAGGATTTTTTTCCCAAGTCTAAAATTGGCCCAATGGGTCTATGAGGGGCTTTAAAACCTTTAAACTTTTGCAAATGGTACAGTTTTCAAACGCATGCCCGTAAGCCTGTGGGGTCTTATCACCATTAAAAAGTCACACACCCATGGAGGTGCAACATGCCTCATCGGTGCAACTTCAAGGGTCGAAGCCAAAGCTATAGAATCAAATGAATGCAGGCTTGGCATGTGTTCCAAAGTCTACGAAAAGAGGCGAGTTGATAGTTGGAAAGTCAAAATGGGGCGAGCAGCCAAAAGATTCCACGTGTTAGATTAGTGCAACTTCAAAGGCTGAATCCAAAGGTGGTTCCCTAAATAAATTTTTGATCACCATGTGGTTAGAGTCAAAAAAGGGGACATAACAGGCCCAAAATAACTAAGTATAGTGAACTCGGTGGATGACACCACATGTCGCATCAAAGCAAAAAATTCAAAGGCGTGACCCAAAGCGGAGACTCAAATGAGCGCGAGGCTTCAATGTGTCTAGGGACTGAAAAGGGATAAGCCTCGAATCAGATAAGTAAAAAAGGTAAGTGGATGCCTCCATGTGCCTCATCGGTGCAAATTCAAGGCTCCAAGCCAAACCAGGAGACTCAAATGCGCAGGATCACAACATGTGCGTAACTCCGAACAGAAAGGTCGGTCATTGAAAAGTCTAAGGAGAGGTAGGTAGGAGTGAAAGGAGCCATGTCTCAACACGGCACAACTTCAAAAGTAAAATTCAGAGCGGGTTGTGCTCAGGATCAGTCTTATGGTCCTGCCAAGCAAAAGGGACTTAACCAAAACACTAAGAAATAGGGCGGAGTTGTGGAAAGAGCCACGTGTCTCTTTGCAACAACTTCAGAGGTGCATCCCAAAACGTAGTTACCAATAAAGTGCCCAGACCCCACATGTCTCAGATTCGAAAAGGAAAGTTCGACCGTTTAAAAGTCCAAAATCTTGTAGAGGCCTCCACACGTCTCGTCTGCACAACTTCAAAAGTAGAATCGGGCGTAGTTTTGCAAGTAAGCGAAAAGCCTCCTATGTCTCGGGTCGTGCACATTGTTTCGCCAATGGGAAGGACTTCGATAGAACACTAAGGAACATAGAGGATCCTGCAGAATCTGCCACATGTCATTCCGATATGATTTCAAGAGCAAAAGGAATAAGCTAAATCTTCAAGATGTGTGAGGCTGCCACGTGGACCCTTGAAGGATAGAATCTTTTAAATATTACGTGCCCATGACCATGATCTTTAGATAGCCATATCTTTCAACTGGAAACTTGGATTTTGGTGGGAGAGGATTTCTAAAAGATCTCTTCCCCGAATTCTCACTTGCCTCCATTAATGTTTTATCCTCGCTAATTTTGGGGGCTGCAAAATCTTTCACCTTGCCATGATGAAGAATGGGCCTCTTTCTTTCCCAGAAGGAACAACGATAGGGCATGGGCATTGCAGTGAGACTCTTCATTATGGTAGGTGGATTCAATGCATTTCTAGAGGTGGTTGGAGTAGAGTTTGATTTTCCCTCTCTCTTTCTCTCTCATTCTTCTATATATTGTAAAGGAGGGGCATTTTCAAACGGTTGGTCATTATTTCTCTCCTACCCCCCTCTCTCTTTCTTCCTTAGGGTAGGATGTGGATTCTAAGCCTCCTCTCATGGCTCTGTAATGGAATTTCCTTGCCCCTTTCCCACTAATGATGTATTGTGTAACTTTTGGATCTTTAAAATCTAATTCGTGATGCATCTTTCCATACTTGTTTATTTTATTGTCTCTTCTTACCTCTCATCATTGTAGGGTATACTATACATACTCTGATGTTTATTACAGGTCCTGGGAGCCATTCTTAATGGGTCTTGAAGTGGTGTTCCATGTGACATTCATCTTTGGTCTCGGTGCATCTTATCCACCCCTCCATTGATCACCTCTCTCTACTTCAGGTAATTTGGATCTATGATCAGCCACTTCCTTTTCTAGTATATCACTACTTTTTGTACGCTCTCTTTCACCCTCTTTCTCTCTCCATGTCTCCTTCGAATAGTTAGATTAGGATAGGTTACCTCTTCCTGCACTGGAGTAGCTTGTGGTAGGTAGATTAGGAAGCAGGAACTAGCCTTCTCTAGAGGTCCATCTCAAGTTTTTCAAGTCCCACATCTTGAGAGATGGTCCAATGTTGTGCAATCACACTGAATGCCCCATCTCAAATACCAGCCCATTTGGGGGTGTTTTG
This sequence comes from Taxus wallichiana var. yunnanensis, assembly GCA_018340775.1. Classification (NCBI taxonomy): domain Eukaryota; kingdom Viridiplantae; phylum Streptophyta; class Pinopsida; order Cupressales; family Taxaceae; genus Taxus; species Taxus wallichiana. The sequence continues at coordinate 530,598,277 of CM031239.1, read as the reverse complement.
ATTCTGCAATACTAATACCATACTTAACATTGCAAATTTAGTAGAATTGGGTAGTTGCAGTGAGGGAGGATGTAAGGGGGTTAAGTCAGTATTTCACAAATAAATAGATCTTTACCTAATATCTACTCCTTTTACTATTCACAAAATGAATGATTCATATCAGTATCTATATTTGAAGGAGGTTCAATGCCGCTTAGAGGAAAGGAGATCTCTCTGTCTGATGTTGTTTGGTTTTTGTATGCAAAGGATGGAGGAAATCATGGCTCTCTACATTATCCCTAACTATGCCAAGTTCTTGTAATTAATCTCATATTTTCTCTCTCGTCCAATCCCATGGAAATCCAAAACAAGGATGAGGTCTTGAGGTCAAGTTGCAGTGGCTATCTCAGACCCTACATTCAATCCCAATTGCTCATTTGTAAAAAAATTCTAGCAGACACAATTGTTAAAAACAAAATGTGATCACCAAGTTATTAAACCATCATTTTTTAGAATTTGTTGAATCCCTTAGATGTAGGGGATGTCAGAGATAAGGATATATCAGAGATAAAAATTCCTCCTCTACCTATTATAAAGGGTATATCAAAGGTAAGGTTTTTTCATTCTCACATAATAATAGGCATCAAATAAATAAATTTTTATTTGATTCTATGATTAATAACCATGCCAAAAATGGGATTGTATAATATGCACAACAAGTGTTTAAAAAAATTTGATGAACGTGATGATATTTCATGGAAATCAATGCTTGCAAGATTTTTGCACAATGGGTGTGTTGAGGAAAGCCTTTAGTTAGTTGGGCAGATTGTAAGAGCTGGTGTGAACATGAATCAATTTGGATTTTTTCCCGATGTCCTTAGTGTTTGTGGGGATCTGGAATTTGGGGAGCAGGGTAAGAAGATTCATGCTTATGTTTTCAAAATTCGGTTTCAACAAGGATGTTTTAGTAGGGAATTCTATTATTAGTATGTATGGAAAGAATAGGAGCATGGAGGATGCAAGTAGAGTGTTTGATTAATTATGTATCCAAGATGTTGTGTCTTGAAACTCAATGATTGCAAGATATGCACACAATAAGAAAAATTATCGACTTCAATTAATCGACTTAGACAAAAAAAAATCGGACGTTTTACAAAAAAAGGGGCAAACTCATTTTGAAACTCAATCCATCAATTTAACCCTAAAAAATCCATCCTAATCCTTCCAAGTGCAATCCTCCATGTTGGTTTGGCATGTTGAGGAAGAAAGAATGGTGGATTGAATTAACTCTGCTAAGTTAAAAAGTCCAATTCACATTTTAATGGTATGAAAGACGTTTTTATTAAATTCAACCACTTAAGTTTATAAACAATAATTTTTTTGATTCCTATACGAAGAGGAGTTCGAGCCCTTTCCAAAAAGTCCTCATTTTCCCAAATCCGAGCTTCCAGTTGAAAGTTATGGCCTTCTAAAGTTTTTACTTCGCTTAATTTTTAAAAAAAAGAGAGGCAAATTTTTATAAATCGAACTCGTGGGACCAAAAATTACTTATGGCACTTTTTTTTTGAAAAAATCAAAAGTCAAAAATTCCTCCGCAGCCCCGCCATTTCACTTTTGGGAAACACAATTTTATGGGCCCGCACCTTCAAACTTTACCTTTTTGAAAAAAGGGCAAAAAATCTTAAGTCTCCCCACGGTCCGCTTCCCCGCCTATCACTGTGGGTTTGACATGTGGCATATTTAGGCATTAGAAGAGGTGCGAATGGTTTTAGAAATTTTTGCCTTTGGAAAAAGATAAGAAAAAAATCCTAAGTTTCCCCATCGCCCCACCTTTCAGTAGGTCACTATTGGATTGACATGTGGCTTTGCTTGGCGTCGGCAGATGCGTAGGTTGTTTTTAGCGTTTGCACTTTTTAACACAAAAGTCAATATTTCTATGTTTTCCTCAAGGGATGGGATCCGCTCCCCACTTGAGATTTTGAGCTTGACACGTGGCATCCTTGGGCATCGGTGGAGGCACGTGGGGTTTTTTAATCTTTTTCCCTTTCAAACAAAAAGAGTAAAAATACAAATTACCTATGACGACCTGCCTTCCTACGTGGGCTCAACAACAGTGCCATGTATCCCTTGTGGATTTGGAAAATTTTCTTCCCTAGGCCCACAGCCCGCAGTAGGATTTTCTTTTAGGGACTTGCTCGTGCGCCTTTTGGAATTTTTTCTTCCCCTGGCCCGCCTTTAGGATAATTTTCTTCCCAGGGCCTACGACCTTCCTTTGGGAAAAATTTTCTCCCTAGGCCCACCGGCATGTAACTTAAGAAATATGAGGAATTAGGAGGACTTATTATATCTTTGGAAAGGGGAAGAAATTTTCTATCTAATGGAAATGTTTTCAGGAAACTTAAAGTGTGATAATTAGGTGAAAAATCAGGTTGAAGTGCAAAGATGATTATGAGAGTGGGTAAGTGGGAAATTACCCCTTTTTAACTTAAATGTATAATTCTAAAACATGGGTTGACCTTTTTAAGGGTCACCTTAGGGGATAAGGGAATTTTCTCCTATCCCATGTAGATAGGAACCTTGTTTATATTTTATACCTTGTGGAATTAAATACCCAAGGTATTTAATTCCTTTGGCCCTTTGACCCTCTAAAATTGATTAGGGAATATTTATCTATAATGCTAATTGTTATCACCGAATCACAGCACCCCTATGTTTATACAAGCACATATACTTGAACTCACGGTGTGATTGGATAACATGGGTACTATCTCCAAGTTGTGGTACTTGCTACTTGAGATAGTCCTCCGAGAAAGCTAGTTCTTGCTCCTAAACTACCCTCGCCACAATCTACTCTAATGCAGGGAAACTAACTATTCTAATCTAATTTTTTGAGGGATCAAGGAGAGAGAATACATAAAATGAAAGCTTACACTACGGTGGTGATACATATTTAAAAGGAGGGTGCGAGAGTAGTCTTCAAATGCGTGAGATATAGAAGCAAAGTGCACACTACAAGGGTTGATGATAGTTCTCCATAATCTAGAAAAATGCATTTTACAACAATATTTCAAACATACACAATGATAATGGATCCCTGTCAAGAACATAATAATAGACACAATATTCTTGTAATCAAGTTTAAAGGGGCAAGAGAAATGCAAGAAAACATAAAGCAGGGGAAGATACATCCACAAACTTGTATTTTATTGTTTCGATATGCAATTCAATCGCTTACAAGATAAGGGCCCGGATCACCATGCAAGGAGTCCACAACAAGGGCTGCAACACATTGGCTTCACAAAGAAATTTTGGCAGAGCTTTGCTACAAATACTACACCCTTTAAAATGAACCCAACACTCTCATTTATAGAAAAAATGAGAAGAAAGAGAGAAGGGAAAATGGAAATCCCGAAATCTGTCCTTCAACCACTTGTATGAGGCATTAAGTGGAGTAAAATGATTTTATATCACTTGCAAAAAAAGGCTCCCCATACTTTCTAGGTGCTGCAGCAGAGAAAGAATGATGACCATGCCTCTTAATTGCACTCCCAACTACCAAATAAAACACTGTTATGATCCCGGCCACGTTTTATAAAAAATATCCATCAATATCTCATCAAATCTGGAATTTCTTGATTTCTTTGCGTTGGGCTTGGAGCCATGATTCCAACGGTACCAATTTTGTGTGATTTCGTTGAGAAATGCAAAAGTTATGGCCTTAGCGAGTGCGGCAACTATTTTGGGTCTGGCAGGCGTTTTCTGTCATTTTGGAGAATGAGCATTAACTGACTGGAGCCGAATATGTTTATTTTAATTAAATATATCTACCCTCATTAAAAATAATAAATCCATTATTTCTAATACAGAGGACGTCGTGCTTTTCATTAGAAGGAAAGTCCAATTTTGTGAAAATCGGAGCTCGGAGTCAAAAGTTATGGCCGTTTGAAGTTCACGGGTCAAACGTTGACTTTTCTTCTTTGCCTTCGGCCATTTCGGCTTTTCACGTCCCACATGTAATTTTGTCCTCGGCTGTCCCGGATGAATTCTCCCACATCGGCCGATTCGGGCTTCCTTGTCTCTTCTGCGGCCTTTTCACCTTTTAGCATCCCACGCGTCCCTCGCGTCGTCCGGCTGTCCCCAACGAAAATCTCCGAACTGCCCGAAATGGACCGTCTTGCGGAAAATCGGCTGATTTGCACCCCGCATACTTTTGTCCCGGCTGTCCCAAACCATGCGAAACAAAAAAACTTGGACAATTTTTATTACCTTCGGCCGTTTTGCCTTTTCGCATCCCGACATCCCAACCGCCCCACGGACCGCCCGAGGACAAAAATGTCTGAGTTAGCTGATTTTCTTTGTATTTCAGCCCCAAACCTAGTATGATGAACCTCGGTATGACCCGATGATCGGGTTGACCCAAACCCTTCAGACCTGAAATTCTTTAAAACAACCCTACAACCTTATTTTTTGCATTTTTTCCATTTTTTCCAACTCGTTGGGATTTCTTCTTGGATGGGAGAGTTAGAGAGAATCCGAGGGGCCCCAAAACATGATTTCAGGTCCTTGAATCAATCTACTTGCTCGGGACTGAATAATTTGATGTATGTTATCAAAATTACCTTGAGGGGTGAATTTTGGATAACACTAATTTAATTACTTATTAAGCTAACTCCTAAGATAAATTTAACTATACTCTTTAATTTTGTAATGTGGATCTAATGTTGGTTATAATGAGAAAATTTCTTTTAGTAAATTATAATGGACTTAGGATCTTTGTTGTAGTAACTATTGATTCAAGCTTGGTATTGGTCACGCTTTTCAAAAAAATTATTCCATAATTTTTCCTTTCTAAACCTAGGTTGTTATTGGGTCTCGAGTGGTCATTTTAGCGAGTGTTACACTTGGTATCAGAGCCGTGGGTTCAAATCTTTGACCCTTGGGCACAATAGAAAACTTGAGACATGAATATAAACCTAGCACATGTTTAAACCTAGAAAAAAACTTTGTTTGGAATTTTCATATTTTAGTAAACATGGAAAACATAATAAAACCTAAGATAATGCAATAAATCTTGCTTGGGTCTATGCGGGAGAGGTGCAGACAAGATGAGGGGTTGTTTCACATAGATCCTAGTTTCCACCTCCAAATCATGTTGTAGCATCCATCCAACCCTAGATTTTACAAACACTTCAGGATGTTAATGCATCTTTACGTGGAGGTTCCATAGGAGGATGGTTAGCTAGACATGATGGGAGTCATCCATTGAGGCTCACGTATCTCCTTGACATAGTGAGGACTATAGAGGAGATAATCCCCTGTAGAGTGAGGCAGAGAAGAATCACCGCAAAGGGGACAAAGATACTGGACTTCTGAACTCGGGGATAGGTCTCGGAGCAATAGACTTAGGGATGAGAATGCAAAGAGGCCTAGGGTTTTCGAGACTCCAACTACAAACCATATTAGGGAAATCTTGAAGCTACTGACCATCTCATTATTTTTTGTTACATAGGTGGATTTCGGTGAATAGGCCTAGTTGGTGAGCTTTATTGAGTGCTTTAAGATCTTCCCTTGTTCTAGCAACATGAAGGATCATGTTACAATCCATCTTCTGAGGGATGGAGCACGTGTCTATTGGAGGAAAGAGGACTAGAAGATCCATTTTGATTCAAATATGGTTACTGCGAACTCTTTGAGGAGTAGTTCAAGAGAAGGTACTTATCACGAAGGTTCATTCAATAGAGGATAGATGAGTTTCACGACCTCCGACAAGTATCTTTGATAGTAGCTGAGTATGAGAGTCGATTTCTAGATCTACTCCAATATGTCGACTACATGCAGGATGAGAAGGTACGAATCCACAAGTTCATCCGAGGCCTGAATCTAGATATTGGGGGTTTGGTATGTATCTATTGTTCACATAAATTAGCTAAGGCCGTTGAGAAGGCCTATATAGCAGAGGAGACTCGGGAAAAGACACAACAAGATAGAGACTAAGTCTGGAGCCACATCCAATAGATTCAAGATAATAGATTAAGGGGGTCAGTACCTCCTCCTCATGGTGGAAAGCACGCATCCTAGTCATCTTTTAAACCACAAGTATAGCAATAACAGTCTCTCCCACCGTATAGATATCGATAGAGATTTGATGAACAAAGGGGTCAAAGTATGGGGCCTCCTCCTAGGGGTCCCATTAGGACATAGGGTACACCAAGAGCTTAGTATACAGGAGCTTGTCAAGAGAGACCTTAGCGATTAATAGTTGGATCATCGGATCCACATCATAGACGTCAAGAGTACCGCCGCATGTGCTACTCATGGGAAACAATCAAAGTGGTTGTTTTGGTTGTGGTGTTGCTAGACATTTTTGGAGAGACTGCCCATAGAACCCTAGTAACAAGGGTAAGGTGCAGATCTCAGAGCCTACTATTGGTGACATGGGACATGGTCATCAGATCTATGTAGCGGTCAAGAACCACTAGGCTAAGCACTAGAGTACCATGATTGAGATGACAGGTAGCATTGGTGGTGTTCCTACCACCATTCTATTTGATTCTGGTTCTTCTGATTCTTTTATTACACCATCTTTGGTAGAGTGATGCAAGTTGGTGGCAGTTAGGTAGGGTCTTAGTTGGGATGTCGAGATGTCTTCTGGAGCTAATATATCTGTAGACTCCTTATTTAGGGAATGTGTAATGGATTTTGGATCCTTCACGACTACCTCGGATCTTCGTATCCTTCCATTAGGTTCGTATGGAGTCATCTTGGGCATGGATTGGTTATTTACACATAGAGATAAAGTGGATTGTTACAATAAGAATATATCATGTACGGATGATCTAGGAGTTGATTCGGTGATAATAGGGGTTAGGAGACCCATTTTCATTCACACCGTCTCTACCATGCATCTTAAGTTGTGTGTGCAATGGGGTTGTCGGATGTACGCTGTTATAGTTAGTGAAAGATCAAAGGATGAATATAGTGGACCATTTCTCGATGACCATCCCATCTTGAGAGAGTTTTCGATGTATTTCAAAGGGAGATATTGGGGTTACCACCTCTTTGTGAGATATATTTTCAGATAGATCTTGTTTGGGAGTAGAGCCTATCTCATGAGAACCTTATTGGATGACTACCCCTAAGCTTTGCGAGCTCAAGTTGCAGCTAGAGGGTATTTTGGAGAAAGGCCTAATCAGTCCTATTCTATCCCCTTTGGGTGCACCGGTGATATTTGTAAAGAAAAAGGATGGATCTATGTGGTTATGTATTGATTACCGCCAGCTGAACAAAGTAGTGATAAAGAATCCTTACCCCTTATGTGCATTGATGATTTGTTGGATCAGATGAAGGGGGACACAATTTTCTCTAAGATAGACCTCATGTCAGGTTATCATCATCTCGGGATTACAGAGGCATAAATTCATAAGGCCACCTTCCGTACGAGATATGACCACTACAAGTTCATCGCTTATGGTTCCTTTTGGTTTGACGAATGCCTCCGCAATGTTTATGATCTCGATGAATGGTGTGTTCAGGACATTCTTTGATCGCTTCATGCTCATCTTCCTTGATGACATTTTTATTTACTCATGTACGTGTGAGGAGTACGAGGGGTACCCTTCAAGTTCTTCATTGTCTTTGTGAGCAGCTACTTTACAGAACTTGGAGAAGTGTGTGTTCTTTTAGAGAGAGGTGTTGTATTTGGGCCACATAATTTCTAGGGAAGGTATCGCAGTCGATCCTTCCAAGATTCAAGCTACTATGGATTTGCTAACAGCCACTAGTGTGACATAGCTATGCAACTTTATATGGGATTAGTAGGTTACTACGGGAGATTTGTTCAAGAATTCTCTCGGTTTCCCACCCCATCACTTCCCTTCAATGAAAATGGAAGAAGTTTGTTTGGTTAGAAAGATGTGAGTGGGCCTTCAAGACAATGAAGGAATGCATCATGGTAGTGCTTGCTCTTGTAGTGCAGATCCGCATGGTAAGTTTTTCTTATGCTCGGATGCTTCATTGGTAGGAGTTAGAGGTGTGTTGATGTAGGAGGGCAGAGTAGTTAATTTTAAGTATTGCAAACTAAAGCATTATGAGCTCAATTATCTCAATCATAACCTTGAGCTTACGTCAGTTTTGAATGCCTTGGTTTGATGAAGACACTTCCTTCTTGGCTGGAGATTCACACTCAGAACTGATCACTTGAGTCTTCTCCACCTCTTCATGCAGCCCAATGTCAACGCTCATCAGTGGTGTTGGAGGGAGTTTATTTGTGAGTATGACATGGAGATAGAACATGTGAAAGGGAAGGAGAATATGGTTACAGACGCTTCAAGTAGGAGGAGACATGTGGTTATGGCCACTACGGTGAGCATAGATTTATGGAGCAGGATTCTCGAAAGTAACTTCCTTATGACTATTTTTACATTGAAAGTAGATTGGGAGATTGAGTCTCAGAGACCCGTTGAGGAGAAGTTTTATGGGTTTTAATTGGAGAAAAATGGACTTCTTAGGAATAGAGGCTAGATGTATGTTCCTAGATACGGAGGCTTTAGGTAGGACATCTTGACAGAGGCACATCGTACACTCTATTCAGCCCATCCCAGGGTGAAGAAGATGGACGCCACCTTGAGACAATTATATCACTAGAGGTGACTTCGTAGAGACATGGCTTAGTTCGTGTCATGTTGTTTGGAGTGTCAAAAAGTGAAGGCCAAGAATCAACACCGGATGGCCTTCTCTTTCGCATGCTTTATACTAGAATGGAAATGGAACACCATTTCCATGGACTTCATTCTTGGGCTATCGATGTCGAGATACAAACCATGATGCTATCATGGCCACAGTGGATAAATTGATGAAAGTGGCTCATTTTTATCTGGTAAAGACCACCTATACAACTAGTGTAGTGGCACAGGTATATGTAGATGATATTGTTAGATTACATAGGATTCTGTGGAAGATCATTTGTGACTGCGATCCTCTGTATACTTCCCACTTTTGGACTACCATGCAACATGCCCTCGGGACGAAGATCAATTTCAGTAATGCGTATCACCCTGAGATAGATGGAAATACTAAGTGGGTGAATCAAATCTTAGAGGACATGCTTAGGATGTATGTTATGGATCACCATTCGAGATGGGATGAGTATTTATATTTGGTGGAGTTTTCCTAAAATAATAGTTTTCAGAGTTTGATAGGCATGGCTCCTTTTAGGATTTGTATGGTAGAGAGTGTAGGACACCTCTTAGTTGGGACAAGTTAGAGGACATGGTTTCTCTTGGACTAGATTTACTACAAGAGATGGACAAGAGGTGGTTATGATCAAACAAAGAACATAGGAGGCATAACATAGGTAGAAGAAGTATGGAGATCAACACAGGACCAACAATAGTTTTTTTGTGGGCATGAAGGTTTTTCTTCATGTTAGGCCACATACAATCCCTATCCATTATGGAAAAGTTTCTAAGTTAGCTCCTAGATTCATAAAACCCTTTGAGATCTTGGAGCGTATCGGTCCTTTGGCCTACCATCTAGCGTTGCCACCTAGCTTGTCTTGCATCCATAATTTGTTTCATGTTTCAGTACTTAGGAGATATATTTCAGATCCTTCTCATGTGCTAGATTGGATGTCCTTGTAGGTTTAGGATCAAGGGAAGGTGATGGTGGAGCCCATTCACATTATAGAGCAAAGGACCTTGGGCCTTCGAGGCAAAGAGATTGACCAGGTTTGAGTGCAGTGGGAAAGATATGATGAGACTGTGACTACATGGGAGGATGCTAATTTTCTACAAGATCAATATCCACACTTATTCTAGTGATTTCTAGGAGGAAGTCAAGCCTAAGGGGAGGGGGATGTAGATCCCATATCCCTTCGACACCTTTCGATATTGATTATGATATTGTCGACTATACTTATGGACATTACTATAGCCTTTGAGTTGGTATGATGTTAGACATTAGAAATCATGGATTGTGGTTGATTTGGATTCATATATGATGCATGTGGATTATTAGAGACATTTTATATTGATGTTGATACACTTCTTGGCATGGTTAGATATATATATATGTTTTTGTAGATGTGATATTTTTTCATATCGAGTAAACCTAGAAAATGGAACTAATCTTGTGATCATATGATTATGGATGGAATTGTAAACGAGATTGTTGCTTGCTTAGATGATGTTTTGATTCATATATATAGATGATTTGAAGTTATATTTTATATTTTTTTTATGTTTTGATGCATCGAGCGAGGCTGAATGAGGCATTCATGTTTAGTAAGTAAACATGTCACAACAAATATCAGAGATTGGAGACCAACCACATTAGAATTCTATATGAATTCAACAAGGGTCACCATGGCAACATGTATTTGTTATTTGTGTATGTTTATTTGATGTTAGGGGTTCCCATGGGGGATCACCTTCAAATGTGACCAAGGGGTTATGTGTTTTCTTTTATTGTGTTTCCCTTTATTTAATCTTTGTATGTGATTATTTGGTGATGTATTTCCTTACTTATTTATTTAAATTGTGTCAATATTAGTGAGTAATCATGTTGTTAATTAATTAAAAGGGTCATAAGAATGCATTTATTAGAGTTGATGGTTCTTGGATTATGTGTTGTAAGAGATGTGTAAGTAAATTTGAGTGTGAAACACTCCACCTTCCTTTTGAAATTCGGATTTGTCCTTAAGGGTTGATTTTGGAAGCTTGTGGGACAAGTTACACTTGTCCCACACTCTTAAATTTTTATATCAATCTTACTTATGGTTGGGGAGTCAAAATTAGGCATTATTATGTATTTTGGGAAGGCAAGTTGTAAGTTTTTATTGCACCTTCTTACATAAAATTAATTTTGGTCCTTGGGGTGTGGACTTGGTTTGTGTGTGTAAGTAAAATGTCATTTATTCACCCACCTTTTTAATTATGCTTTGGAGTTTGAAGTTGACTTGTGAGGTGGAGTTGAAGATGTGTGATGCGGCATCCTACATGGACCCACCTCCTCCTCTCTCGCTCTTCTATTTATTCAAATTCCTTGGCTTCTTCTAGGGTTACTTCATTTTGGGGACTTCATTTTTTTGTTACTTCTTTTGGTTTTGAGCTCTTGTAATTTTGGAAGAGAGTTAGAGATTTTGGTTGAATGCTTATGGATTGCTGGAGCTTTTGAACTGTTTCAATTGGAAAAATCTTGTTGATGAACTTTGGGGAAAACTCTACCATGGAGAGGTAGGATCTTGGATCTTTAAAATATTTTTCTTTTATTTATGCATGTGTGAATGCTTTGAATATTTTGGTATGTTGTTTGTTGGTTGGCTAGATTGCCTAGGTATGGTGTAGGAGAAGACTATGGAGATCTCTTGTGGGGAGGCATAAGAGTTTTGGGGAGGTATAAGTGTTATTGTGGTGGGAGTTGGGATTGGGTTCCACCTTGTAAAATAAATAGCTTGCATTTCTTTACTCATTATGGGGTGCCATAAGAGTGTGGGGAGGCATAAGAGAATGGGAGGTATAAGGGGTACTTGGGGGAGGCATAAGGGCATGTAGGGGTTTTGAAATTATATATATATATATATATATATATATATATATATTGGCAGGTTTATCTTAAGGTGGACACCCATTTCCCCATTGTAGGTATAAGAAGCTTCCCCATAGGTCTTTCTTCTTTGTCTTGTGCACAATGAAGCCTTAGTATTGTCTATTGTTCTTCTGTGGTTACAAACTGAAGTATGTAATGGAATTTTTTTAATATGTAAAATTGTTTTTGTGTTGTGGAAGCCTATTTGTTGCCATGAGTTAAAATACATTTATTATTGCCTTGTGGTTGGGTCTTGGGGGCTAATGAGGAGGATGGATTCTCCTATTCATTATAATTCTTGGTTGGGCGGAGAGCGTTGCCTCTCCTTTTTTTGTGATCAAAATCTATGTGGTGGATCTTCTTGTTGTTGTTTTGGAGCTGAGGATGAAGACAAATTTTGCAGTCCCCTTGGTGTTTCCTTGTTGTAAATGTTTCCCACTTCAAGTGGATGACATTGTAATATTATTTATGGTGGAAAGTTTCTCTGTTTTGGAAATAGAATCTAAATTCGAATGTGAAAGATGTATATTTTCTAAGTTGTATTTGAGGAATGAAAAAGGAAGTTGTAAAAGAATTTTGAAGTTCAATAGAAGTTTTTTTAATTACCACAAATGGTATGGTTTTCATTTTAAATTTGTGTTTGAAATGTATTGTGAAATCTCTGTTTGAAAATTTAAAAAAGAAATACGTATGAAGAAATATTACATTTCTCTGTTTCATTTGAAATGCATGATTTGAAAGTAGAACTACATTTTGGGTCTTCACGTATTGATTGAAGTAAAGTTAAATTTTGTAAATCAGATTTGAATGAATTTAAATATTTAGAGGATGATAATGAAAAGTAGATCCATTCGGGTTTAAGTATGATTTCAATTTTGATTCACTGTAAAACTGTAAATATTTATCAGAAAAATTTATAGAGTACTCTACAACTTGAAAGACAAATTGAAATAATAAGGTAAGCTAAGGAAGATCAAAACACTTTTCAAATAGTTGAATTGCTCAAGAAAATTTATCAGACTTCAATTAATATGACTTAGAAAAAAAAAACTCAGACGTTTTACAAAAAAGGGGGAAACTCAGTTTTGAAACTCAATCCATCAATTTAACCCTGCAAAATCCATTATAATCCTTCCAAGTGCAATCCTCCATGTCGGTTTGGCATGTTGAGGAAGAAAGAATTGCGGATTGAATTAATTCCGCTAGGTTAAAAAGTCCAATTCACATTTTAATGGCAAGAAAGACATTATTTCAAATTCACGTAATTAAGTTTGTCAAAAATGAATTTTGTTGTTTCCTATACAAATAGGAGTTCAAGCCCTTTCCAAAAAGTTGTCATTTTCACAAATCTGAGCTTCTAGTCAAAAGTTATGGCCTTCTAAATTTTTTACTTCGCATAGTTTAAAAAAAAGAGGGAAATTTTTATAAATCAGACACTGTGAAACCGAAAATTACTTAGGACACTCTTTAAAAAAAAAAAAAAGTCACAAATTCTCATTGCCTCGCAGCCCCACAATTTCACTTTTGAAAAAAATATCTTCGGGCCCGCACCTTCAAACTTTACCTTTTAAAAAAAAGGGTGAAAAATATTAAGTCTCCCCATCGATCAACTTACCCACATGTCATTGTGGTTCGACACGTGGCATCTTTAGGCATTGGTGGAGGCATGGATGGTTTTAGACCTTATCACCTTTGGAAAAAGATTGGAAAAATTCCTAAGTTTCCCCATCAGCCCGCCTTCCGCAGGTCACTGTTGGATTGACACGTGGCTTCTCTTGGTGTCGGTGGAGGTGCGAGATGTTTTTATCCTTCACACTTTTTAACACAAAATTCAATATTTCTAAGTTTTTCCCAACGGTCCGCTCCCCCGCTTGAGATTTTGGGTAGGCCACATGGCATCCATGGGCATCGGTTGAGGCGTTGGGAATTTTGAACACTTTTTTTTCTTTCAAACAAAAAGAGTTAAAATCCAAATTAACTCCGATAACCCGCCTTCCAACGTGGGCTTAACAACATGCCACGTGTCCCTTTTGGATTTGGAAATTTTTCTTCCCTGGGCCCGTAGGCCCACCATAGGGAAAATTATCTTCTCAGGTACTGCTGGCCCACCTTTGGGAAAATTTTCATCCCTTGGCCTCGCTTGCCCGCCTTTAGGAAAATTTTCTTCCTGGGGCCCCCGGCCCGCCTTTGGGAAATGTTTCCTCCCTGGACCCCTCGGCTGTATCTTAAGAAATATGAGGAGTTAGGAGGACTTCTTTATATCTTTGGAAAGGGAAAGAAATTTCCTATATAATGGAAATATTTCTAAGAAACTTTAAGTGCGTTAATTATGTGAAAAATCATGCTGAAGTGCAAATATGAGTCTGAGAGTGGGTAAGTGGGAAATTACCCCTTTTTAACTTAAATGTATAATTCTAAAGCATGGGTTGACCTTTTTAAGGGTCACGTTAGGGGATAAGGGAATGTTCTCCTATCCCATGCAAATAGGAACCTTGTTTATTGTTTAGACCTAGTGGAATTAAATACCCAAGGTATTTAATTCCTTTGGCCTTTGACCCTCTAAAATTGATTAGGGAATATTTAACTATAATGATAATTTAATTACTTATTAAGTTAACTCCTAAGAGAAATTTAACTATACTCTTTAATTTTGTAATGTGGATCTAATGTTGGTTACAACAAGAAAATTTCTTTTAGTAAATTATAATGGACTTAGGATCTTTGTTGTAACAATTGTTGCTTGAAGCCTGGTAGTGGTCATTCTTTTCAAAAAAAAATTATTCCATAATTTTTCCTATCTAAACCTAGGTTGTTATTGGGTCTCAAGTGGTCATTTTGGCGGGTGTTAGAACTTCATAAAAAGTGTCTTCACAACAAACATACATACAAGACATTCAACTCAACCAAGATAACATATCCAACAAGTTTTCACATTCATAAGAACATAATGATTTGAAGATAAAAAAATAGAGAACGGGTTATGGGAGACCACCTCCTTATGCCTCCCAAGTGAAATGGGATTCTTACCCTAAGCCTCTAAGTGCACAAAATAATAACACAAAATCTTTCTCTCCCTTGAAAGCATGTAACAAAACCATGAATTCCTTTTCTCACCCCATAGGTAAGACTCCCATTATAAATCCCATCAAATTCATGGGTCACATAACTCCCTTCCCCCCAATAGTCCCATAAACTCTTCTCCTATACCCAACTAAGGTCTATTACCCAACCAACACACAAACATCATCACAAGACAAAAAAAAATTTTACAAGCACAACATTACATACAGTAAGAAAAATAACATAATGGAAAAAGTGGAGAGCCTACCTCTCCATCAAGTTCAAATAAAATTCCATAAGCCTCTTCAAATAAAAGCCAAGAAATTTCCAAAAACTCCAAAAGGATCCAATTCTAAAAGTGCAAAAGAGAGAAAAGAACAAGTAACCCCCATTCCAACCAAAAATCACCAATAAATAAAAAAGGAATGTGAGGATGATGAGGTGGCTCTATGTAGGATACCACTTCATCATTCCTCTATACCCACACTTAATTCAACACACCAAGACCAAGTAAAATCAATGCACATGCAAGGACTATGACAACCCACATGGCTGAAAACATGCACACCATGGTTTCAAGTGACATAATAAATTGGGGTAGAAATAAAGTACAATAATTTTTCTTCTTTTACACTCGAAAATGGACAAAGAAGTCAAAAATAAGCTTCCCAAACCCATAGGTAGAGTTGTTGGGTAAATTTAAGAGGCATGAGATAAGCCTTGCTTGTCACACAAGCCTCCAAAAATTCCGTCAAAATCAAAATCCGAATTTTGAACTTGGGGTGGAGTAAAACACTCCCAAATCAACATAAATTTTACTTACACAAGGATTTCCAAACCTCATCATAACTATTTGTCACATCTCTAATTTGGTTAACTAAAACAAGAAGGGTTAAGCTTAATTAACACACATTTACACATGCTAATAAAGTGACAAAATTTCCAAATTTAAATTCACAAAACATAAATAAAGCACATGCAAAAATTAAAGAAAGGGAAAACGATTCACCTCATGGCCACATATGTGAAGTCACCCCCATGGGAGACCTCCAAACAAGACATGCAATACACCACACTAAACAACATTACACAAGTTGTCAAATTTGGCGTCATTCCTCAACACCGACATCCTTTCGTGGTTGGTGCCTATGCTTTTGATGTATGTGATAAAATTCCTGCACATAAAAAAATACCTCTCGACCTTTCAGCTATATTAACAACATTGAGAGAATATATATATATATATATATATACTCAATATTCATCATTCGACATTAGAAATTCTATTATCCATGAATATATAAAAATATAACCCTAACATCCATGAGATTACAATTATATTCCAACATCCCAAAACATAACATGTCAGTATAAAATCCACATCATGAAAATCAACATATATCAAACTATCTAACATCACTATCTAGTGCATCATAATAAAATGTAAACATCATAATGTCAATAATCCAAATATCAGTATAATTTATCATCTATTGATCAATGTATCATAATTAGAATGTTTGAATATCAGTCTAATAGTATCAACATCTAGATGAAAAAGTGTCAAAGAGGAGTGGGCACTACATTGGAGACTAGTGAATGAGAATTGTTAGGCGCTACCGGATATATAAAGCTTATGTGCAAACTTGGTAATATAGTGGGTCATTGGTAAACAAAAATTATGCCAATGGTGGAAAGACATATAAATTTTACTTTTTAATTTGTGGGAGCATACGTTGTTTAACGTAGTTAGGGCGCAAAATAGATCTTTGATATCTACTACTTCATGCCACCTAACCATGTCAAACTTCTTCCACATGGCAATGTTTTCTATGGGCTTTTTCTTCCTACCGTGCTAATAAATGCATTGGAATCTAAAATCCCTTGCCTTATCATCCACCATTGGATTTCAATGTAATTTGCAAAAGCAATTAAAAACCATCCAAAATGTCAAAGATGGCTACCCAAACTCCCCCTTTGGAAGCGCCTTTACGACGTAATTATAAATGATCTTTGGCTAATGTTTAGCATGTGATAGTGATCAAGGGATTTTGTAATATTAAACGTATTTTAAATTAGTATATTGCTAGTGTTCTTCACCGAGTAATATACTAATCATACTTTTTATTTGGGGTGATTTATTGTGATCTTCTTTAGATAGACAAAGATGTGAGATATAGGCCCCTTTGAATGTGTATGGTGAATTTTCTTTTATTTCAAAAATGTGTGGAACATGTTCCTTCTCAACTAACTTTAGGATGACCTTGGAAATTTGCGCATTTCAAAAATTTACCTCCCTATGAATATTTATGGAAAATAACATTGGGTGAGCTAAAAAAATTAGTTCTTTCTTCCCTTTCTAGGTATGTATGCCACAACTTAGGTGAAGAATAGATTTAAAAGTGACAAATATTTGATAGAATGTTAAGGATTTGTTCATTATATATATCACAATGGTTCCTAATGAGCCAAAGATAAGTAACAAGTGTGATCTAGTGGCTATGCAATGTTAAATTAAATGAGATAGATGTAGACGTAAGTCAATTAACTTAATATATGGCAATAGGTTGGGCAAATGAAAAATGATAATCATTTACAAGTTCTATTGGTAAAAATTAGGTAAATTATTATTAAGAAAATCTACTAGTTCTCAAATATATGACTCTTATAAAATTACTTCAACTTACTAATTTATGTTAATTTGTTTCTATAAGCACGGGTCCTAGTTGTAAATTTATAGAAACGTTACAATTTTGAGGTCTTGCATATCTTTAAAAATATTAAATACAATAAGAATCTTCTCATGATTAAGTAAAATCTAAAAACACATTTTTTTATTACGAAACAACCATTTTCTCTTTAGCGGGAAAATGAAATACTATTTCTATAAGTTACATACACACATTGAAAAAATACCTTAACTTCCAACCTTACGTAACTCATATATCTTATGAAATAGGAAAAAAATTTATCCATATGTTTATGAAAATGCTTAGCGGGTACATGTTCACTCATTATGATCCTACAACAAAATAACCATTGGTACATTAAAAATGAAAACATTCATATAACAAAATTAATTAAATAAAAATAAAAATTTAAAACCATAAATTTATCAAAATCCTACAAAAATGTTGTTTTACATTATAATAAAATACGTATAAAAAAGCCCCTTGAATTGTCAATCAAAACAAAGTTTTTCTACAAAGTTACTCGCACTCACCTATAATATAACGAATGTATATTATGAAAATTTTGGTTACAATAATATAAGAAATATTGAGCAATGTCATAGACCACTAGTAAAAAGTCATCACCAAATGTCTCATCTTCAAATTAGATTAAAGTTTATTAATCAATTGACCAAGAGATTTGGACTTAAAAGCGTGACGATAAACCTTGAAAAGTAATCTATGATAATGTCCCACTAACCCTTGCAAAATTCACACGAAATCGAATCATAACCATGAACTGAACATTGTTATATTCGTATGCATGACATCTTCTTGCAAATCCTGAATGATAAGAAGAACCTAATGGTTTTATAGGCTTGAAAAAATGTTTCTCCTCTTAACTATTTCGCAATATCTTAATCATTATAATAATAACCATTTAATTAGTACGCACTCCCATAATTAAGAATGAGGCAAATCTGACAAGACTGAGTCTAATTCTCACATTCCTACACCGCATTATTTTAAAAAGGCAGGAATATCACTCTGATCTTAATTCTCTGCCTACATTAACACCACAATCATATCATTGTGACCAAATGGAAGAAAATCTTCTCCTGCGTCAGACCCACATAATGATTCCGCACATATCAATTCAGAAAAGGAAACAAATCCGTCTCTTAATTCCCACCAAGGAAACAAATCTGTCTCCTAATTTCCTCCCGTCCGTTTGCAATAACAAACCAGGGGACATTATGCAGGACACAATGCCCGAAACAGTATAGCCATGATAACGGTAGTATTTTTTGGCATATAAGTAGGAGAGACACCACCACGCTACATCACAAAGGCAGGAAGATCCCTCTCATCTCAATTTTAAAAGGCAGGAAGATCCAACTTATCTTAATTAGCACCACAATTATATCAATGGAAAAAGATCCTTCTCCTGCATCAGACCCACCTAATATTTCCGCACATATCATTTCAGGAAAGGAAACTAATCCGTCTCCTAATTCCCACCCTTCCGTTCGCCATAACAAACCTCTGTCGGAAACAGTACAACTTGTTGAGATGTGGGAAAGCTTCATACAAAGGAGTATAGAACATGATTCAGCGCAAGATTTAGCTGATTCGAACCTTGGAGACTTCAGCCGCATTTTTGATGAAAACAGTAAGAGTTTTTACCAGAAATGCATCGAGTTGTTAGAAAACATACCTTCATCTGAAAGAGATGTTTCACCTTCAGTCATATTGTCTATAAACAAAATTCCCAGGCTCCTCGAAGAAAGTAGGGCTCTCCGGTTAAGGATGTTGGAAGACATTGCAAGGTCGCGTCCAACAGATGCGGGTCAGTCCACATACACGGGAGATAAAGAACTCATGGCAACGCTCGGCATGCTATGTTATCCGGACATCTTGAACCGCTTCTGCGATGAAGCTGATAAGATTTTAAGATTACTGGCAGAGGCTAAACCACACCTACCCATCTCTTCGTCATCGCCAACAGAGGAATTGGGAGGACATATCCGTGCTCATTCGCCATCTCCCTGCCGGCGCTCTCCACCCCGTGGCGGTCGTCCTCGAAGTGGTCGTGGGAGCCGCTCACAGCATCGCTCATTCAGCCGTGCTGGTCGGTCCCGACGCAGTCAGTCGCGGAGGAGGAGCTTCTCTCCTCCGCCCCTAGCTCGCCACCAGGGTAGGAGCTCCCCTCCACTGCCTCACCATCTCGGGTGGAGTTCCCCGGCTGCCTCCAAGGCACCCAACAACGAGAGTTTGAGTCTCCCGCCTCCGCCAGATAAGTTCTCCAGGATGACTCTTTCCATCTCGCCCACTCGAGATGTTGTGGAAGACAATGAAGAAGAGGGTCAGCCTAGATCTGGTTGGGAAGTGCTGGACAGCAGCAAAGATCTTCCTTGATCCGGCTCGCCTCATAACCATGATCCACCCTCTTCTAATAAACTATTTGCAGCAGTGGACTAATGTAATTGTCTCTTTGTTTTTAGTTAGTCTATTATAATTGACTTTCCTAGGTTACGCCTAGTTTGATCATGTAGCTTTCGGGCATGCTTTCATACTTCCCATTTTTTGTTGAATTATCTTGTATCATTTTACTTTTAAAATAAGATAAGATTTTATTCATTAAAAAAAATTCCATAATTATTTTTACAAATTTTTATAGCATAGTGGTAGATTGTGCAAATTGCATGCCATGGGCCCAAGGTTTAAGTTTTTTTGTCTTTGGGTTTAATTTTATGTAAACGTAAATGATATTTAGGATCTTCCAACGAAACACAACTATAAGATTATAGACCTAAGTCCACTCCAATATCCCATTTTGAAGTGTTCATCTTTTAATCCACTTTGATTCATAATTCACGTAAAATATAAACATTTATAATTCAACATTTAACATAGAGCTAAAATGAAGTACATGTGATAAAAAATAGAATATAGAAAACAATCCAAAAAAAATCTAGATGTTCAACATTTTTGATATCATATAGAAGAAAGAATTGATTGAGGTGAGGAGTATGATAAAATTGAGTAAACTATCGAAGTTTTAAAAACCGACAAAATATGAGATATATAAAATAATTCAAATATGGCCAAGTTAGAAATAACTAAGCTTTGCTTAAAATGTGCTCATGAAACTAAGAATAAACTAGGAAAACAACCAATCCCTTAT
The DNA here is from genome assembly GCA_018340775.1 of Taxus wallichiana var. yunnanensis. Classification (NCBI taxonomy): domain Eukaryota; kingdom Viridiplantae; phylum Streptophyta; class Pinopsida; order Cupressales; family Taxaceae; genus Taxus; species Taxus wallichiana. Next base: position 530,577,796 of record CM031239.1, on the reverse strand, counting down.
GTTGGTATCAAAATTTGTTCTCCTTTTCAAGCCGAGCAGTAACATAGATTCAACAGGATCTTAGAGAAGATAGATCATAAATGTGTATCATTTTGTAGCAGGATGAAATCTAATTGACCCTTTATTACTCGAGTTTGTGGAGAGATGGATAGCACCTTAAAAGGATGTGATCTTATCCTAACTATTTTAGGTTGTGCCTTTCAACCAAGGTAAGAGAACCTATTTTGTAACCTCTGTTATTGAAGGAGACGCAAATACCTTTCTTTTGCACAAATTTTATAGAGAAGACCTTGGGAAAATATGATCAACACACCAAATCTAACTTTCACGAGTTGTCACTTCCAGATTATGGGAATATTTTCAACACAAGGAAAAGGTTACTAAAGACATTAAGAGATTTGATTGTTTTGCATATTTTTGCAAGTAGATTTTGTTGCTTTGTTGATACATGGGGCAAACAAGGGTAGTTCAGGGTAGGATTAATTGTTTTTGAATGATTTTGGTGGGAGATGAAGCAAGATAAAGCTGATTATATTGGATCTATGGAGGGACTTCACAATAATGAACAACTTCACAACAAAAAGCTCCGAGCAGTCAAGACATTCCTTGACTAGAAGGTATGCTTGATGAAGGCCCGAGATCAACATGTTTTCACATAATCTTTGAGACTCCAACATGAAGGCTCAAATTGGAAGACTCAATTAAACACTAAAGTTTTGATTAATCACGCCTAAGGTACACCCAAAGACTTACAGACAATCTTTATAAACAAATGACAATAAATTGATTTTAAATTTGTTTATCTCATCCAAGATGAAGGCTCTTCTTGAAATGAAATTGCAAATTCCATTAGACTGTCATAGGCATGAGATCCTATGTGATTTCAAAAAAAATTCAGTATAAGATTGCAATAGGAACGAAAGAAACTATTTATAGATGTTCTGAAAATAAAGCAGGCACAAAATTGCTAGAGATTAGACACAAATTAATTCCAAATTTGCTTACATCCATCAGTAGGGAAAGTTACATAGAACAGTCTCGAGCTTTTTAAATTTGTACACTCGCAACCAACTTGACATGATAGAAAATCTAACACAGAATAAATTAACAGGTTATCTTGGATTGGTCTTTCAGGAAGACGAATTTCTCAAATTTTCTCTTAGGGATTCAAACTCGACCATTTGCATGACAAATTCATGCAATATATACCTTTCACTCACTCACTCACTCACTTTTTCCCTCAAATATTCCCTCCAAAAGTGCAATATTCGGAGCACATTTGCTTTGCAATATTTCTGGAAAATGACATTTAACAAACTCGCAAAAAGTTGCCAGTAGTTATTTCAAAAGGTGAATCAATAAAAAATTTCATCATTCTTCAAAGTGGAAGCACGTTTTACATTTCCCATGCATGTAGATCCCTTTTATTTAATCATTTTAACTTTTCCCTTCCCAATTTTTTACTCTTCGACTTTGGATCTGATAATTCATGTTTTTCACGAACTAGAGTAAAAGTTCATTTGAAAAATGCCTTGGATTCACAAATTGAACCCCCAATTTGATTGATTTGGACTCTGCAGGCTAAGATGACACGAATTGGTAAAAAAATCGATGAAGATTGATGCGTAAAAATGCATCTCAATCCTCCTGGAGCTCAAATGGTGGACAAATTGGTGAAATGTACAACTATCGTCGATCTGTTCCTCAAATTCAAATTTGAGCCCTTCACATGGTAGATCTAGGTAAAAACGGGCCTCAGGCCATATTTTTACCATTTTACTACATTTGGAAAATTTGCACAATTTCTTTATTTCCTCTATCACTCTGCCGATGAGATTTGGGCACGACACATGCACAATATGACTAGATATGGAGTCACCGCTCAATTTGACACATTTTGTATTTTTCTAGAAAAAGGAAAAAATTTCATTTTTCCTCCGCATGGCTCCGCCCTTCCCACGAGGACACGTGTCCTCATATGATTGGCGAGGGCAACGCTCTCATTTCATATTTTAATCATATTTTGCAAAAGAAAGTTTTTAACATTTTCCTCCCCACTGTTGTACCTCTCTGCTATTGACTTCTTAGATGAATTTTGACTTTTTACCCTTGGGCTCGAGTGTTAGTTTGATACTTTGAGTCATTTGAATACAAGAGGAAAAATTTCCAAGTTTCCCTGATGGTCTGCCTCTCTGCCTATTTGAATTTTCAAACTACCACGTTTCACCATGATGCACCTAAGGGGTCCTAAAATTTGATACCTTGAACAAGTGCGGGATCACCAAGTGTCTGTTAGAAGATATTTGTCTAAATGCTTCAAGCTCAGCAAAAGGCACCACGTGTCATACTCGAGGTAGTCTCCTTTTGGCCATTGAAAAGTCAAATTAAAATTCAAATCAAGTGGAGGCCTCCACGTGTCATCCTAGCGCTTCTTTAAGATGGTGCCCAAAGAGAGACCTTGAATGAGTGCGAGATCACCATGTGTCGTGTTCCATGCTCCGCCAAACTACTCAAACTACATAAAAAAATTTCCAAGTCCGGGCCAAGCAGTGGAAGCCTTCAAGTGTCCTCCTAGCACTACTCCAAGGCCAAACCAAAAAGTAAATCTTCAAACGAGCGTCATTCTCCACGTGGAGATTTATGAGATGAGGCTTTTATAGAATTTTTGAAGTGCTTACCTTGAGCCTCGTCGAACCAAAAGGTGCTACATCCCCTATAGATGCAAGGATTTAAAGTTAAATGGGAGAAATTCCCGTCAAACCGTAAAATACAAAAAAATGACCATTTGAGCCTAGAAATGAAATTTCCTTCAAGGAAAGAGAGTTTAGAAATTTACAAGGCTCAAATAAGTTCCTTAGGGACATATCAACTCATTCTTCTTCAATTATTTAAGGTAGAAATGAAAAGAATGACAAATTTCAGCTATGGTAATAGAGGGAACGGGAAAATGTGAGTTTTTGAAAGGACAAAGCACAGGGGACTCAAAATACAAACCTTTCCGAGAGAACAAAGAAACTAGGAGACAAATATGGACCCATACATGATCTTTGACCCAATGACAGACTAAAAATGGAAACAAAGACCATCTAAGCACAACATGGGGAAGGATAAAAAGACAGAGGCCGTAAATCAATAAATTTTCAAGGGCTCAATGGGGATTGAGATAATTTTGAGCACCAACATAGGCTCCGACTCGAGGATGGGCACTCCTTGTGAGTGCCACAAGAACAAAAGTAGACCAAGTGCCAAAATATTGTCCATTGGGAAACAAATTCATCTTTGCAGGGTAGAGAAACAAAGCCATCTCGAAAAACAAACAGAGAAACTAGCAAAAATAGGTCACCAAGGACCACGATGAACCAAAACACAAAACAAGAAACAAACAACTGACTATACACTGTACAAAAGATGTTTACCTTGATTCAGAGAGAACAATCAAGGAAAAATTTCGAGCACTGCCATCTTGGATATGACCATGCCAAGAGGTTCTGATATGTTTTCCTCAACTGGAAATATACCTCTTTTTCTTCTCTGTTTTGTTTGTAAACCATCCATTTTCTCTAAAGCTCTTCCATTGTGCCTAAGTCACATTCTTCAACATTTTTCAAGGCTGAATCATAGACCAAATTCCCAGAAAATACAACATACTCAGGAGCTCTATTTTCAACACTTTCATATTCCCTGAAGTCCACAAAACTCACAAAGTTGTTAAGATCAACATCTGCTTGCAAAACTTCATAAGATGCATTGTTTGGGTCTTCAATCAGATACATCATCTTCTTCTCTCCATATAATTTTACAAGGCTACCTTCAATGGGAATGGTGGAAAAAGACATATCCATTTGGACACTCCCTCCAATGCTTGCAGCCCACTTTATTGACAATAACATACCCCATTTGGTAGGGCAATCAACAATTACAACATCAAGTTTCAAATTCTTACCGGATAGGCTGCAAGTTACACCACCAAACCTTTGACACACCAAACAACTGACACTTCCCTAGAATCCATGGTAGTATGCTTGCCATATCTTGTTGTTACTTTGATATCTAATTCATTCATAACTTTTAAGTGCATGACATTACATGATGCCCCAGAGTCAAACATACAATCATGTAGCAACCTGTCCTTGATGATCAAAGTTGTGAAGAAAGGGTCAACACTCAACTGAGATTCAACCAAGGATGTTCCCAAATATACCTCGGTGGTTCACCAAATTCTTCCAATGCTGATGTCTTTCCTACCTCTACAATAGAAAGTGGAGCCTCTACAACATTCACATTCCTTTTCACGGCAGCCTTCTCCTCCTTCAATCCCAAATACTCAAGTGCTCTCTTCTTGTGCTAGGGATTCTAAGCATCTCAACAATTAGAACACTAACCTTGATTTGGCTAAAAACTTGAGTGATGTCATAGGGAATGTATTTAGGAAAAATAACAGTAGAAAGAGGGCTGGAAATTTCATTAGATGGCACAAGGTTTTTAACATTTTGAGTATGGGGTGAAGCATAAATTTTTCTTGGGATAGCAGGGCTCTTAGCAGATGTTTCTTTCTTAGGAACCTCTTTTGGGATATTAGAAAGCAATGGGGTTTTATTTTTGGCCTAAGGAAAAGCTACCTTGATAGCCTTACTTCTTATGTTATACTCCTCTTGGGCACCAAAACATTTATAAGCGAAATTTGATATCCTCTTCCGAGGGTATACCTCCATCATACTTCTTGATCATCAACACCCTCAAGTATTCAAAATCATTATTGGGCAGCTCAAAGGCTTGTACATTATCAATTTCTAAAACATGAGAAGGAGGAAAAAGATGTACCCATTGGATGCAATCCCAAAAGCTGGCAGCAGTCCTTGCACTTATCACTTTAGTGGATGTTTCTCCTTGACATGAGTTTATAGGGAAGTCCATCATACAAGAATCATCATCCGTATTACAATCATCATCTTCCTCTTCAATTTTTTGATCTGTTCCACATGGAGGATGGGGTAATAAACATCTATCACACTAGTCAATCTGATTTGCATCATCAATAGTAGCCACTCTAGCATTTAATGGATCAGGCACTACCTTACTTTCCTTGGCCTGAGATTGCCTATTTCCAAATCCAATAGGCCCTTTACCTTTGTCATCAAATCTCTGCTCATTCCTATGGTGATTGCCGAATCTATCTTGTGCTTGCTGCCTAGGATGACCTTGTGAAGTTTTTCCAATTCCCTTCTCAGCTCTTGCCAACTTGTAGGAAATCTCTTTGACAGCCCCTACCAAAGTTTTCACCACTTCCTCCAAGTCTACACTCTTGCTTGCTTGAGGCTTCTCAGGGTTTACCAATTTAACTCCATCTCTCTTAGGAGGTTTCCCAACAGCCTTGATATTGTTCTCAATTTGAAGTGCCATGGTGAAGGCCTACCTTAAATTGCCAGGGTTCTTGTCCCTCAAGTAATATGTAGCCTTTTTATCAAATGCATCAGAATATTTTATCAAACAAGATTCATCACATGGTCTTAAATTCACCGGAAATCTCCTCAAAGTTTTATTGAACCTTGTGTTGAAGTCATGGACCGATTCATTTGGGTTCTTCTTGATATTCTCAAACTCTGACAAGAGAAACCTAGGGTCTGTCTTATCACCATACTACAATCTAAATGCATTCTTCATTTTAGTCCATGAATCAATAGAGTTATCAGGAAGATCTTTATACCAGTCCCTTGCATCCTCCTCTAATGTATGAATAAAAATTTAATTTATAAATCTTCAAACTCTATTTCAAAATCCTCCATCATATTGATAAAGAGTTTCAAGTGTTGATCACCAGTTATTGCATTATTTCCTTGAAACTTGGGCAATTTGTTTCTTACATCCCATGGCACAATCATTCAGATAGCCATCCATACCTCTAAAACTGATGGGACCAAAAGTATTAACGACAAATGGAGGTCTGAGTGGAGGCTAAGCCATACTATCTTGAGGAGGTGACCTTACAGGAGAAACAAAGTGGTGAGGAGTGACGGGTCTGTGTGGTACAGGGACATAATTTTCAGAATGACTATCCTCCAATGGCTTTGTCTCTTTGAGAACTTTATTAGATTTTGAAAACACAAGGGCAGATCGAGAAGCAAATGTTTCAAATACAGATGATGGACCCTCTCTAGATGGAGAATTTGGATTTACAGAGATGCTACCTTATTCAGAAGTAATTGAGGAAGTATTGCAATCTTCAACCGCGTGCCGATCAATTTCACCAATGGAGATCTCTCTTCTTGATGCTTGATCTCCCACAAGCTTCAAAAATTTTCCTCCTTCTGAATTAGAATTCTCAAACTATGGAAAAAACCTTCTACTAGGGTCCACAACAAAGAAATATCTTCTTCCTTCCATCTTTGCAAAGATTAGTAACAAATTCACAATTGATAGAGTTTAAGACATTGACATTTATCAAAATAAAAACAACCCAAAGTCGCTACTAAGGATTTTCACCCTAGTTGTGCAATGCACTAAAATAATATGTCAAATGATTGTCAGCACTAAAAATCATGCAAATCTTTACAAATAAGACCCTCCTTCACCCAACTTTATCAACGGTGAGGCAAAATTAGTAAAATAACTGCTGGAAAAATTGGACAGATAGCACAGAGAACCTAAAACCTTGTTCAATCCTTACAAATCTGACAAGATAATGATGTTTATAAAATGTATTTGCACATAGAACTACAAGAAACATTACCAGGGTCTAGAAACTTTAAATTCTTTCAAAGATTTCCCGACAATGGCGCATTATTAATTTTGGTATCCAAATTCATTCTCCTTTTCAAGTTGAGAAACAACAAAGATTTAATAGGGAGAATAGAGGTAGATAGATCATAAATGTGTATCATTTTGTAGCCGCAGATGAAATATAACTAACCCTTTGTTACTCGAGTTTGTGGAGAGATGGAAGCACCTTAAAAGGATGTGATCTTATCCTAACTATTTTAGATTGTGGCTTTCAGCCAAGGTAAGAGAACCTATGTTGTAACCTCTATTGTTGAAGGAGACGCAAATACCTTTCTTTTGCACAAATTTTATCAAGAAGACCTTGGGGAAAATATGATCAACACACCAAATCTGACTCTCATGAGTTGTTACTTCCAGATTATGGGGATATTTTCAACACAAGGAAAAGGTTACTAAAGACATTAAGAGATCCTGATTGTTCTGCATATTTTTGCAAGTAGATTTTGTTCCTTTGTTGATACACAGGAAAATAGGGATAGTTTAGGGTAGGATTAATTTTTTTTTGAATGATTTTGGTGGGAGATAAAGCAGGATAAAGCTGATTAGACCAGATCTTTGGAGGGACTTCACAATAATGAAAGACTTCACAAATGAAAGCTCATGAAGCAGTCAAGCGCTCCTTCCAACCGAGAAGGTATGCTTTAATGAAGGCCCGAGATCAGCACATTTTCACATAATCTTTGAGACTCCAACACGAAGGCTCGAATTGAAAGACTCAATTAAACACTACAATTTCTGATTAATCATGCCTAAGGTACACCTGTAGAATTATAGACAATCTTTATCAACAAATGATAGTAAATTAATTTTAAATTTGTTTATCTCATCCAAGATAAAATCTCTTCTTGATATGAAATTGTAAATGCCATTAAACATCACGGAGGATGAGATCTATGTGATTTCACAAAAATTTAGTATAACATTGCAATAGGAATGAAAGAAACTATTTGTAGACGTTCTAAAAATAAAGCAAGCAAAAAATTGCTAGAGATTAGACACAAATTAATTCCAAAATTGCTTAGATCCATCAGCTGGGGAAAGTTACATAGAAAAGTCTCAGACCTTGTCAATGGTTGTACACTCATGCAACCAACTTGACATGATAGAAAATCTAACACAGAAGAAATTAACAGGTTATCTCAGATTGGTCTTTCAAGAAGATAGCTTTCTCAAATTTTATCATAGGGATTAAAAATATGACCATTTGTATGAAAAATTCATGTAATACATACCTTTCACTCACTCACTCACTTTTCCCCTCAAATATTCTCTCCAAAAACTTGGAATATTTGCAAAGCATCTTTGCTTTATTAATATTTCTAGAAAATGACATTTAACAAACTCTTCAAAATTTGCCGCAGTTGTTCTTTCAAAAGTTGAATCATTACAAAAATTTCATCATTCTTCAAAGTGGAAGCACGTTTTTCATTTCCAGGGCATGTAGATCCCTTAAATTTCATCATTTCAACTTTTCCTTCCCAATTTTTACTCTGACTTTGGACATGGTAATTCACGATTTTTTCATGAACTAGAGTAAAAATTCATTTGAAAAATGCCTTGGATTCACAAATTGAACCCCAAATTGATTAATTCAGACCCTATAGGCCAAAACGACATGAATTGGTAAAAAAATCGATGAAGATTGATGCAAAAAACGCATCTCCAAACTTCCTAGAGCTCAAATGGCGGCCAAATTGGTGAAATGCACAGCTATCATCAATCTATTCCTCAACTTAAAATTTGAGCCCTCCATGTGGCAGATGCAGGTAAAAATGGGCCTCGGGATGTCTTTTTACCATTTTACAACTTTTGGAGAATTTGCACAATTTCTTGATTTCCTCCACCGCTCCACCGATGAGATTTGGGCCTTACACGTGGTGCAATATGACTGGATACGAGTCATGACTCAAGTTTACACAAATTAATTCCAAAATTGCTTAGATCCATCAGTAGGGGAAAGTTACATAGAAAAGTCTCAGAGCTTCTCAATGGTTGTACACTCACAACCAACTTGACATGATAGAAAATCTAACACAGAAGAAATTAACAGGTTATCTCAGATTGGTCTTTCAAGAAGATAGCTTTCTCAAATTTTATCTTAGGGATTAAAACTCTGACCATTTGTATGAAAAATTCATGCAATATATACCTTTCACTCACTCACTCACTTTGCCCCTCAAATCTTCTCTCCAAAAGTGGAATATTTAGAGCATCTTGGCTTTGCAATATTTCTAGAAAATGACATTTAACAAACTCTTAAAAATTACCAGTTGTTCTTTCAAAAGGTGAATCATTACAAAACTTTCATCATTCTTCAAAGTGGAAGCACAATTTTAATTTCCCATGAATGTAGATCCCTTTCATTTCATCATTTCAACTTTTCCCTTCCCAATTTTTTACTCTATAACTTGGATATGGTAATTCACATTTTCACAAACCAGAGTAAAAATTCATTTGAAAAATGCCTTGGATTCACAAATTGAACCCCCAAATTGATTAATTCGGACCCTACAGGCCAAGATGACATGAATTGGTAAAAAATTTGATGAATATTGATGTAAAAAACACATCTCCAAACTTCCTAGAGCTCAAATGGTGGCCAAATTGGTGAAATGCATAGCTACCATTGATTTGTTCCTCAACTTCAAATTTGAGCCCTCCACGTGGCAGATCTAGGTAAAAACAGGCCTCGGGACATCTTTTTACCTTTTTACTACTTTTGGAAAATTTGCACAATTTCTTGATTTCCTCCACCACTCCGTCGATGAGATTTGGGCCTGACACATGGTGCAATATGATTGGATATGGAGTCGCGGCTCAATTTTACACATATTGCATTTTTCTAGAAAAAGGAAAAAAATCATTTTTCCTCCATGCTCCGCCCTCCCATAGGACATGTGTCCTCATATGATTGGCTAAGGGGCACTCTCATTTCATATTTTAATCATATTTCACAAAAGAAATTTTTAACATTTCCTCCGCCATCCCGCACCTCTGCTATTGACTTCTCAAATGAATTTTGAATTTTTACCCTCGGGCTCACGGGTTAGTTTGATACTTTGAGTCATTTGAATATAAGAGGAAAAATTTCCAAGTTTCCCCCGATGGTCAACTCCCCACCTCTTTGACTTTTCAAACTACCACGTGTCACCACGGCACACCTTGAGGCGGTCCCAAAAATTTGATACCTTGAATGAGTGCGAGCTCACCACGTATCTGTCCGGTGAGATTTTACAATGCTTGAAGCTCGTGCAGAAGGAACCACATGTCATACTCCAAGGTAGTATCCTTTTGGTCGTTGAAAATTCTAAGTAAAATGCAAAGCAAGCAAAGGCCTCCATGTGTCATCCTAGCGCTTCTTTAAGATGGTGGCAAAAGTAGAGATCCTAAATGAGCGCGAGCTCGCCACATGTTCTTTTCCACCGAACTGTTTCATACTACATAAAAAAATTTGAAGTCTTAGCCAAGCATTGGAAGCCTCCACTGTCCTCCCTAAGCACTCTTTGCAAGGCCAAACCAAAACTAAATCTTCAAATGAGCGTCATTCACCCACATGGATAGATTTTTGAGTTGAGGCTTTTGAAGAAATTTTTGAAGTGTTTAGCCAAGCCGCGTCAACCAAAAGGTGCCACGTCCCTTGTAGATGCAAGGATGCAAATTTGACCGGGAGAAAAGCTCATCAAACCATAAAATACAGAAAAATGACCATTTGAGCCTAGAAATGAAATTTCCTTCAAGGACAGAGAGTTTAGAAAGTTACAAGGCTCAAATACGTTCCTCAGGGACATATCAACTCATTCTTCTTCAAGTATTTAAGGCAGAAACGAAAAGAATGAAAAATTCAGACTGTGGCAATAGAGGGAATGGGAAAACATGTGTTTTTGAAAGGATAGAGCATGGGGATTCAAAATACAGACCTTTTCCAGAGGAACAAAGAAACTAGGAGAAAAATATGGACCCATACATGATCTTTGACCCAAGAGTCAGACTAAAAATGGCAACAAAGACCGTCCAAGCACAACATGGGGAAGGATAAAAAGACAAAGGCCGTAAATCAATAAATTTTCAAGGGCACAAATGGGGCGAGACATTTTTGAGCACCAACACCTTATTCCATAAATATGGAAAAAAATTAATATTGAAAGAGGAAATTAAAAACAAAATCTTCAACATGTTGTTCAAATCACAAGATAAAAAACCCAAGATGAGTTAGGATATCACTACATTAGGAATTAAAAAAATGAGGCAAAAGAAAAAACCCTCTAGGATTTACTAGAGGGTTATCTATGATTTGGAGTCTCTCCTTTAGGTTAGCATTTCTTATAGATTATTGTATATATTGGTTGGGCTGTTATTGGAATAAATCATATATGTAATGCCCCATTTTTGGCATGATCTAAAACAAATGTAACATTTCAATATTTTTTTATTTTTTTTAATTTTAATTTTTTAAATTAAATTTCTCTCAAATGAAAATAACTATTACTACTCGTGCACTATTCCAAAGTTCGCACGAGAAAATACTTGTTAGGTTTACTACGGCTTCGACAACCCTACAAAAAAAATGACATAAACAAGTGATGTTGTAAATTTAGAAGCCATTTACCTTAACCAATATTTACTTTTTAAAAAAGGAAGTGTATTTAAATTCATTTATTCATTTAAATATTAAAACTTTTCCATAAACATACTATTTACATCTGTTAATACTTAACTCATGATTAAATTAGTTTGCTTGATCAAATATTAAGAAGACCTCTCCTTATATGTGAAAAATTTATATCTTTTTCATCCAACCCAATCCTAATTTCTATGTGGAAGGAGAAAGGAGTTTTATTTGACATTACAAAATAAAGTTCATCTGAGTAAAACCCCATAAACATTTAGCCCATCCTCAAACAAATGAGAGAACTTAGATTTATTTGATCTTGACCCTAGATTTTTGGTTTTCCCTAAAACCCTAAATTCTCTTAATGAAGTTTTTATATCTTTCATTATTTTTTTTATTCTCTTTTCATTTGCAGCTTAAACGAGGGAGAAGGGTGCAGATGAAACTTATGCTCGATCTTATGGAAGATATTTTCAATTTTTTTGTTAATAGATCTATAGATTTTTCTACCCTATAGAGGGTTTCAATATTTTCTTATGTCTTTGCAAATAACCAAGTATATAATCCTTATATTGAAAATACACACACACACATGTGCACGCACACACACGCACGCACGCACGCACACACACACACACACACACACACACACACACACACACACACACACAAACACAGGGGCTATCTAGGTTTTATATTTTCCCTTTGCTATAGATTTAAGTGACGTTTATGATTATTGAAGGGAGGTTGTGAGTGTCAGGGGTGTCATAGGACAACGGCCAGGGTTTTAGGATGGCTTCATGGGGAAATAAGGTGAGAGGATGTGGTGAGCAGGGGGGAGGAAATGGGGCAGGTCTTGGCCTATCTCCCCCCAATAGTTATTTTGTTTTACTAAAACTTATTCCAATACAACCGGATATTTTTATTAAAACAATCCACCCCAACATCAAATATTTATTTGTTATATTTTAAAAAGAGTTTTATATATATATATATATATATATATATATATATATATATATATATATATATATATATATATATATATATATATATATATATATATATATAGAACACACACACACACACACACACACACACACACACTTATTCATACTTAAATATGGAATATTATATCATTTAAACATTTCACATTTCCATAAATTATGAGAATAATAATTCTGTTAATATTAATTTATGGAACTGTGAAATGTTTAAATGATATATTCAATATTTAAGTACGAGTTTGTGTGTGTTTAAGGATTTTTGTATTTCACTTAAATATGATTTTCTTCGGTTTTCTATTATTTCTCTTAGTTGACTAAAATTGGATTTTATAAGAAGGGTCCTATTTTTTTTTCCGTATGTATGTAAGAAGATATATAGGACTAAATATAAAAAATAATATAAAGTGAAACTAATAAAATGACAAAGCTAAGTCTTTTTTCTTCTTCTTTTTTGAATGCTTGAGCAGGAAATGTAAAGAGGAAATATCATAAAACAAACTAAATATCATTGGCCTATTATTATTATTTTTTAAATGAATACAACTTACATAATAAAGAGGGAATAATTTCAATTGAAATATTTAAAAGAAATTTCCTACTAACAACTTTATGATATTTTTCCCATTACACTAAATTGCTTGAAAATCTCAATGGAATGATAAACTAATTTGAAAACAAGCTCACTACAAATGCATTTCTAAGTTCTTGCATACTTAAGTGAGGTTTGAAATAGAATAATTCCTTTAAGTTTTAAATCCAAACTAGAATTTCTCTACCAATCCACATTTCCTTCTACCATATGCTAAGAAGTGCAAATAAAAAAAACTACCATCTCTAGTTCCATAACTCAAGTAAATAAAATCATTATTAGGAAAGCACAATGAACTATTAAATAAGAATATTTCCTCTAAATAAATTTGGCAATACACTCCATATAGCAACTACCATTCATTTTGTCAAGTTTCTAATCTAATAGAATGAAAAATGCGGGCTCGAAAATCCATAATCAAGCTTTACAATATTTCATTTTTAAAGAATATAAACACACCTCCATAATTTTAAAAATAAAATCAGACACAAACTCCATAACAAGGATGAAATTTAACTAAATCATGAAAGATCAAGATTTCAATATAGCTATACTCCTTCCCCAAAAGATACAAGCATAACCAAATCCTTTATTTGAAAATGTTTACACAACATTCACAAAATAATAATAGATTCTTTTACAACATGGAGGAAAAATATTACAACATGTTCAAGAGAAAGAATAGGGGTCATTACAACATGGATACAACAATCTTACTGATGGAAAAATATTCCTTCACAAAAGAGGATAACTTAATCAACCTAGAATCAAGTTAATAAATAAATATTTTTTCCAAGATAGGAGACACTTTACAATGATTATAACATAATTTCAAGAACCAAATAAAATTTTAGTGGAAAATACTTCCTTAAGATGGGAAACAACATGTCAAAATCTCATTTTTCTTCACTAAGTTCCAAGATAAATCTGCAAGTTCTCCGCTTCAAAATGGTATTCATAGCACAAGATGAAAGGGATCGGTTACCTCCCAACCTATTATCATCATTACATGTCATCTCCAACACATGGAGGACATGCTAGCCTCCCTCCAAGCCAATGGGAGAGAGAGGATGCATGCCTCAGTTTGCTCAAGTTAATAGTGAAGTGAAACAAACATAAAAGCACACTTTTTAAAAATTCACAAGAACACAAACACAAACAACACGTGATGGAAAAATCCATGCTTTCCCCAAAGTGGGAAAGAGTTATAAGAATATAGTATGAATCCAAGAGGTCAATCCAACCATAGGATCACAATGTAAATCTCCAAGAACCCTTCGTATCTCTCTATATAAAAATTTCCCTAGCTTATCTCTTCAACCCATGCAACAAGCCTCCTCCTTGGAAAGATTTTCAAACTATAGTTATTTCCTTACCAAGGATGGGGAAGGAAGATCAAACTATATGAAAATTCCTCCATACATCAAACCATATGAGGGGAGGAATAAAAGAAAACAATCATGGATTGCCCATTAAGCCATGTGCTGAGAAGGGTCTTCCTCCCTCTTCCATAAAAATCTAAAATCCATCACAAAGCATGATGGATGGACAAAAAAGATAATAATTTTTTTACAAACACACCCATAATCTTACACACAACAACAACACAAAATGACACCATTTTCATTTCATAAAAAAAAATTATTTCCATAAGAACAAATAGTACAAGAACATGGAGACCTATCTTAATCAAGCTATCCAAAAACTATATGCAATCTAAAATTCCAAAGCTCCAAGCTCCACAACCATTCTTCAAAAATCCCCAACACCCTAAAGCGTGAATGACCAAAAGGTCCCAACTCCTCCGCATGAGGGAATTGATTAACTAAAAATAGTGTTTTTTTAACTATGTTATGAGCTAATCTACATAGAAACTAAAAGCTATATTGAAGTCCTAGATCTAAATATTTTTCTTTTTTATATAAATTGATTAAAATAATAGATATGAGAGGGATATGTTACTAAACTATAAAAACATTACCTCACTATGTTCTATACTATAGTATACTTGTATCCGGACTAGGAAGACAATGACCAAATGAATTCATAAAGGGACGAGACTGACTATTTTCATGTACTGAGGTGTTTGGGAGTGTACTGCGGCATCCAGGGTGTCCTAGTCTAGATTGTGGGTGCTTGGAACTATGAAAAAGCTCGGGATATGTGTTTAACCGCGGTGCCCCAAGGAGATTCGAAATCCTACATGTTTGTCACAAGGGATTCACGGGATGAACTAAACAATGACCTGCAAAACAAAAGGTTAGTGGATTCAGATTATCCTCAACCATCAAACTAGTGTACTTAATTCTAAGCAATGCACTATGTTACATAACCTAATGTAGTTTTGGTGTGTGTGTGTGTGTGTAATTTTTTCCTAGGATTCCTAGCCCGATGATGCGTGTAATAAGGGTTGATAACAAGATGTAAAATGCAGAATAATTGATAGAATGGAAAGAATACAACCCTTCCATTTATGATTATGTGAGGCAGATGTATAAGAATCCAAAATGCATTTATTTTCCTTAGTAGATAGCTACCCTTGATGTGTGTGATGTCCGCTCATAATGTAGGGAGCATGCTTTGTTTATAAAGGGATCTCTTGCTAAAATTCCAACACTAGTGACCTGAAACCGCATGAGACTCTTACTTAGGGGAATACACAGGGTGACCTTTAGCACTAACTTCAAATAAATAAGTTAATACCACAAATTACAATGACATGGGCACCTAAAATCATGGACTGGAGTGCCTCAGGGACCTTAGTGTAACCCTAGGCACCTTGATGCAGAGTAAAATATGAAAAATGAGCTTACTACGACATCTGAGACACTCTAAATGATAACCAAAACAATAGAAACACTGACAACTAAACTATACAAACAACTATGATTATTTACCCACTAAACACAAAAAACCTAGAAATAGGTCAATAGTGAATACTTTTATTGTGCTAGATCCATATGTAAATTAACATACCCGGCAGTATAGATGTAATAGTAAATGTGTGATTTTGTGACTACATTTTCCCCCAATTTATGTTGGTGAGTGGAAATATCGCAAAGTAACATAAATTAGATAGAGATGCATACGAGAAAAATTTAGAGAATCCCAAGTTGTAGAATAACACGTATATGTGTGCCGAAACATGGATCACGAATCGATCAAGCGGGCGTAAAAGTGTAAATGTCATGATGAAGTGTGGAAAATTAAAATGATGATGCGATGATTTTAAACGCAGTTAAATATCGAATAGGTGGGTAGGGAGTGATTATTTCCCAACTCGAATGCTTGTATATGAATAGAATGATGGGAGGATTTGGGTGTCCTGAGGCTAGAGGAAGAGTGTAGGGAGAAAAGTGTGTTATTATCCAAGCTTTAACTACATCCCCAAGATGGACTAATATTAAAAAGTGGTGATTTTGGCTCCATATGAATTTGATTTAGACATTTTACTCATATAGGAGTGATAAGGGGAAAATCACTCTTTCCCCCACTTCACATGAGTTTCATCGCAACGTAAAGGATTCCAAGCTAGGTTATGAGGAAGCGGACACGATAGAGAATGATATGGCTTGCATATTAGGTCATCTGGAAGCGAGTGTGATAGAAAATGAGATGGCTTCCAAGTTAGGTCATCTGGAAGAAACCACGATAGAAAATGAGATGGCTTCCAAGATAGGTCATCTGGAAGAGAGAACGATAGAAAATGAGATGGCTTCCAATTTAGGTCATTTGGAAGAGAGTGCAATAGAAAATGTGATGGCTTCCAAGTTAGGTCATTTGGAATCAAGCACAATAGAAAATGAGATGGCTTCCATATTAGGTTATATGAAATTAAATGCGGAGTATAGGATAAAATCCCAAGTTATATTGTCTTCGAATGGAATGGTTAATGTGAATCCTAAGTTAGGTCATCTAGGAGACTACTCATGAATTTGAATGGTCTTATTTGAAGGCGTTTATTTTGATTGGTTGATTAGTTGTTTTTGTTTGGTTACTCGTGGCGAGGTTTTTCACTTATTATCCCCAAGTTAGGTCATTAGGGGAAGGTTTCTAGGAATTGATAAGATGTCATGTAAGATGGTTTTTAGTTGCTTCTTTCCCCCAAGCTAGGTCATTAAGGGGGGAATTGATAAGTTATGATATGTGAAGGTGTTTTGGAAAATGTTAAATGATTGTTCCCCCAGATTAGGTCATTAGGGGAGATTGATGGTGAAGCATCATGGTATAAGTTACGAGGTGTTGGATTGATGATCTTGGAATGCATGGTGACATAAAGGGGATTATAGGGTAACCCCAATGATATTTCCCCCTTTCGGTGAAAGAGGGAATGATGACTGGAACGGACTCTAAGCTGAAAGTAAAACGTGGTTATAAGGAATATAAAATATCAGTAGTGTATATAACATGTCTAACACGTGTGTTCTACAGTGGTAGGTGGATTTCTAAAAATAATTCCACAAATGGGGTACAAATCGGAGTAAAAACACTTAAGATATGACTGAAATAGTGTCGCATGTATTAGTTGTGATGATAAACGTGAAATGTAAGCCATAGTAAAGGTGGCATTTGTAATGGGCTTATAAATAGGAAAGTGAAAAGGTAACTCATCACTTCATTTATTTTTTGGGTGAGTGCAATATTTTGTACGAAGCGAGTGAGGACGCCTCAAGTGAGACCACTACGTCTAACCTGGTTTGAGAGCGTAGCGTCCACAATAGCATCACGTACTACTTCAAAGTTGGTACGTATGTTATTTTTTCTGAAATGTAAGGTGGAATAAGCTATTTATTTTAATTTTTTAATTTTGGATATTTTTAGTTTCCTTGGTGTTTAGGACCTAGACAAGAGTGGTGAGGGCCCTAGCGACCCTTAGGGCTAGAGCACCCAGATCATGGCGTTAGTGTCCTTCTCAGGGATGCTCGAGTTTTGTTTCTAGACACCCTGGTCTAGAAAAATGTTGATTTTATGTGTACTACTAGGGAATGTGTTTCTAATATGTTGAGTAGTTGTTTTTCATAATGTAAAATGTTCTAATCATTACGTTTTTGTTGTGTATTTTGCATAAGGATATCCACTCAAGGGTTTTGAGGGTAGTTGAAATTTGAGTACCTCTCTGGGATTGGGTTTGTCAGATGATGAGTGGGATGTGTTCGACCATACAGGTGTCATACAACATATATCACGAATGGGGATGGGCCCCATAATATGCCTATGTTGACTGCATTAGGTGAGAGATGGTGTGTAGACACATGTACATTTTAGTTTCCTATGTGAGAGATGACCGTGATGCTAGAGGATGTATATCGCATACTATGGTTACTTGTGGTCAAGGAGAGAGTACTTGTGATAATGGTAGTAGATCTATGGAGTGGAAAATGCACTCTGCTAGATGATATTTTGTAGGGTCCCGAGGTTCCGATAGAGGCCTTTATTAGTTTGGATGTGATATTATAGTTGAGGGTTCCACATTTGTGGATGTTCATCACAGTGGTGATAGAGTCATGTATAGCAATGGAGGGAGGGGGTGTCGGCATCATATATAAGATGCATGACATATCTCAGTGGATAGAGTAGAATGGGACAAGATATGCATATACATGGTGTGTTGGGCCACATATATAGGGAATTCTATCATTTTATATTCAAGTTGAGCATGGTGGAAGTATAAGAGCCACCTGGCAATTGCGTTACATGTGTGAGAATATGAGAACATAGTCATATTGAGACTAGTTGTAGGGCCACAAGGGGAGTGAGATTGAGTAGAGATATTTTTTCAACGGTGGATAAATATTCTGGTAGGGAAGATGAGCACACATAGGTACTGAGGCCCAGGATATATAGGATGGTTTTCAAGTCAAAGTTATATGGACGTATTGTCTGCAATTATATGGAATGGCACGAGGATGGGATAGAGTTGTGGTGTTTCTGGAGGACCATATGGTTAGAGGACCAATTTTCAGAGTGTGTGACCCGGGAGTTGTTTCAAGTGGAAATGGTATAACGAAAATTTGGTGTGGTATAAGATGTGCCCCCAAATCCATACATATGATTAAGAGTTGTTAGGACCCCTAGGCGGGTGGGTGTTAGGATGAGGCCTACACTAGAACATTGGATACTACCGGGGTTAGATGTCGTAGACTCAGTGATAGTGGCTATGGATGGTGATGATACGAGGTACATGAAGGGTTATCAATCATGGTGAAAATCACTGCTTTGTGGGTATTTTTATACCTGGTATATGCAGGTGCGATGAAGTTACCAGTATGAGGTGTAGGTGAGGGAATGTAGCCGCAGACTAGTATTAACGGCGGTGGAAGATTATAAGTATTTGTAAATGCTAATGTTGTGATTAATTAAATAT